>JAVGVS010000002.1:6283559-6683559 GCA_032718565.1 Distichodus sexfasciatus | reverse complement strand
TCATCAATGGGTGGTGGTGCCGGGAAATCACTGTCAGGAATTTCCCCAAGGTCCGTCTCTGGAGGCGGGGGAGCCGGCTCCTGGGGAGGTAGCTGTTCTGGGTCTTAGCCTCGCTAAGGGCTCTTATAGGGCTTTCACTTACTGGTGCCCCTGTTGAATGTGCACCCCTAAGGAGACTGACGTGGAGGACTCCATAACAGACGAAGACATGCGGAAGTTCTGGCTGTCCATCTGGACCGTCACATCCCGGAAAGCCATCATCAGCTTGCTGGCACTCCGGGGCATGTTTTCCAGGTTCTCTCCCTGTGTGGTGGCACTCTGGAGAGCAGCCGGATCCAAGATGCCGCCATCCCCGACAGTGCCAGCCACTGTAGGCTTGCCCCCTGCAGCGCTGAAGGCCTCAGAGCTAAACTGGTAGGCGCCTGCCTCTTACAAGGAACACATGGTCTTCAAGCTCCAGTTGCTGAGGGCATCATCAATTGATTTGGCCAATGATTGCACTGCCTGGAAAGATAAGGAGTCCTCCCAGGTCACAGTGTGGGCAGGGAAGGGAGCCTGGTTGCGGAACAGCCTTCTGCCAGCGCCCGTTCAGCTGAGAAACCCTCTGCATTCTGCAAGTAATTCCCACCTTTATGTGAGAGAACACGCCGAGGCAGCTCTGCCTCCAGCAAGAGAGTTCCGATCTTCAAGTTCTTGCTGAGCTGGTACTGGCGGAAGAGTCGTCTGGGATCTTGCAGGCGTCTGGCGTGAGAGAGAGACAGAGAGAGAGATGGCCTCCTGGTATTTGTGCTCTAACATTTCGATCTGCAAGGGGGAGAGAAAGAGAGAGGCGGAGAGGTCAAGAGGATGGATACCCAGACATGCACGAAGGCCGTAAACAATGAGGAAGAGATAGAGTGAAAACAGGAATTAAATCAACAAGAGGGAGCAGAATACACCTGGCAACCATGACATGCTAATGATTAGGCCCAAAGAAATTCACTCACCTGCAGCAACAATATCAGTACAATTAACAACCAAATTCAGTAAGCTCACGCTGTAAAATAAATAAACAGGGCCCAGCTTGCTTGCAAGTGTTTAAGATAGTCTCCATTAAAAGCAGTTTTCAGTGCTGAATAAATATAGAAGAAAGAAACTTTTTTTTTTTTCTAAGTAAAATGGACAATATCTAGGAATTTTTAAATATATATATATATATATATATATATATATATATATATATATATATATATATATATATATATATATATATAATATATATATATATATATAAAAAACAAAAAACAGTTAAAAAACAGTTGGAAAAATATGTGAACTTCTCATATTAAGGTTTGCATCAGAAACCAGAAGTATAGAAACCTATTTTGTGCACAATCATGTCCAATAAAATATCTTGCAGCATGTTTAGATCAATTATTTAAATAGCTTTAAGGCACGCTGATGTTTTTGACATAGTTATTCACCCTAGCAAATAAAAGAATACACATGTACCCTAGCACAGAAGAATGTCACTTTACTGCTTTTCTTCATTGATTACCCAAACTGTACTGCTTGTGTTACCACACATCTCAATCTATATCATTTTGCTGGCATTTTTGATGTACCATGTGTGATTATCTAACAAAATATGTTGTGCATAGAACAGCTTGGCTATTATTTTAGCTAGCACAGGTAAAGTAAAAAAGGTTTTATAACATTGATCAGGGTCTAAAACGTTAATCCCTGCAAGCTGCAGATGTGCCTATGGTAAAAAGCACATGATATCCCATTGTCTACATGTGGTGATAAACTATCGATTTTGCTCTATCATTAACAGTTTCGCTACAATCTTAAAGAAAGCTGAGGTAGAGGAGATAATAGAAGGGGGCACTGGTAATGGCTGATGTGGGCTGCAGTGACACAAAAGACAGCAGGGGAAGTGTGGGTCCAACAGGGCGACCCAGAACCAATCAGACGCTATTGTACGACATAAGCACTTTATCCAGGCTTGCTGTTCAGACCTCTGCGTCAGACAAACTAAAGCCTCCATTCAACTTCACTCCACTCCTGTGGGTCCTGTGAGGCATCAATCTCGACTGTGAAATAAAAAACTCGATCCCGTCATGAGGACTCTCTAGCGCAGGATGAGATTTGGCTCTGACTCAAAAAATAAATGAAACTGTCTTCCATATCTTCCCTAAAAATGATTGGCCTTGGAGCATCTCTGACAGAGAGTCAGAGAAGAGGAGGAAGAGAAACATGCTGGTAGAACATGTTCTATTGTACTCTTCCTGCTGTTTTGCAGTAATAACAAGCCCTGCATTCAATATGCCATTTATGCACTCAGATACTTCTTGGCATTAAGTCCATATTTGAGACTGTCACTAGTCACTCCACTCTCCCGGTGAGTCATTATCAGGAGATGGACATTAGAACAAGAGGCATTCTTTTATTTATAAATGTCAAGATTCTAAAAGCCAGCACTCATCCAGGAATCCCTCAGTAATTTGATGTCTCCATCTTTTTTCAATCAAGCTATGCAATTCAGTTATTCAGTTGCTTCCCAGACATTCATTTATGTCCTTTTCTTGACAACCGTATGGTTCAGAAAAAGCAATGATGTGTTCTGGAGAGCAATGATGATCTCAAGCGGAAGTGTTTTTTAAAGGCAGATCTATAGAGGCTGGTGTTTTGACGATGCTAGTAAGTGTCTAACGCATTTAAATATGCATTCTGAGTTAGTTAACATTCTAATGGAATGGCACACTGCCGTCTCGACACTCTATAGTCCATCCTGACCTGCACACAGCGTTACACCGGAAATCACGAGTCAAGAAAAAGGCGCTAATGGGTTGTGTCAGTCAGAGCAGAAGCCTGAACAGGTACCAGACTTTTTTCCTGCTAATCAGCTCAGTGTCAGCAGTCCTCTCTCCTCTGACAGACAGGCAGAGAGATTAACATGGGCTAAAGCCTGTCAGACTCACTCTGCATGGTCACAGATGCCTTAGGAGTCAGGTTCTTTGCAGGTATCCACTATTGAACAGCTTTTTTTTTAGCAAAAAGGAACCTTAAATTGACTCTCAAATATACTTCGTTGAGTATATTTACTTACTCATTCAAAACCAGGTTAAGGTAAACAATCCAGTTACAAGTGTGTTTACACTACTTGACTTGCTGCCTCATTTTAGCCCTGACTCTCAGGGGGAGTGAGTCAGAATCGGATAAAGTCGGTACCTAGTCTGCAGATTTTGATGGTTGACACAGAAAACCATGTATTGTAAACAATCTTTGAGGCCTTACCACTGGGTTTTGGATGAGTCATAGTCTCTCAAACATGTCTGAATTACACAATTGGAATCAGAAAATAGTTTTCTTATGGGAACTCCATATGGGATGCCAAATCATAACCAAATCTGCTACTACAAAAGCTAACACTGTCTTAATTTCCTGTCTACCCCATGTTCCTCAGATGTTTCAATAGCAACAGCTAAGTCAAGGATAATAAAGAATTTGTAATTCCATTGAATAACTTTGTTCACAGCCTGGTCACCTCATTTTGTGATTTCATACATGTATGGCTAATGGCCTTTTTTAGTCTTGAGACAGACTCATTTCATTTCATCTTCATTTCTATAAATACAATGATGGACTAAATGTACCTAACTAACTCAGCAATAACACATTAAGTCACAAGTCAAGGCAGATCAATCCTTAGGATCCTACAATCCTAAAGCTTTTTTTGAAAGAGTGTTTTTAATTGCATAGACATAATGTGGACATTTAAAAACACTAATCAACTCAAGTTAATGGGTTTATTAAGCAGAAAACTACATAGCACTGACTGAAGTCAGGTTTTACATTTATGTACATCACCTTATGGAGATCAGGTTATTGGGTGATTCCTCAATAATTAAAAAGTGTTCAATACTACCCAACTTTTCTCTACCCTGTGCAAATAGAATTTGGTTCCAAAATGAAGAGTACTGGCAACAAAGAATTCTAAATTTATCAATATACTGAGCTAAGTTATGCTTTCTAGTGGAAAAAGTATTTACATACATCTTAATTAAACATACAAGACATGCTTATCAATTATAAGGTTAATTAAAACAAGCCTTTCAAACTCTTGAAAGAACAGACTCATGGGATATCAAGACACTGACAGTGTCTAAATATTGCAAAACAAGCTAGTTTAGAAGGCGCCCATCTTAAGTTGGCTTACAAATGGGTAACTTCGGTACCCATTTGTGGGTACAAAAACTGCCCGGCACCTGCCTCCCAAATGGAGCACAATAACTATCTGTGTCTGCCATTTGCAAAACTACATCATGAAAAAAGATCCATGGAGAACTCTGAGTGAGGAAGGTAGAGTCATCTTATCTGCTCAACTCAGATCCAGTAAGAAAGAAAGAAGAGGTACATCTGGGGAATAGTAAGACCTGCATGAATATGGTGCAGGCTTTGAGCAATGATGAGATGCTTTTTCTTACAGAAAGAGGCTTGAGACAGGCACATCATCCCTCCTGACTGCTGCTATCGGCCTTGAATATTCATCACCTTTATCAGAATATTTGCAGCACGGGCGTGACATGATGCGACAAAGTCTTAGACTTCCTGAGGAAAATACATTTAAAAACGAGCAGGTTATACTTAGCCAAATCCACGGTACGAACACCATGGTGACCCCGAATACAGGATGAGATCATAGAAGTGGTGGGGGGGAGGCGGGGAGGTGGGGGGGATTGGGGTAGTGTTGAGACTGATGCACAACGGATTACATGCTGTTTTTTTCTGATTGCTGGTTCTTTGTCCTGAAAAACATTTCTCTCATTCTGTCTTGGTCTACAGAGAAAGTGTGGTAAAAGGTGAGAGACTGCAATGCTGAAATGTGTGTTCAGGATGAAATGGCAATGAAATAATCTGTCCAGGGTGAAATGGCTGTGAGATTGCTGTTTGGAAAGAAGAGGGAAGATGGAGATGAAGGGTTTTAGAACATAGGAAGTATATGATGTGAGAGTTAAAAAAGATAGAACAAGAGGGACAAATTTGCAAGGTGAAATGTTTGTGTGTGTGTGTGTGTGTGTGTATGTGTATGTGTGAGAGAGGGAGAGAGAGACACACAGAGTGAGAGGGAGAGAAAGAGAACAAAGGAGAGAGAGAAACAGAGAGAAACTTCAGCAAATCTCGTCCTGCTGTGAATCCAGCCATTAGCAGACTGTCAGTTCTGCTTCCGATCACTTCACTAAGCGCTGACGAAGAAAGAGACAGATCATTGCGGCAGACAGGGAGGGGTAGGGGACGGCAACAGAGATGACATCGTTCCTTTTTAATCAGCACAACAAATGGATCTTGACAGATAGATCCGTCCTCTGTCCAGGCCTGACCTACCCAGACCCCTAATAAAGCATAAGGTATCGCCCGGACCCAAATGAGAAACAAAACATCCAATCAAATGACGGAAAATAAGCGCCATGTGTTACAAGAGTGGGCTCAGAGGTCTTGGTACACAAACTGTGGGACTTGTAAGGCAGATAAAATATTTAGAGCCATTCATCTTCCTCTTTTATTAATCTCTAAGCCTCTTCAGAAAGACCCTGAACTCTGAAAGCTCTTTGAAAGAAAATAAGATTATCACCATTCTGGTCAGGACTGGAAAACATTTCCTATAAGACAGGCCAGCATAAGTAGAGTTCACTTTAAAGATTTAATCTTTGCTCCAGTTCCATTTAGTTGATATTGTTTCCCAGCTAAATGATGCTCAAATGCCATCACTTTCTCACTTCTTTTTTTTTTTCCAAGGACATTCTGACAGACTCCACTGCAGCAGCTGCCTCTGCAAAATGTCACCACAGCAGTGAACCTGAACATGTCCTTTTCTCTACAAATGTATTCCATTGGTTCCTTTGACTTCGGAAAAGAGGCGCAATATGTAATCACAGCAGAGGGATATGATCCTCACGGTTTACTGTGGCATGCCTGTTTTTTTGGTGCTTGACATTAATCCCTAATCTGCATTGATGCGTATCTCACGGATGCATGTATATTTATGAGCCGATCAGCGTGAGACAGTTAATCAAAGGTCTCATTGGGAGGCTACATGGGCCTTAATTAGCATAAATAGGCAATCATGCAGAAGTTTGTTGGTAGCTATCTGTGCAGCCATCGGGGCGAGAAAGGTT
Source organism: Distichodus sexfasciatus (assembly GCA_032718565.1). Taxonomy (NCBI): domain Eukaryota; kingdom Metazoa; phylum Chordata; class Actinopteri; order Characiformes; family Distichodontidae; genus Distichodus; species Distichodus sexfasciatus. Next base: position 6,677,401 of record JAVGVS010000002.1, on the reverse strand, counting down.
GTGTCTCAAGTAACAAAAAGTAGTTTATTAACACGTTTGTACACACAGGGGGGATAGTTTGGTTTGGAATGAACCACAAAACATGCAACAGATGATGAAAAAGGTGTTGAGAAATGTGACATTCATTTACTGGTCTCAACTGAGAACCATTACATGTTCTATATATAATCCTTTCAAGAGGGGCCACTGTACACGAAAGCGTTAAAAGAAAATTATAGAAATAATCCTTTATGATGAGGCAATTTGTAATTCTAAAACTTGTACAGGTTTCTTTTTGGAGAAATGATTCTAAAAGTGTTTCAGTGTTTAATCAGTTTTAAACTCTGCACTTGGTTCTTTCACAATGTGAAAATGCTATCATAATCCTTTTTTAAAAATTAAATATAATACAAAAAATTGAGACCGGCAGGGTTTTATTGACCCATCTTTAAAAACATGATGACAGTGATAAGGTCAACATCATTTTCCATGGAGGGCTGGTGAATAAGAGCATGATAACATCTGCTCAAGGTATTTTAGCAATCATCAATAGTGTTGAGATTAACCTTTCTATATACAGTACGTCAGCAAATCGAGGACAGAGACAAACTCATCAAAACTTTTCATGTATTGCACCTCGGAGACTCTGCCTTAAAATTGAAATGAAAAAGTCAATTAGTTAATTGCTATTCCTATTACAACATTGTAGAAGCTTACGTAGAAGTTGTAGAAGTTAATATCCTGTGTAGTTTGTCAAAAACAAATCAAAACTAAAACTAATGTCTCACACTACAAATTCTATTAAATGTCAGATCTGAAACGTCTGATCTTAAAAGAGCCACAGGAAATGAATGTCTGTAGCAGTGAAAACCAGTGGTGTGGCTTTTTGAATGAACTCTATAACATCCACAAAACAACTAATGTTCTAGGCTGTATTAAAATGATATTTATTCACAGAACTGAACAGCATAGGAGACAGGACGAGGATCAAACAATTCCAATAATGTGTAGTCCTACGTACAGACTGGAAACATTGGGAACACTGCCTCAGGTATCGCAAAATTTGCAGTTTTTTCCTTGTATAACTTCAATATATAGGCACTATTCTGAGCCTTGGAATATCCTGAAAAAAGTGTTACACAAAAACTGCTGAAAATGTTTCTATAGAAAATGTGCGACTGCACGTCAGAGCAACGTTGCAGAAAGATGTTTCTTTACTAAAGCATCTCACATTTACTGCCTTAAAATCCTCATTCTATTCAAGGAGTCATTTACAAAGTATAAAATCTACATGAGGCGTACAGAACTCACCATCATTTTGAAAGTTAGGCAGCTCTCAAACAGAGAGAACCTGTTGCTGCAATTAATGATTATGAGAGTTACTTGGCAAAGCAATGATTCAAGATACAATAATGAAATGGAAAATCCTGTAAGCAGTACTGCCCATAGAATGCACAGTCTACACTAATGATGTTGTTTTGAGAAATAGTTTACAAATAGTTTTCAATAAAATGAATTTATTAGGCATGTAAAACATTTATCTAGATAAAAATGAAACTGACAGGGCAGAAATGAAAGCAAAATCTTAGAAACAGCTGCTGCTTTGTCTGCAGTAACATGATAATAGCAAAATTCAGATGAAATTCTAATTAGATGTAATTCATCTTTTTATGATAACAGAGATATGTCATCTTGTCAATGTAGAGAAAATAGTTATATGGCTTTACATATTAAGTTAGGATTTATTTATCTGGTGAAAGTATGTTGTATGTTTCTATAAAACAAAAAGCAAATGCCTGGCCTGTGTGTGTCTGTGTGTGTCTGTGTGTGTCTGTGTGTGCGTGTGTGTGTATGTGTGTATGTGTATGTTCCAGCTCTGACACTAATCCACAACATCACACCCTACACCCTTACCTCCTTTAGCAAAGACTCTCACTGGAGCTCAACATGTCCCTACAGACAGAAGATCAATTGCAACCAGTAGACAGACAAACACATGAAGAACACACACACACACACACAGTCTATGTATTACTATCTTTGTGAGGTCCTTCCATAGACTCCCATAATGGCTAAAGTACATAATTTTACACCTACTCCTAACCCTAACCTTAACCTCAGTAACCAAAAGCACATCTTTTACCTCTTTTAGTTTCTCAAATAAAACAGGCACGTTTTCTATAAAGTCATTTTTCCTCATGGGGACCTCTCAAATGTCCCCACAAAGCCCAAAAAAACAGATAAAAGTGATTTTAGAGGACAAAAGGTCCCCACAATGCGATAAATACATGAACACACACACACACACACACGCAAACCTGATATAAACCTTGATTAATTCAAAAATAAAGTGAAAGCAGCTTAAATTGCATTCACCTATATTAGTTTTTTATTGTTTTAAAAATGTAAAGACATTTAAATAATACTATAATATGCAACTGCAGAACTTAAGATATCCCAATTAGCTAATGTTTTGCACTGAGAGGCATCATAAAATGTGCATAAGAGTGCTCTTCACCCTACATAGATTTTGTTCTTACCCAAGAACAAACTTCAATTAAGAAAACATCTTGTGAATCTTGTGAACACTGCATAAGTGAGTTTTAAGAACATGATTCTTCTTAAGAACAGTTGGTGAATGAGGATATTCATAGGTTTCGTGAATCTTATTTTTGGATCACTTTTGAAGAATGAAAGCAAAGCATTAAGAACTTTACGACGACACTGTTTCAGAAAAGTTTGTCTACCTCAGATTTGAAAGAGCAATGCGTTACTCTTGAATCAGCACACTTTTATAGAACTCAAAGAATAAGTATAATAACCTTGGAGAGGTTACACAAAGCTTATTAGATTATATGATTAAACACTCACAAACACTCAAATGTAATTTAAATACACTCCGGTAGAGAATAACACAATAAATGACCTCTTTAAGTCAGACCTCATGAAGGAGGTCATTATATTGATTTAAAGTGTTGAACAGAACAAGCACTTAGTCTAGCTGAGCTCAGAGAAAAGAAGGGTTTTAAGAAGTATTGTCTTGTACTGATATCTCTATAAAATTACATTTTGAGTAATAGCAATAAAATTAGAGATCATGAAATGTAGATTTGCCCACTGCATAAGACTAGTCAAATCAAACTGACACTTTAATGATATATATTTATAGTTATATTTTATATATTTTATAGTTGTATAAAAACGCCATTAGAATTTTGGCTCCCCTCTGTTACCATGACAACACAATCTCTTTTATATATATCATGGTATCTTTCCTGCAACATCACTCTTCTCATGCTCACTTATGCTGTTCCCAGGTAAAATCTGACTGCATTAGTAAATCTCATGATATGCAGAGTAAATCTCAAAACGACCGCAACAATCTGGAAGCATTAATCTCAGAAGTGAAGGTCACGTTCAGCCTGTAAATTTTGAGCAGAAAGAAATGGGGCCAAAAGAAAGAGAGAAGTGAGAGAAAACATCCATAACTCCCTTTTTAGATTAATTCACTGACCTGATGGAAACGATGAAGATGAGCAGGCTGATTGCTGATGAAGATGAATGGAACTGGGTGGGTCTGAGGAAGTTGATAATGATGATGATGATGATGATGATGATGATGATGATGATGCATGACAAAGGATCCAAAGAATCGACCTGCTCCTGCATGGACATGCTCGTTCCTTTCCACGTTACATTCTTATGGACCAAGCAATACTAGATTCTCCCAGAAACAAGCACCTCAGAGGCAGACACTGCAACAATAAACTCCAGAAGTACCACTCTCACACACGCCCTTGTATAAACCGCAACTCCCACAGTGCCTTGCACCCTACCTGCTTGTTTTTGAGGTCGAGCGAGAGTTCGTAGTCGGCTGAGGCTGAGTGGCTGCCGGCCCCATTCCTCTGCACCCGCAGAGGGGAGGCTGTGTGGTGCAGACTGGGTCTCCTGCCGCCCCCGGTGCTTCCCTTCCCTCCGCCGCCCTCCTCCTCCTCCGCCTCGTTCTTCTGTTCTGCCTCCTGACGATGCTGGGCCTGGACCTGGGCCTGGGCTTGGGGCTTGTCTTCCTCTTTTTCGCTCTCTCGCTCCTTCTCCACATTCGCCTCTGGTGGATCTTGATTCTCTCCACCTCCTTCCCCCCCTCCCCCATCCCTGGGCGCGTCCGTGGAGCTGCCTCCATCCGGAGGCTGGACGTGGCCCTCAGGGGGCTGCGGGGGGTCTCCGTCAGGGACCGCGGGGCCAACCGCAGCACTCAGAGGGGTGGAGGGGGTCTCTTCAGGGCTGAAAGGAGAAAACGCAGAGTCAGCCTGCAGACCGGCCACCGTCCGACCTCATCCTCCGGCTCTTTTTTGGGGGGTGGGGGGGAGTGCTTGGGGGCCAGGCCGGGGTTGCATTCTGATATGCTTTCCTCCCCTTCTCTTGTTCGCTCCTTCTTTAGGAGGAAAAGAGGCAAACAGAGAGATGAGGGGTCTTGCCATGGCGTCCTTTTGGGGGCTGGCCAAGCACAGTTACCTCACAAACAGACGGAGGGGAGGGACACACAGGGACTTGCAACACCCGACATGTGACACAAACAGAAAACAAGACATAGTCATGCAGCTGTCAGTGTGTCAGCCAGCAGGTGCACGTCTGCCACTGTGTGTGTGCCTGTGTATGTGTGCGAGACTTGACGTGGCAGTGATTTCACTTAGCCTGACTCAAGTGATCCAGCTTGGGGAATAGAATAAGCCTCTTTGTGAGCTCTTTGGGGATGTAGATGACAACAAGATAAAGTTGTTATTTTTTCCAATGGCCTGCTGATATTAGTTTGGGACCCTGGGACTTCATATGGCATCATTTTGCATCTCTCTCTCTCATTCCCTTTAACTTTCAGCCCTCCCCCTCTTTCTGTTTTTCATTTTCTCTCACTTTCACCCCCATCTTACTTGAATCTCCCTCCTCACCTCTCTTTCTCTACTCTTTGTTTACTTGAACTGCCCCTTTTCTTCCCTCACTTTCACCTCTCTCACTCCACTCTCCCTCCTCGTCTCTCTGTGTCGTCCTCTCTCTCTTTCTCCACTTTCTGCACTCTCTTCTCTGTCTCTCTCACTCTCTCTGTCACTCCAATCTCCCCCATCACTTCTCTCTTTCTCTCTCTCCCAAACACGCAAAGAGGCACGTTTCTTTCTGCTCTCTGCATTCTCTCTCTCTCCTGCCACTGCCTTTCCTGCCACTTCTTCACCTTACTTTCACTTCCACAAAGTGTGCATGTGTGAGAGAAGGAGAGAGAGAGAGAGGGAATGAGAGAGCTAACAGAACCACTCAGTGTGCTCCTGTCCTAGTGCAGACCAATATTGGAGAGTGCTGTTGCGTTCAGTCGGGTCAGAGGCGGAGCTGCGTTCGCTCAAGCTTTTAAAAGAACGTCTTCCACCTCCCTGCATGAATCTATGTATGAAACACAAACTTGATTATCCTTGGCATCCTGACGATCTGCCCAGTCAAGGGGCATCTTTTCTTTCCTTTTCTGGACTTGGATGTGGCATGGGCTAGAAAGTGATGATTTTGTGACATGATGAGCATATGTGACATATTTGTTCTTATATGACGTGCCCTCGATTCAAGCTGATGCACTGGAACAGGAATCATTGAGGTGTGGTTCCAAAGTGTTGGTGTCTGATGAGGTACAGTTGCATGGACATAAAAGTAAAATCAAGACACCCTCAGGGAATATAAGGAGGTTTAAAATATAAGTATAAGGAGGAATATAAGTATAAGGAGGTTTAAAAGATCCTATCACCATAAAGCAATAAGTATTGATCAAAAAAATATATTTACAAACGGATGTTATCAGATGAAATTGCAGCAGGGTTAAAGGTATCCTGAGCCAAGACCATATCTCGTTTAAACATGCATTGTTGGCATCACCACAGGGACGGGAGATAAAAGTCAGGAGATATAAATCTGTAACTTTCCAAAACGAAGCGTCTGCCGAGATAAGTTGGGAGTCAGTGAGCACGAAATCAGAAAGTTACAGTGAGCCTATGTAGCACAGCACTCTTGCCCGAGGGCAAAAAGAATTCAACAACGGGAAATTAGAGCCAGTCAAAACTACACACTGCATCTCTGAGAAGGACAATAAACTATACATGTATAAGCACACAGATTCAATCAGGACATTTTGCAAATCATTTAAGGAGATGCTCAAAAACAAAAAGCTGCTCAAAATATTTATGTTTAGGAAAAAAGAGATGCAATTTTTCAACAAGAGATGCATTTTAAAATCTACACTACCAATCAAAAGTTTGGACACACCTTCCTATTCAATGTTTTTTCTTTACTTTCATTACTATTTTCAATGTAGATTGAACTGTGTAAGGGCTATTTGACCAAGAAGGAGAGTGATGGAGTGCTGCGCCAGATGGCCTGGCCTCCACTGTCACCTGACCAAACCCAGTCGAGATGGTATGGGATGAGATGGACCGCAGAGTGAAGGCAAAAGGGCCAACAAGTGCTCAGCATCTCTGGGAACTCCTTCAAGACTGTTGGAAAACCATTTCAGGTGACTACCTCATGAAGCCCATCGAGAGAATGCCAAGAGTGTGCAAAGCAGTGATCAAAGCAAAGGGTGGTTATTTTCAAGAATTTAAGATATATAACATGTTTTGGGTTATTTTGCACTTTTTGTTTACTATATAATTCTATATGTGTTCATTCATAGTGCCCTTAGTGAGAATCTACAGTGTAAATAGTCATGATAATACAGAATAAACAATGAATGGGAAGGTGTGTCCAAACCTTTGACTGGTAGTGTAGGTCTTGCTTTTACACATATATATATATATCTACAGGTAGCAAGATTGAGATTATTACTCTTACTACCTTTTTTCTCACTCTGAACAAGTTTTAAGTGAAATCATACATATTTTGATTCTTCACAGAAAAGAAGCTCTGCTCAAAAATATACCCCCATTCTGTGCCATCTCTAGTTGGCTGTAAAGAGCAGATTCCTGAGAGAGGGTCTGTTTTGGCAGAGAGCAGCAGGAAGACGGAGTCTTTGTAAATAATGAATGGAGAATAAAGTCTCCCCTCTGCAGGTGGCTCTGGGGTTGGGGAGCAAAAATAGGCGCAGACAAAAACACGAAGCTCCTGTTTTTTGAGATGTGCCTTTTTGTCTTTTGTTGTTCTTCAGAAGGCTTGTTGTCTCTGACTTGCAAAGGCTGAAACAGGCAGGCCAAAGACTAAACATTTTGTTCTATCATGTTTCCATTTTATGTTTCTACAAAGCAAAGGTATCTTGACTTCACTCACAATGAGACAAAACAAGATGAGGAGGATGAGACGACAAGAGTGAGAACCGCAGTAGCTTGTAGTGGCGATGGTCAGAGTAATGGCTGGACACACACACTATGATACTGAATATGAATCTAATCATTACTATTATTATGTCTAAGTAATTCTAAAAGTGTCCTAATCTTAACCTCAGCAATTAAAACTGTTTACCTTTTAGTTTTCCAAAATAATTCTCATGGGATGACATGGGAATGTAAGAACTAAATGCAAATGGTGCTTTCCTGTGGTATGGAAACAAATGCAAACTCACACACACACGTGTATCCACATATGTATGGCAGCACCATGCAGGTACATAAAGATGCACATAGAAGATAGGGTGCGTGTGTGTACCTAAAAGCTTCCTGTAACTGAAGTGCATTTTTGTCAGATGGTGTCCCACTTTATCTACCATGAACTTTCTCTCTATCTGACCTCTTACTTTCTGGCCCCCCACTCTCTTCCATCACTGTTCTTTTTTTAACCGCATTCTCAGCTCCAACTTCTTATAGATTGCATCTCTGTTCTGGCCTGCCATGTTCCCAAATGTCCTGAAAGCATGAGATGGACCACACATCTGTTTCTCTTGCATGTCCACCCACCCACCCGTCCTTTCATTTCCCTCTGTCTCTCCACCGTTCTCCCCTGTGTATCCAGTGGTGAGCGTTACGAATGAAGCCATATGCTATAGGACGGGACAGATGCCGCTTCCTTCTCTGGTCTGCAGCAGATTATTGGCTTGAGCCTGCTGTTTAAAAGAATGCTGATGGAGTCTCAGCACATCCTGTACCACATGCCTGTGTGTGTGTGTGTGTGCACCACTGCAGTAAAACACCAGGATATTTTGCTTGAGTATAAATGTCACTGCATGGTTATTTCTGTGTATCTCTGTGTGTGAATGTGCGTGTGCAAAAACCCCCTGCTGCTTTGACTACCCCCGCATTGTCATAGAAACAGCTTATGGGCAAGCAAAAAGAAAGAGCAATCTCTTTTAATGATCCCCAGTCCACCCACAGCATGTGTGAAATGCTAACTACAGCTGTGCTCCCGGCACTCGGAGCACGCCACAAAATGGCGATCATTAATGAATTTGATATCTCGTATTTTTGTTCTTGCCCTGCGGTCAGACACAAGAGCACAGCAAACTATTCTGCCTACTATGCAATCCCACAATGCCCTGTGTCCAGGAGGTATTCTGGGTAATAGTGTGTGGCAGTTAAAAAAGAGGCCCCTGTGTTGTCAATGGTGTGCTTCTGCATATGTCAAAAGAATTTTGTTTTTGACGCTATTTTGTCTACAATATTTACAGTTACTGAACATGCTTGCATTAAGCATAGCTACCCAATAGGTATGGTGACCCCTGTGGTCAACTTTCTAATGCGCTGCCAGTAACCCTTTTGTAACCAAAACCACTCTCACCTGACAAAGTCTGTACATTACAAAAGCTCCTTGAAGTCCTAGCGCAGATGCAGATCAGAATTCTTTCTCCAGCACATCCCAGAGATGCTTAATTAGGCCCTCAAAAATGTAGAAAGATAATACAATGCACTCTTCAACATGTTCCGCAAATAATCCTCAACTGTTCGGGCAGTGTGGTGGGGCACATTTTGATGCCGAATGTAACCACTGCTCTCTGTAAATACTGTTGAAAGATGGCCAATGTCAAACTGACTCACTTGAATGGCCAAACACAGGGTTTCTCAGCAGAATGTTACCAAGCGCAACATATTCCCAACAGAAGTCTTAATGTTACAGGGAATCTTGGTGTCATTCTCATGATGGCACCAGATAAATGGCACACATTCTCCAAAGATGGGAAATGGGAAAAGGGAACTCATTGGACCAGGAAACATTTATTCATAGGACTTCCACCGCAGATCACTGTGAATAGATACTCTTTGGGCACTGTGCAACCATTTAAATGTTAGTTGCAATTTGGCCTTTTTCAAAGTCACTCAGGTCACCCATTTCAGGTCCATTTCTTCAAATTCCAACATAAAGACTATTAGAACTGTTTGCTTTTCATGTATTATATCCTGGATGATAACATGCACAGTTGATGACCAACATGTCTTGCTTAATCCGTGGTCATGTTTTGGCTCATCTGTGCAGGTGTAATTAGTAATTAGGGGTGTAACAGACCCCTAATACACACTCAGCAGAATTGCTGAATTCCTTCTAGTTGTTCTGAACAGCTTGTTAGAAAGTTGCCCTGGCACAGTCTTAGCAAGCAAATCTGTCCAGATAACCCATGTCCTCTGGCACCTCTCCTACTCTGTCCTTTATCCCTTTATAACTTTTACTGAGAATATCCTCAGCAGTCCTTAGCTCTCACTTCCTGTTACTTTCCCTGTATGTTTTATTGCATCCTTACAAGAAACCATCAAAGAATGATATCAGTGATTTTCTATCTGGATGTTTTTGTATTTCATCATATATTATATGTAATATTCCATATGAAACTTACTCTTTGAAACTATATGCAGTATGATAATATATTGTTCATCTATATTTAGTGTTAAAAATAGGAATGTAGCAATAAAACACGGGAACATACTTGCACACTGTTATCATAAACCATCTACTTCAAGTTGTGCTTTTCCCTTATATGGCAAAATAAAGTCTAGCTCTTCAATTTTTATACACCTTCCCAACACACTCCTAAAAGTCTGCACAGAAAAGCTACAGGCAATAAAATTCAGTAGACAGTGTAGCTTGTAGTTGTAGCACAATGTATAAAGATGGGCATGAATTTTCAATCTTTGTAAAGAAGATTTATGGGAGTTCTGAAGGTTTAAATGGTTGTACCCTTGGACTCTGTTTAAACCCGGTAAGATACTGCAGGGCAGTAAGATTCTCATTACCGCAGCTATTACTGTGGCTGTGCTATGCAAGATGCTAAATGATGGGAAATCATTTCAATAAGACATGGGATGAAATACAGTGAACCTTTCATTTAATGGTTTTGTCGAGTGAAACACAAGGACAAAAAGCAGCAGAGTCTGAAAGTGCATAAACAAGCACTGTTCTGTGCCCAACATCCCTTTAGGCTTTTGATGATGCAGGTCTTTCTCACCGCTATTCATACACCATACCAAATGGAGGACGCATAAAAATAGATAACTGAGGTGGAGAGATCTGCAAATTAGTCTGAGTGTTAAACAGTGACTGCCATCAAGGATGTATGTATATGCAACATGAGGAAAAGGGAGAAAGAAAAGAATCAGGGCAAATGTAATGACTGATTGATGGACTTACAATGTGTTAGCATGCTTTCAGATGCATCACGTATTTGTCACGTAAATTTATATTGATGCACCAAAATAATACATAAAATAACCAATGAATGAAATGGATTAAACATTAAACAAAAAATTGAATAAATAAGCATGGAAAAAGGTTAAATCCTTGTACAATGGTAAAATTGTAGGGATGAAAGGTGACTTTAGCATTAAGTTATACTTGTATGGCTGTAACTACCTTAATTAAATATGTCAGATAAACCAGCAAAATGTGCATTAATATAGCTAAAAAAGCTGAAACCTAAAGTTGCTGACTCTCTTCAGTGGGATCCAGTTTATGGTGAAGGGAACCAAGCTACAAACAACACATTTCAAATAAATTTTCCTTAGCCCTCAGGACATGTGAGATGGCATCCTCGGTAAATCAGTTTGCGTGGTAGGCAAACTAGTGTGGATCGATGTCATTTAGAAGAGCAGATTAGATTTTTGATAAGCTTATCAGGTGTGAGTGCTACACGGCAGCAATCATTAAGACATGCAGGCGTGTTGTTTAGTTAAAGTGTCGATAACATCTTTTAAAACATGGGGCTACTGACTGAGCCAGGAAGTCAAAAATAGATGTTTCAATGAAACAAATAATACAGTTGTGTCAAAGCATAATCATATGGGCTGAAGATGCTGCCCAATCAGGAATGAACACTTGTGGAAGTGGATTGTTAACTCCAAACTACTTAAACTTCTGTATAAACAGTTTATCATTTTTTATACAATGTTGAGCCAAAACAATATTTATAACTTACTAATATCCTGTTGCACCTATATATGCTGCCAAAACTATTCTGACTTGCTGAATGAAACTGCCCTGTAAAATCAGATTTACATGCAGTTTTCAGTCCAGAAAGTGTAACAGATCCAAACTGTTTTCCTCCATCTCCCGCAAATGGTTTGTTGGACTGTGGAATTTGGATCTACCAACACAGCTCAGAGGATGTCCTTTTTGTATTCTGGAATGAAGAAAAGGGCAGCATAGTCAGATATACCAAATGAAGGAGGGCCTGTTTCCTTTCTTAAATTGCAATCTGTTCGCATATATTGGTTGGTTGGGCAAGTGCTGGGACAAAGCCATTGGTATATTCCTGCGTGGAAAAACACTGGCAGCGATGATAACAGAATTAAACTCACAAGGAAAGCAGACTGGGTGGTACATGATCTACAGGTGCTCTAGTGAGGGGAACACGAGCATGAGAGACAATAAATATTTCTGATGTTGCTGTTGGACCAATAGCATCTCAGCTGTATATGGTAGAAAAATGTATTTTAAAAGTATATTTACATACATTTCAAAATAGGGGTAAAATATATCCCAGGTATTAAGGTTATTCTATTTTTTTTTAGCATATTACTACAAATATAATCAAAGTGAAAGTGATGATTGTCACTGTGAACACACCACACAGTGTACCATGAAATGTGATCTCCAAATTTGACCCATCTGTGAAGGAGCAGTAGACAGCTAATATGGGTAGCAGTGCTTGAGAAGAGTACCCTGTTCATGAGTACCTCAGTGGTGCCTTTATTGGTTCGGGATTCGAACCAGTGATCTTTCACTCACAGGTCGAACACACTAATGTACAAGTAGTATGTTCAAATGAAAACAAAATTTATGCACATGGTGGAACAGCATTCAAACGCCTTTTATGGGTGAAAAGAGCTGACACAATAATTTCTGCAGTCTCAAAACGACAGCCATTACCTCAAAGACACAGAGGAACGTCACAAAGTCTTGAGTTAAGGATGTAATAAATACTAAGGGCTGGTAATGACCTGTTGTAAAGCAGCTAAGATGAATAGTAAAGCATATTCAATGGATCCATGTCTCATTCTTCACTGCTATACTGCACTATGCAGTTTGTTTTCATTGAATGAAAATTTCATATTTATAATGGTTTTATAATTGTATCTTAAGTACTAAATAGTACGAAGGACTAAGGGTATGATAAAAAAAAAACTGCACATCAAGGCAAATCAATGAGCACAAAGTGTTCTTAAAAAAATATCAAGTCAGACAAGCAAGTATGTAATAGTGAATGAATTTATAACAGATAAAGGAACAGACCATTCTCTCCTCCTCCTAGAGTTCTTAAGCTCTTCTTTGTCTTTGGCAGACACGTAGGAGCTGCCCCAGTCAATACCTGACTGGACCATTCTCTCTTTCTGTCTGTCTGACTGAACCAATCTCACTCCATCTATAAATTTGTGTGTGTGTGAGGGGAGCTTGTACAATGTGATGGTCAACCTCCAAGGGCCTGATGTGAGACTGGAGTGGGTGAGAATAGAGAGGTAGGGGCGAAATCCTCCATCGCAGCCATGGGATGTTACGTGCATATGGGTGAAGGTACATTGACAAAAAGGATGCAAGGAGTGTGGGTGTCAGCACTGTGGTAATGGATGACCACAGCAAGGAGCCAGAGCCAAAAAAAGACTGAGAAAAAAAAGAGAGTGAAAAAAGCAGAAATCGACTGACGTCATTACCGTGGCCAACTGTTCAACGACCTGTGACATTTCCAATAGCACACACTTGTCATATTTATACACATGCACACACAAGAATACACAAGATTAAAATAAAATGACAAATACAAATCTTGGAGTAACACAATTTATCACAGAATTATACCAAAATCTTTGCTATGACGTGCAATACAAAAAAAGACATGCAGAATTACATGAGAATCACTGCATTCCGCTGGGACAAAAATTCTGGGACAGTGGTAGTGTAACAGTTAGGAAGCTGACAACATGACCAGAGGGTCGCTGGTTCGAATCCCAGGCTGGGAAGGTAATCACTGAGGTACTCATGAGCAAGGAAGCATCCTCGAGCACTGCTCCCTGAGCATTCCCCATCAGCTGTCCACTGCTCCTTCATGGATGCGTCAAATGTAAAGATCACATTTCTTGTCTAGATGTGCAACTTCTTTCATCAACAAATAATACACAAAAGATGCAAGATTCAACACAGCCCAGAGTAATACAGGCTTCATTGGTGCCCTTTTAAACTGTCCTGTTTCCTTCCATTTTCATGCCATTCCATCTCCTTCCTTCTAGCGGCTATAGAAATGCGTGCTGACTTCACTGACCTTTGCTGTTTGTGATAATTAGTGGATATATACTGTATTTGTGTGTGTGTGTGTGTGTGTTTATTGAGTCTTCAATAAAAAAATCAATTGAGTGATTCACTTAATGGAGATTAAAATAAAACAATAGTTAACAAATAGGGTGTATCACAATTTGACTCTATTTAGGGTTAAGAGCATCAACCAAAAATTTCCAGTAAACCTGCTCTAGTCACATTTCCCATATTTCTAACATTTCTGCATTCCTGATCATTTCTAGCTGTCTCCATAAATCATGGGGGGACTCACTCAGGCAAAAAATCATGTGAAATGGGAAACAGAAATGAAAAATGTGAAACTAAAATTGATGCTACTGCAATCCCTTCAATCAATTTAAAGACCCTTTTAACTTTCATTCATTTTATACAAATTAGCAATTCATGGCAGAGTCTCATTTTGAGCTGCTTGGGTCTCCCATCGAAAATTAATTATAGTTAAAAATGCATGACAACCGAGAACAATTTATCTTAACCATGTTCTAAATTCTCAAACAACTGTTAGTATATTTTATTAGCAGTTTACTTTAAAGTCTGAGATTAGTACAATTAGATGATGGGCTTTACTTTGTAATACAACAAGAGGGTGCACACTGCTAGTACGGCAGGACCACCTGTGCCTAAAGAGAAGAATTGTAACTATGACTTAGATATTCTAGGTCCCGGGAAGGGGAACCTGAGCCACTGAAGCATTCAAAGTGGATTTTTCTTAATCAGGGTCCTAAGCCGACAAGGTGAGGGAAGGGCAGAGAGACCTCCATTGTATGCACACTGCATCCTCCAATCTCTACTCATTCTAATTAACTCTGTGATGGCTCTACTGTTCACTGTCAAGCAGGCTTCATGCTGCTGCAGCTGACACTCACTCACAGGCCTCCAACAACTTCCAGTGTCGCGCCGCTGGTTAGTAGCGGGCCGCTGAGTAACAAGACAACCGTATCTTTGTTACATTACAGCTGCCAATATAGATAGATTTAGATATAGCTATTATGGTGCTCTATGGAGAACTCTTGTTAAATGATATGAATGTTTTTTATTTTATATATCCCCACTGATATACACAGGTCAAACATGCTCCATGAAGGACATGTTCTGAATATTTCTGGTTTCATCATGATCCCTCCATATCTTCAGTTAGTTTGACACTATGGCCAGGCAACAAAATCAATTTGCAAGGCTCCAAATGAAGCTTAAATAAATAGTTCTTCCTAAAAAAAGGTTTAACCACATTTTGTTTTTAGTTTAATGGAGGTTTTCCAATTGCCAGAAAACATATGAAAGTGAATAAGAAAGTTCAAACAAGGAGACCTAATGCGCGCCAGCGCTACCAATGACATTAGTCCTGGTTTTTATATATAAGGAGTAATTTAACCTGCTTCTTTGTGGTTACAGCTATTCGGTTCGCCCACCTCCACCCCTCCACAACCTTCAGCTCCAAGTTTGGGTCCCAGGGTGGTCTCACAGGCAGATCTGCCTGCTTCAGAGACGATAGAGCCGGCAACCAAGCAATGGGCTTCTGCCAAACACTTTTTCACATATACATTCAAGTCAAAGTCAAAGTAAACTTTATTGTCATCTCTGTTATATACACTGTACAGATATACAGAGAGACAAGACGACGTGGCTCCAGTTTTTCAGTGCAGTAGGAAATAAAGGACAAAGAACAAATAAGGCACGCAGAATAAACAATATATAAATAGAATACAAAATATACATTTTATAACTTTAAACTAGAACTAGAAATAGAGGTAGAGGAGAGACAGTTTGGATGCAGTATTGCCTACAAAAGTGGAAGCTGACTTTGACACTGGATGTGCAGGAGGTTAGATAAAGTTTCAATATGAAAAATTATATATCCAGTCTTTTAATAAAACAGTAAAAAAGTATGACTAACATTTAAGTTTTGCAGATATTTTAACAGTAAACATAACAGTTAACATTCAAATTGTTCTAACAAATAAACACACTTGTCGATTCACAGTAATGATGGTCTCCCTGGTTGAAATCTTTTTACCACATTAACATTTACACAGATAAATGTTAATAACTCTAACAGTTAAATGAACCACCACTGTGGTGATCTGAGTATGTGAACTCTGTAACTGACTGTAAGCTTGGCAGTTCAGATCCCAGGGAGACTAAAAACCACCATTGGGCCCCCGTGCAAAACCTTTAACTCCAACTTGTTCCTGTAATTAGGAAATAATATTGGCTCTGGATAAGAGTGTCTGATTAATGGCACAAAGTGGTAAACGTAAATGTAAACATATAGCTCTAGATGTAGGTTAATGCTAAATATGTCCTAAATAGAGCACTTCAAAATATGCCTCACCTACTTTTTGGCCATATAAATGTAATATAATTCTGCAGATAAATGTAAAATCATAAAACAGTGCAAACAGAAAACCTACACAAATAAACACAAAAAAGGGAATTTCTATATGACACAGAGGAAGTTTATTGGTGAAGTTAAAGATAGCGACCAACTAAAACCAGCTCTTTCATATCACCTATATTTCACAACACATAGATATAATGTTACTTTGGTATTAAGAACAACACACTCCACACACTTCAAACATTTGTCATTTGTTATTAATTGTGTGGCTCTGGGCATAGCAAGGCAGCTGAAGAGCATTTTTAAGACTGCGGCAACAGCAAGCTAAAAGAGGATGAAGAGCTTAACGCTGGGGGAAAAAGCAGGGAGTTGGTGTTGGAAATGTCTCAAATTGGCCAGGATTAGGCATTCAATGTTTGCTGTTTTGCCGCAAATCAGACAGATCTGGCACTGTGCAGAAACTGGTGGTGTCTGAGCAGGTACAAACCAACCATGGCACTACAGCAGAGATCGATCATTTCTTTCCCGAATGCACTGGTAAAAGAGGAATTACCTCAAGTGAGCCGTTTAAGAACACTTTCCAAAATTACTTCATTTTTGAGACTTGAACAGTGAGAAATGGAAAATGAGTCCGACCGAAGTATGAAATGCAACTGAGTCTGGGAATGTCATCATCCCATTGTCCATTATTTTATAAGAAAATTACATAGAGAGTCCTGGAATATGCATGACATGTGGTTAAAGCTAATCTCTTCTTCCTCTCGTCATGAGCGCGCCAAGTAATCCAAGGAGACGGAGAGCGTGAGAAGAGTCGCAAATGACCACTGTTTAAAGATGCATGTGTGACATTCTGAGGAAAAAGGCTGCTGAAAGGCTGAAGCTAAATCACAATAAACCAAAAAGGCCAAAGGCACTGTAAAGGCCTAAAAGTCACCATCCAATTTAGCAAACATACTGCACGCGATTCACACCCGCAAGAGCTGCATCAAAAACAGCATTAGGAGTAGATCGTTTCTCAAACGGGCAAAGCCTGTCCTGCAAATGGCTGTTATACAATAAGAAAATATTATAAGGCCTGAAGCTTGCGCCTGAGCCGGGAAGAGGCTGCGGACGTGGAAACAGAACGGTGCTTTGATGTAGCTCGTAATGAAGCGCTGTTTGAATTTTTAACGTTTTTTTTTGCACTTCTTTTCCAGAAAAGGCCATATCATTATCCTAGCAGGGCCTCTATTTATGGGCCCACATTCTGCTGTGTTCATTCACATCTCAATAAGCACAAGATCACAGTCCTATTTTTGCCATCTTGCGCGCGGGGTTGGGGGGAGAGGATGGCACGGACATGAGCAGGACGGCGTAATTTCACAGCCTGATTACATGCACAAGGGGTGAGATGCAGGAGGGAGGGAGGGAGGAGCAAAGAAAGAGCAAAGACCTTCTGAATTTTGCAGCTTTAAGGCTTTATGTCATTGTTTTACTGCCTGCGCTGAAAGCTGTTCTGACAGCTTTGGAAGACTTGCAAGAAAAAAAGTAAGGACTTGATTCACACTTATAAACACACGCGTGCGCGCGTCACACTGCAGCTTCCTAAAGCTGGCCGTGACTTCAAATAGCAAATATCAGTTCTTGCAATGAAATTAACTAATATTTTCAGATTTTCTTGCGTGCAGTAGATTTTAATTTAATACTTACAGTTTAACAGAACAAGGTTTTTATATAATCCAGTGACAAAGTTTGTGAATATTTGTGTGTTTGTGTGTGTGGTCTGCAAGTGAAGTGTTGGTCTGGTAGCACATAAAACACAATCCAATCAGCTTTGCTTCTGTGTCAACATCATACACACACACACAAAAGAATAATAATAAAAGAAAAAAGCCTGGGGGATAGATGGAGAGACATTTAGAGAAATTATTAGTTAGAAAGAAAGAAAGAAAGAAAGAAAGAGACAGAACAGCTAAAAGCAAAAGGTGGAGAGGGCATGAAAATAATGGAGAAGGGGAAATGAAGAAAGACCATGATGGAGAGTGATGACAAAGGGAAAGAAGAATGGTAGAGCAAGGGTGTGAGAGAGAGATAGAGAGAGGAAAGATGACGAATGTGAAGGAGAGGACATAACGCATTTTAAGAAGGAAAAAATAGAAATCTTTACAGTGCAGAAGAAATAGTGATGGAAAAAAACATTCATTACACTTTTTGGCACTTCAACATTTAAGTTATAAATAAACTTTTTTGGTATCATAAAGAGAGGAGACATCAAAGGCAACTCTGTAATTTCACTCTGAGCTTCCCACAGCTTGTGGGCTTCAACCGGCTGCGAGATATACAAGACCAGAGGCAGCTGGATGTGTCGTGATGACTTCTACTCCTTCTCTCTCTTCCTCTCTCTCTCTCTGTCTCACACACACACATTTGATACACATCTGAAGGATTCGCAAGTTCCATCCACTAATTTCCATATGAGCAGATCTATACATTGCTAACCCTACTCCTAACCCTAACTTTAATTACAATAACAAAGAGCAAACATTTTAGTTTTTTTAGTTTTTCACATAAATCTTTAAAAACATTTTTCCTAATGAGCACGAGCACTCACATAGAGGCAGTTGGTGTCATAAGGGATTGGAAGTTGCGGCCAATGATCAAAAGGTCACAGGTTCGAATCCAAGGACCGGTAAAGGTATCGCTCATGAGCAAGGTACTGTCCCCAAGCACTGCTACCTGGGCACTGCCCATGTTAGCTGCCCACTGCTCCTTCACGAATGGGTCAAATGCAGCGGTCGCATTTCATTGTAGTGCACTGTATGCTGTGCTGTGGTTTGTTCACAATAACGGATAATACAGGATTTCACAGTGAGCTCTAGGCGTGCACACACACCCAGCTAACTCCACTCTTTCTCCTATCTTTGTCTAATCTGAATGTTTTTACATTATAAGGTGGTTCATGTGAAAGTGTGCATTTTGGAGATGGTTGTCTTATTCTATTCCATTTACCCTGGTAACAGAAACACGCGCTCTAAGATTGTCGAGCTCAGACCGTTTTGCCTGGCTTGTCCTTATTTCAAGGACGTTTCTTCCTCATGACTCTCGCAGCGTGGGCCGGGAGGACGAGTGATGAAAACATCGTTTATCAGCAGGAGTCGGATGGAGCGAGAAAAGCAAAAGGCAGGAAGGCCTATCTGAGCAGCCGGTTCTATCCCAGTGAACCCCAGTGGTCTTATCATGATGCTCTCCCTGGAACACCATGTGCCCATCGATGTGACTGGATTTCTTACCAACAGGTGCGCCCTCGAAGAGCAGCTGACATTGTAAAATGCTGGTGTGGATTTTGAGGTTGACGAGAAACAATTCTCAGGTGTGTAAAGACATGATATTTCAGGAGGAAAGTCTGATCACATTAAACACTTTGACACTTAGACCCTATTAACCCATAATGACTTGCAGGTCCCAACTGCAGGAATAGTTTTCCTGGAGCCAACTAAGGTTTAAGAGGAAGGCCTCATAAATCCACTACACAAATTCTATAAGTTTAATCTGCATTCGGTAAACTGCATCCTAGGTAAACATGTTTACTATTGGTGCCAGACCAAATGTAAAAATTACAAAATACACATGAATTAAGAGGCAAACAGGTTTTTCCTACACATTTCTTCTTTTTGAATGTCAAAGAAAAACAAGGCAAATAAAGACTACATCCCTGAATTAGGAACTGAACATTTTAGGACAAACCCCATGTGTAGCTGGTTTTGTTTTCATTCTTTACTTGCAGGAGGTGGTGCAGTGGTTTTAAGTGACCGAACCTCATATGATGGTGACATTAACACGAATGGAAAATGTAAGTCAATGTAACTTAATGCACTACTGCTAAACATTAAGCATAAAAGGTACCATTGTTTAAACAGTGCTTGATTCAGTCTAATATGGTGTATCGATTAGGGCCCAAAGTATATAGTTGGTATCTGATATTAAATCAATGCTGTAGCGTAATGTTAAGACTGTCATTTTTAAATAGTGATAGGAAGTGACCCCACGCTATACATGTACAGCTACTGAACTCAATGACAAAGTGCTTCTGAAGGATTTAACAATGATAATTTAGCATTTAGTGTTAATCCCATACTAGTTACTTTATAGCCCCTTAAAGGTCCCATATTACACATTTTTTCAGCAAGTTAAAATAGGTCTATGAGCTCCACTAAACATGTCTCTTAAGTAGCTTGCTGAAAATACCTCTGAAATGAGGCATTTTTGCCTGCCTTTTTACCCCTCTGTTTCAGTCCTTTTCAGAAATGTCTGTTTCTCATTAGTATTCCTAAATGCTAATGGGCCGCTGGGGCATAAGCAGCACAGCGAGAGTTTACCTCACATGAAAATAACTGACCTAGGCGCTTGTGTGAAAAAGAGGCCGATCAGGAAGTGCTAGCAGTTCTACCTGGTGGGTGGAGATTCACAGATAGGAGGGTGGAGTTATTCAAATGTCCCCTAATGTGATGTAGAGTTAAGGGAGAAATTTAAACAGCTTGTTTAAGCACACAATTTCTGACATTAATAAATTAATGCTAAAACAATGATGATTTTTTCATGATTTCCATCTTAAAAATGTTTTTTGTCAAATGGTTAAACATATATCACCTGATAAAATAAATACTGAGAATGAACAAGCACTGATGGACGCCAGTTTGCAAAGTGCAAAAAAGAACTATAGCAATGTTAAGAAAAAATATGAAGCCAAAATTTCCCAATGAACTAAACACTATCAAGTCTGCCACTGGAATAATTTACATATATGAAAGGCAAATAAGATGTTTCTAAATGCATATGGAGACTTTTCACCGCCTTACCAAAGGATATGGACTTTGAGAGGGTACTGATGACTGAATGTAAGGGAAAAGCAGTGCACAAACACAAAGACTCATCTGAGGAAAAGAATCCATTAGGATGGGAGGGAAGGCTATATTAATATAGGCTGCTGCATTAATATTGGTCCTAGGGTTTGATTTTAATAATGGTTTATTCCCTTTTTGCTTCCCTTTTTTCTTCCCTTTCTATTTTAGCTGTTTAGTACCCGATTCGCAATAATGTGAAAATCTTAATAAACAATTCAAATAGAAGAAAAAATAATAACATTAGTATGTAACTGTTATAATACATATAATGTGTTTATTTATTTTTTCTTAGCTTATATTTATAAATAAGTCTAAATTTAGCCCAGAACTGAATATTTATGATTAATTCAAAGCGTATTCCCAAATAAATCGCTTTAAATGTTCTTTTTGTGATACACATTTGATCCATATTAAGGGATGATTGAGATGTCTATAATATATTTTATTAGGATCACATTTACTTTTATTTCATTCCCAGTAAGCTGCTACCTGGCTGTAATTACGAATATGATGAAAATGAGATCAGAGTGAAGATGAAGATGAGAACTAACTCTTCATGTGCTGCAGGACTGAGAGTGTTGATGGAGAATATGGGACGAACACACAAGTGCTGCACAAAGCTGTCATTGGCCTATGTGTGACAGCAAATATTTATCATCAGAGCTGTAGTGTACTAAAGCCATATGTCCTCTCTCTTTCTGTGTGTGTGTGTGTGTGTCATAGTGAAGGTTCACCTTGCCAGAGTGAGAGAGTTGGAGTAAAGTCGACAGCACATACACACACACACACACACACACACACACACACACACACACACACACACACACACACAAACTATTAGGAACAGAGTGTTCCCTGACTGAAGGATCAAGCTGCTACACACTAACCACCACTTACTGCCAAAACCTCTACTGCATGATCGGATACAGTGACAGCTGTCTCATTTACATGGCCTGCCAATTCATTAGGTTGGGCACACATACAGACACACAGTATAAATTACCAAATTATTCATTCTTCTAATAAGCAAAACACAAAGTTTGGTCCACTAGGACGACATGGTTGAAGCTTGGCATATGTTGACGTAGCAAAGCTGGTAAAAGTTGGCCTATAAGTTAGAACTATTAGACCAATATTCAGTGTATCATGTCTTCAATTCCCATTGTTGGGTTAAAGCTGCCATGTATATGTTACTCATTCTCAGAAGACATCATTAGTGGGGTTTATTGACCAGCCTCTCTCCTGTACCCTGCATCTACCACCTCCACCTGATCTCATGCTAGGATGTTTGACAGAAAAAAGAAAGAGTGCACAATGCAAAGACCCCAGACCTGACCTTCTCTCCAGCTCTCCTTCTTGGCTGGGAGTTCACACAGCATCAGGAAAGGGCTCTAATAAGAGCTGGCACCACCGTGGTAATGACTTACTATTCATTATCCTCCCTCTGCGTCATCAACGCTGTCAAGGGACCCAATTTAAAAAGCATGGACGAAGAAAAAATACTTTCATTTCTATTTTCTGTCACACTCATGCCTCCCTCTATCAGCTGGCTGGGTATGGTTATTATTGAGTAATAAGATGGCGTAGTAAATTGACCGGAAACAACCAGAGATCCCGGAGGGAAAGTGGGTGAAGGGTGTGAGAGATGGAGAGAGCTGGTTCAGGAGGGCATTTTTTCTTGAGTTTGATAATAAAGAGAAGATTCTTAAGAAGAAAGGAACCACCCAAAGCAATACTTACAGATTCTGAATGACATCTGCTCTCCATTTTAGTATTTCGTCTGTATCTCTCTCTCTCTTATTTTTTATCCAGCCCTCTCCTGAATGTCTTTCATCCCCCCTTGCTTGTGACTTCTGTCTTGTGCCCATCTATGGGTGGCATTGGTGCCTTTGGCATGGTCCTGGTTATCTCATATATGCCTCCCCTCTGCCTGGCTATTTTCATCCCTTGTTTTGTACTCTGTTCACTTTCCAGATTTCTCCTAGATCTGAGCTGGGGATGAAAGCGCTGCACAAGACTGAAAGATTTATTCACACGCAAAAGCGGAAAAGCTCCTGACATATCACCACTCTGCCTCCCAGGCGACCCCCTTCTTCTGAAAAGCTCTTCAGATCGAGGCACCGCTTGCCAGCCTGCCACGCTGGGTTCATGTGTGGACAAAACGATCAGAGCAGTGCTGATGCGGCGCTTCTGGCTCTGCTTGGCCACTCTGCATGGCATCATATCGGCCTAAACACCGAGATGTGGAACAATAGGGTTGTGTAAACCCCATTGCACAAAATCAGTCCAGCCTGAAGATTAAAGGAAACATTTTTTCCAGCAAAGTGTGTATAAAATCCTCATATTTATCTTTCATGCTTGACCATTTGAGACATATTAGTGTCTTTAGTATTCCATTGCCATCACATCCATTGTCACGTCCATAATGAGTATCCATGTATTTAAAGGAGGGTGGACATTGGGTAATGGATGTAGGCTGGCGGTGAAAAGCTCATATTGTTAAGGTACATTTAAAAGACTTACTGTTTTTTTGTAATTTACCATTTAAAGAAAGAGGAAAATTAGGAGGCCACGGGTCATGTTTGCCAGGACATCAGTGTTCCAGTCCAGCTCTTTTAGAAAGATGACAGGAATCTTTCTTGACCTCATAGAGACAGGACCTCTCCCGTCAAAGTACTGGTAAGACACAAACCTGCTTACCTTCAGATGCAATATTAAACCTGAACTATACATGACAATAATGAATGTCTACTTATTGTATAGTGGTTTTAATGTATGTACTGAATATGCATATTATGTAAGACTATTATATTAAGGGTAAATGTTCCAGGATAAAGACATAACAGGGGTGCATTTTAAGAGTGAAAGTGTTTTTGAGAGACTATGGATCCTCAAAAACAAACCCAGCAAACCCCTAATATATCCCATGACCTTTAAGGCTGTTTTTAAACTGATGTCTTGTCAAATTTGTCAGTGGAGTGTTCATGTGTATCTACTGTTAGCTGAAAGTGGAAGATGTGAGGTTGATTACATGAGACATGTCTGTTTAAGGAAATTTTCTGCTCTGTTTTGTTTGGGCTGCTGAATCTCTGCGTCATTGTTCATTTGCATAAATCACCACCATCTCAACCTGCCAACTTGGGATTTGACTTCCGCACAGGCACTAAAGGTGGGACTGAACGCAGTACTGAAGACGTATGGGGGTGCATGTCAATTGGGGGACATTTAAAAACACTTTCCACCGATTTGACAGCTCAATGATGCATCAACGCCCAGTCGCGCTAGTGTTTGTGTGCGTCTGTGTGTGTGGTTTTAAACAGCAGCTTCAATCTAAAGAGTAGCTTGTTTCATTCTTGTCTTGTGAATGGTGCTAATCTACAGCATCAAACTCATTTGGATGTTATACAGAGTGAAGCAATAACCAAAAGCTATGAGGCATATAACCAAAAGTATTCAGAAAGCTGTTAAATTCATCTGGCCTCTCCTTCTGGCTGAAATTAATTTAGTTGAGCAAAAGCCAGAGCTGATTGGCTAAAGTCCCTGCATGCTAAATGCAACATCTTGAATTACTGGCTGAAAGGCGAGTCATTTGTGCAAAGGCCAGGGCTGATTGGCCGACAATGTCGCTTATCTATACAGCAAAAAAAAGTGAGCAGATGCTTTGACAAATCATAACGTATGACTCACTAAATATCAACACGCCTCCTCTTTCTCACACAAACAAAGACACATACACAAGTGCATGCAAAAACACTCACAGACATAGGCCAACACACATGAATATGTCTTGTGACGAACAGAACACAATATTTATTCTCCTTCTCCCGCCTCCCCCTTGTTCCCATGACAACAGCACGGTAAGCCTGCAAGGTCACTTTGGTGGACGGAGGTAGCATGTAGTCATTTTGACAACGACTGCGAGAGAGAGAGAGAGAGAGAGAGAGAGAGAGAGAATGTCAAAGAGACAGAAATGGCAAAGAACTATGAAAGAGTGTGATTAAAAAGAAAGTGCATTTGGAATTGTAGCCACGACATTTCACTCAGTGTGTGTGTGTATGTGTCCATGTATTTATCGCAATGTGGGGACCTTTTTGTCCCCTAAAATCACTTTTATCTGTTTTTTTGGGTTTTGTGGGGATATTTGAGAGGTCCCCATGAGGAAAAATGACTTTATAGAAAATGTGCTTGTTTTATTTGAGAAACTAAAAGAGGTAAATGATGTGCTTTTGGTTACTGAGGTAGGGTTAGGGTTAGGCGTAAAATTATATGCATCTAGTCATTGTGGGAGCCTATGGAAAGACCTCACAAAGATAGTAATACAGAGACTGTGTGTGTGTGTGTGTGTGTGTGTGTGTGTGTGTGTTGTTTAATGTGAAAGGTACTAGAGCGGCCACAAAACACTCCCCCTTTCTTTTCCAGTTGTACTACCCTGGACTCCCATTAGGAGGCAATGTGTTGCTGTGGCTATTCTCTCATTTAGGGCAGAAGACAGCAGTACATATAAAAATATAAATATTGCCAATTTAAAGGGATAATGTGAAAAGGAAGTGGACTGTATATCTTGCTTAACTTCTTCATACCATTTGACCCCAAAGAACTTATATGATCACTGACCTTCAGGCAACCTCCATAATCATGTGTGAGTGATGTCTGAAGGCCTACCTCCAGCACTACCATCAGTGGCTCCCTGAGCTATACCTTTAACCCCAAGTTGCTCTCAGGGGAACTGTGCCTAAAATTAGGAAATGGAAGTCGCTCTGGATAAGAGTGTCTGCTAAAATGTCGTAAATTTAAATGCAAGGCCTATATCATTGAAGTTACTTTAAAAAAATCAAGGGATGTGATACTGATGAGACAAGGACTCTTGTAGTCTACGCTTTAGTTTGTTCTGTTTATTTGCATGTGCCACCATCTCTGCCATCTTATGAAATGCCAATTGGAGATTTGACTAAAGAGTCACTAATGGTGTGAGGGAACAGACTTTTAGAGTGTGTGTGTGGTATGTGTGTGTGAGTATGTGTGATATTTTTGCTTAATTTATTGGTGTTTTGTAATTAATTGCCACACTACCCTCCTGTCATGTGATTTCCCTCACATGACCTGTAGTTCACAAGTTTTCCAATTAAGCATTTATTCAATTAGTAATGCATTTGCTGTATCATTGAGGGACAGGAGAGGGCAAGTTATATCGGGCCAACACCTGTGACAGACGACAGAAATAAACATGTGAGAGCAACAAATCCATGCAGGATGCTCTGAGGCTGAGATTAATAACTTCAGCATGAGCAGTGCTAACAGGACTGCAGCTGAGATGAGGCACAGTTTAAAAAAAAAAAGCGCCAGGCATGTGACCTTCATATTTTTGCTGATTTCTTAAAATCTAGTTATATCATAATTCAATATTTCTTATATGCCTGGTTGTTTGGAGTCTCTCTCTGGAGTCTGCCTTTCTCCCTCTCATTAATTCTCTGCTTCTCACAGTGTCAGAGAGTTTAGCCATACAGGACCTGCCATTATGGGGCCTGGAGAATGAACTCAATAAATCTGAAAAGACAGCAGAATTCCTGTCACACGGGAGGAGATAGCGAAGGGTCTGGGATTAGTTCCAGGGCCGAAGTATAATTGCGTACTGTTGTGTTGTAATCCAAGGATCGGCCCTGCCTCACCTCAACACAGCACCAAGAACACACACATAAACTAATCAACATGACACAGTAGCCTCCAGAGAAGCCTGTCCATCTGTACCCTACAGAGCTGGATGAGCAAGAAAGAGAGAATGCAGAGCATGATGAAGGCAGAGCAGTAGAGGGGTGGCATGATGAATAATTAGATGCATAATTAGAGGGAAAAGAACAACAGTGAGACTAAGAAAAGGTAGTGGAAATAATCTGTGGCAATCGCTGCACAGAAATAACACACAGTGGAGCTCCACAAACAGCCCAATCTGTTAATGTGCACAAGCAAGAAAGGCAGACTCTGAGTGTAAATCCACTAATTAACATTATATTAACAGCGATATGGCACCAAGACTGGACCTAAATTTATAAAGCTCTAACTCTGCCATTACACGCCTCCATCTGGCAATAAAAAAGTTTAAGACGACCAATTATCCGTCCAGCCAGTCACTTCATTATTGCAAACTGTGCAAGGTCATTAGCATCTTGTTAAGGTGTGTCTAAATGGCAAGAGGAAGCAGGGTTTAATTGAGGTGAATCTCCTTCTCTCTCTCTCTCTCTTCCTCTGTCTCAAACACACATACACACACACACACTACTGACAGACTGAGCAAAGGCGTCTTAACAAGATACTGCACTGAACTCTTACTGACCCCAAAACCTTGTCAGAGTTCACCAAGTCTTACTGTCACAGGGTATTACGCATCCACATACACACACACAGAGGTCATATTGTGCCATATCGGTTTCACCTAGTTGGAAAAAATGGACTGAGTTTGTATTTCTTTCAAGGTCTATAAATTTATAATAATACCATAACTGTACTCTGGTCTCCAGACAACAACTTACTGTACTTGTGTTTCATTCGAACCACAGTGACTGGAAAATAAGTCACAATTTTTATGACAAAATTTTGGCCCGAGTTGTGTGACATGCCCCTGCGCTTCAAGTAAATCCATTTCCAATGGCCGATGACTGTCCACCTGCCCCTGGTCCTTCATATTTTCAGTTCAGAGTAAAGCAGCAGGCTGTAAAATATTTTTGCCCCACTGTGGTATGAGTGGTATGAGTATGAGTATTGTTTAAAATATACCTTGAGGAAGCTGGGTTTTAAAGTAAATCAGTGGAAGTAAATCAGTGAGAAAGCTGGCTAAGCGAACAATCCCCTGCTGCAAGAACTTTGGGGTGAGAGGTGATTCAAAGCCAAAAAACATTAGGAAGTGACATTTTTGTCCTTGAGGCAGAGCAGCCAAAAATGACGTGCAAATAACGACTCACTCGCCATCCTGTTTCTCAGTGTGTGTGTGTGTTCCTGAGTGTGTGGGTATCTGTTGGTTTTGCTGACCAAACACCACAAGAATGTGCAGGGCTGTGTATGTTATGTTTACTGACCATTTAGGGAATTGAATGTTCCAACCCTGTAAGAAACTAGGACCAGAATAATAAATCGAAGTGTTGATATTATCGGCCAATACAGCTAATTACAGATAAGTGAGTAATGGCCCACAGTGCCACATTAAGCACTGAAACTTCACCATAACCCTGCTTAAAGGTCTGCTCTTCTGCAGATGACTAAACACCATCCTCATTTAAGTTTTAAAGGGGTATGAAAGCCATGAAAGTCTTGTGTTAAGTAATCTATGTCTGTGACGGTAAGCAATAGTAGCATGTGTTACTGATGCCACACCCCAACCCCGTCTAAAGCATTTTTCAGAGTTTTAGGCAAAGCTTTTTTTAAAGGGTTAGGTTTGTGGCACTATTAAAAAGGGGCAGAGATTTAATATAATAAATTCTATTAGGAATTCCACAAAGCATTATTATAAATCTGAATATTTATCAATTTTCATCAATAAAATTTTTGAAGGTAGATGATACACAACAATAATTTCTATAATTTCTTTTGATATCACTGAATTATATTTTATACATGTCGTCTTCTGAAAACCTACAAATATTTTAGACAATCCACTGGCAATAAGTTGCGATCCAAATCTCCAAATTTCATCTGGAAATACTTTTTCATGATGAGCATGAACCCCAGTCCTATAATACCACCCATATCAATCAGTATCAGTCTTCAAAGTCAACAGCAGGCTGTACAGCTTGTGAACCAATTACAACAGTGGCTGCGTCTGCATTTCCAACCACTAGGGGGCCTTGTGGATGAGGCTGCAAAGACACTATTAAAAGATAAGGAAGCTTAACTCTTCGCTAACACCTCCCACTATTAGAGAGGACGGGATCATTCCACTGCAGAATAAAACAGCTCATCACCTACGACACTCTCCGGGTCGCTGAGCACATCTCATACGGACTGGCGCTTCATTATTCCCTGAGCGCAGATTGCAGGTTGTGGAGAAGAGATAGCACATCTCTTTTATATGCTAATAAGGCCTTGTTGATGCGGGTGACCGGAAAACCCCTCAGTCACGCGAAGACATATTTCCACATTTTCACATTGGGATGCTCTTACCTGCTCACCCGACCAGTGCAACGTCCCGTTAATGAGGCTGGCTGGACCCCCGCTGCCTGCTCGCGAAGGCAGGTTTTTAGAGCTGTTCTGTGTATTTTTCCTTTTTTCCCCTCATTTATTTATTTGCCTTCCATTGTACACTGCCATTTGTTTTAGACGGATAAATATGATTGCCAGCTGCCACAGGCTATTTGCTGGAATTTGTGTGTGTGTGAGTGTGTCTGGGTAAAGTGACTGTGTATTGGAAGTGTGTGCGGTAGGTAGACAAGACACAGACAGGGAGCTTCTACCCTCTACACAGTTGCCAGCATGCAGGACAGAGCAGGACAATTGCCATTATCCCTTCAGGACTGGCACAAACCACGTTGAAATGTATCACAGGCGGACAACGAATTACTGAGGGAATTTCATGTGGAATGCAGTATAAGTGGCAGCGGGTGAACGTCAAATGCATAATGAACAGCCAGCAGTGGAGCGATGAACCCAGCTGTAGAAGACAGAGAGTGAAGGACTTGTATGGGGAAGGGGGTGTCGATGATGACAATGAAAGTGGAGACTTGTTGAATGCAATGGAATTTTGTGATACTGTGACTAACAGCTATTCACTGACGAACATCAAGGTCGGATTTTTTTTTCTCGAATTAACCAAAAACAAACATGTTTGAACTGGCAACCCACAGACTGCCTTGAGTGTTCTGTTTGAAGTGGTTTGCTTTTCTGACAGAAATTTGCTTTCATTTCAAATCTAATACTGTCTATTAAATTTTATTCCGTACTGTCTATAAAACAAAGTTTGATCTGAAATGACATTCTAACCGTCAAGGAATATTCTGTATTTCTCTTTCATTTTAAAAGTCAGACATCCAGCGTATTTTTATCAGCGATCTTTAATTGAATTATTTGGTATCCTTTTAAGACTAATGTTCATATTTGTTCCTTTTACTTAGTCTGATGCATAATGCACTAATGGAAGTATGTCCGAGTCCAGCTCTGAGTATAGTCTCACGCTTGTCCAGGCACACTCCTCTTTGAAAAACGACATTTTATCCCTCTCGCTGTGCTACGTGAGATTAAGACAAAGATAGCCGGTGGAGGGCGATTACATCTCTCTTCTTGAGTCCTCTCTGGGACTAATTCAATAAGGGCACTGTTGCGATTACAGCATGATATAGAGGCTGCATTGCCTCCGTTGTGTTCTACCCTACAACTTATTTGGACCGGCACCTCGGTGGGAGTGTGGTCATCGTCAATACTGCCTCCCCTCTGTCCATTATTTCTCCTCGCTTTCTTTTCCTTTTTGGTTTCTTTGACCCGCTATGGCCTCTGTAAACATGCAGGATCCACAACCAACAATGCGGATGCTTTGCTTAATTACTATTGATGCCTTTTCACTGGAAGGCTGACCACAGAGTTCCCTTGCTGTGGGAGAAGGGATACAGAGACGCTAATGAGTTTTTAAAAAGACCGACTTTAACGCTGCATCTTTGTGCATTTGTTAGTCGTTTGTAAGGCAAGTTTAGGCTATATTATAAGCACAAAGATTTTTTCTCATCTTACTGAGGAAGACAATATAGTGCCTGGAGGATATTGTGCTGTCTTGCTACTGTGCATACAATTTTTGTTCAGCTTGAAAGGATTAACACTTTCATTTGTATCTTGACATTGCAGTGAAGCCTCAGCTAGGTTGTGTTGACTGTTTAATTGCTCATTTGAATGGCAGGGATGACGGCCCCATGCTGGCTCAACTAACCCCTAACAATGTCTGTATCTAGAAAAACTGTTGCACTAGTTGAAAAGGAAATTACTTCAGCTCTGCTTTCTATTCTGTATCTTTGTGCTATTTTTAAGGCTTGGTTCTCCAGACAGCAGACAGCTCTGGGCCTATTTTGGTTGATTCAAGCTGTTTAAGGGTCCCTTATAACACCAGTGGGTGCATTGTTGGGTAAGAAGTAGTCAAGTTGTAAATTTCAACATTTGAGATTTATCACAGCAATAGATTTTATTACAAACATAGTACTATCCCGGTCCACACAGGGTTTTCTTGCATTTGAAATCTGGGCCTGAAATGGATCCACATGCTAAATAAAACAGCATCAAACTCAATGATCATGAGATCAAACCTAAATCAAATTCATGAACTTGGTCTTATAACTGTAATGCAAATGCCACCCTGGTTTATGTGCACCAAATATCTGCAAGACTATGTTGCACTTGAATCCTGAGATGTGCTTCTGACCAAAAATGGCAGGAATTCATACATTCAGAATTCATTAAATATTTTTTATATTCTTAGATTGAAACATTAAAGAGTTCTGCTTATGATGTAGTCATTATATTTATGTATACTATTATATATGAAATTATTGTATGTCTAAATAAGATTCTGGTTGTTATTTACTTATACATCTAAAGGTTACTTATAACAGCAAAGACTGTTTTGGACCAGCAACGAATTCTGGTCTCACTACATGTTAGGTTTATCTTGCATTTTAAATGTGGGCCAAAAAAGGAGCCACATGTTTTCATCACGGCTGATTTGCAGCTGCGGTCCCGTCAGCCTAATTCGGATAATCTGATTGCCATCATTCAACAATGCTATGTGGGCCAAAGGAAGCGGGAAGTGTGGCCCGGCTCTGGATCCAGACTCATTTGCTATTAGGGGATTATTTACATTTTAATCATGTTTATGGCAGATTTTGTCCTACTTTTTATATCTAGACACATTTTGTGTGAAGGGCAAAGCAGCAGCGAGTGGCTGCATAGCGGCAGGAGGATGCAGGCATGAAAAGACTAACAACCACTTCAAGACAGACATAACTGGGGCAGTTGTGTTGCTGAGCACCACCACCGTAAACTGGAGAAGTCCAGCAAGCGTCGGGACAGCGGGGCGGGTGCTGAGGCGGGCGCCTGCTCTTACCTGGACTCACAGGCCTGCGAGTCGTTCTCTGGAGCATCCGGAGCTGGACAGCAGAACTGGTGCAGCACTGTCTGGTTCCTGTTGGGAGAGAGTTGGGGAAAAGAATTGATTAGAATGCTCTAGAAAACCATATTTACATCCATGGCAAGATGACACAGCAAAGACAATAGTGGCTAGTATTTTATAGTTTTCTTTTGTTTTAAACAACACTCTTCTGCAGGAGCAACTTTGAGAAAATATGTTGAAAATAGAGATGGGAGGGAAACATGTTAACACGCATGTTTAATTTCAGATGTTTGTCTGAAGCCTGTTTTCACTTGACATGTTGAACACATGCCTGTGTATACAGAGAAAATATACACAGTCCATAGATCAACATACAAACTCCATTTCAAAAAACGACTGGGACACAACCTAAAAATGCAAAACTAAAATCTGTGATTCAGTAAATTACTTGAACCTTTACTTAACAGGCAAAATGACAAAGAAACTATTTTCAGTGTTTTCACTGATTGAATTCTGTTTGCTTAATATAAACAAATTTAATAATGTATTCCTTTTTGGAAATGGGGTTTGTATTTATCTTGTTCCTTTCTGTCTATTTTAGGTGATTTGGGTGATTTGTCATTGGGAACACACTACAGTACAACGCATAGTGAAATGCACAACAAAATGCAACAGCTGCATTTTCGCATCCATGAAGGAGCACTGGGCACCCTGTGGGCCAATGTTTGGGGATGGTAGCTTGCTCACGGTACCTCAGTGTCTATTTTACTGGTCCAAGATCTGAACTGGGACTCTGGTCCAAGTTCTGAACCGGTCCGTGTACATCTAAGTGTTTGTGTGATCAAACACAGCGAGCGAGATCCTCCTTGTCATTTTAATGCTGCACAGAAGTAGCCTCAAACACAGCAAAAAACAGCAGCCCATTCTGCTCCTCAAATCCCTGACAGTCCCTGCTGATTCCTCAGCTAAGTTAAAAGGCTTGGCAAACATGACACAGGAATGTACAGTTCAGTGTGCCTTTTACATGTATTACAACCATGCAATAAAAGACTTAGACTATATTAATCACTTAATTGGTATGATTTATAATTTATAGTTACCTTGTGTTAGAACAAATGAATGAACCACAATAAGTGTTTTGTTTAAACATCTGCACCCTAGGAAAGCGCCCCAAGCAACCTGCTCTAAACTCTGAACTGAATCAGGGATCAAGAACCACAAGAGAAAGAGACCAGATCGGGGAAAGAGAAGCTGGGAGATTTACACTCACACATACAGACACTGATGTGGCGGCATGGAATTCTTCAGCGGCCTGGCCGTAACAATGCAAGTGTGGAAAAGACAATAGCTAATTAATCATTATTGTTAATGGCTTTTGTAATTGTATTTTACTTAACGGCTGTGACCTGAGACTCCTTTTAATAGCTCGCGTACACAACCTCAAATGGGAGTGCATTATCCGTGCGAGACGGGTTGCTGTGTCAACTCAAATAAATGACTCCTCCAGTTTTAAGAGGTGCTAAATAAACAAGGGATGTCATGCAGTCACTTATCAACAAACTAAGAAAGAGTGATGCTCACACATCTGATGAAGGCCCCATCGACTTCAGTGATCTCGAGAGCAAACCCAAACCAAATTACTGTGAATCTGCATTTATTGCAACAATCTACATGTCACTCTGGATTATGTGGCCCATATACTGTAACTTGCAAATACCAGACATCGATCATACATCATTCGTGCAGGGGGGGTTTGTCTTAAATGTCATATTTATGGGCATTGTGATGCACTGTAATCCTCTGAGATGTTCCCGCCAAAGAATGACAGACGTTCTTAAGAATGACTACTCACGTGCAAGTACCTCAAGTACTGCATTTGACCTGTCCTACACAATGACAAAAAATCACTACCTTAAGAAAACAATCACTCACTTAGAAAAATTCTAATCATTATTTGCATAACCTATGAAATGGTTGTCTTAAAATAGCCAAAGACAAAGATCCATAAATGCATAAAGGGTACAATAAATATTATAAAATTAAGGTTTAAACATTTAAATCTATCTGTAATAAGTTTAATCTACTATGTTTGATATTTACATATTTTAAAAGAGACACAAATTCAAAAGATTCATTGATAGTCTAAGAAACTAAGTAAGTATATCTAATTAGGTGATCAGAATATCTTGCAAGTATGTACTGTAAGTGATCAAGACAGTTTGATCGCTCAGGACTAGCATCAATGTCACCACCTTGACTTAGTGTCCGCTGCTTCAAATTCCAATTCCCAGTAATCACCTAACTGATAAGGAGAATTAGGTGTAATAGTTCCACCTAAAAATCTCAGCTCAAGCAGACAGATTGGAGGCTAAACACCAGAACATGAGTCATTCATTTGTCCTTAATCACCGCCAGGCTCCAAACAATAGCAGTTTGGCCCCGACCTTCTCCAGCACAGTCCAGGGGACTGCTCATTTTTAATATGCATGAAACGCAACATTACTCTCAAGCCGCTGTAATTGAAATCTTATCGCTTTAAAGCCAAATTGTGGTTTTTCAAATTAAACACAATCCGCTTCTGCCTTGCAAGAGCCCCCGGTGCTCCCTCCCTGCCTCCCTCTCTCTTCTTATTGTTTGCTCACTAATGTTTTTTTGTCTTTTCACTGTGAATAAAGGCAAAACGCATTGGACTTTTAATTAATAACTTTGACAAGGAGTGAGAACACAAAGGTGCTCTGGTCTAATGACAAAATAGGTCCGCTGCAAACATCGCAGCAGAATACAATGAGAATAAAGAAGTTTACGGTGTCTCAGATTAGTCGTTACAATTTAACAAGCCATGAGGCATGAGGATTGAGGACTTAGATGAGCATTGGTGCTTTTTCGCATGGTGCCTGTAACGGTTTAATTAATCGTACCATTGTGGTTCCCTATCTACTGGAGTCCCAAATGATCAGAGCAGGTACCCAAAAGGGTGCAGTCAGAAACCTGTACAGAATCTACTGGTCAAGCAGAAGCATTTTCAATGCATGACAACTAATGCGACCAGCCCAGTTAGCTAACCCTTTTTTGCAACAACAATACTCTCAGTTTCTTGGTTATGGTTGTCTTTTTAAGGATAGTTTGATACAAATATTGTTTCAATCCTACATACTTTCACGCCTACTCAAAACACAATACCAAACCTTTTTTCCACTACGCCATACCACAACATACACCATGTCAGACTGGCAGTGGAAAACACTAAAACACCTTCTGTTCTCCTCATCCCCACTTACAAAGGGGGTAAGAATAGAAGACCGGTTCCGACTCAAAACTGGTTCCAACTGATCAATTCCATTGGAAGTTTTGAGTCACGGTACATTGCGTCACACTCTCTGCAACTTGACGTTCAACCACAAGGAATCATGAAACATAAATAACGCATAAGTCCAACATTCAATAAAACATTCCAGTTCAGTAAAATCTTCCCATTTATTACAGACAAAACTGATAAATAAGCTGATAAATAACAAAAACAACCAGCGTTCTACTCACAGCACAGCCATTTACTTGATATTTATTTATTCCTGACACACATCCACAGCGTTATGGTGCCGCAGCTCTCATATGGAATGCCCTCATGGCAAAAATGTACTTCTCTGCCAGAAATGAGTCAAAAATGAGTTATAGGCCAAAATGAGTCCAAATGCTCAAAAATTGCCAAAACTTCAGTATTTCTTCATTTTCCATGAATCAAAATTTGTTTCCCATTCTATAATGTTAGAGAGTAAAAAAATATAGAAAAATGCATTATTCATTATCAAATAATTTGTTTCTATATCCAGGTGGCTTCCAAATGGATAAAGAAGTGTTTCCACCTGCATTAACCTTATTGTTCTTCATAGCACTAAGCCATAAAATGTCTCTGCATAATAAAAATTCTGAATATGAATATGTTCTTGTACATTTTTGTGCAGACATCATTTTGAGAATAATAAAATGGTTGCTTTTGGTGCAGAACACTATATAGAACTACTTTTTTCGCACACAGGAATTGATAAGAGAAATGATAAGGAATTGGACTGATAGGCAGAACTGACGATGGCACTGATATTAATAGAATCTTATCCAACTCCCACCCCTAACTGAGAGACAAGTCATACACCTGGAACCAAGAGGTCCTGAGACCTGTCCAGCCTCATCCTATCACTACTGTGTGCTCACCCATTTATCACACTCATTTATCCATGGATGATGCCTGTAACGAGTAAAATGTAAATTGCTCTGTATCAAAGCGTCTATCTAACCCATAAATGCCACTTAAACACACGCTGCATATACACGGACGCCTGTATTCAATGCTAACCTTCAAAAAGTCCTTTAAATGAGACTCTACACTCATACCCACTCTGCATTGTCATAGGCAGCATCAATTTTCGCAACGCCTCGTGTGGAAACAACCCAAATCGTGTCCTCTGAGTCCCTGCTTCACCTGATGCTTCAGATCTGTAATGACATGAGAGCGGCAATCTCCCTCCACACCGCCTCTGCACCATCGCCCCCCCCAGCTACATCTGTCCCTGTCTGCAACTCCACCTGTGCCCCAGCAGCCCCTGGTGAACTAAGAGAAGTTGACACACACACACACACACATTAACACTTTCTCTCGCTTCCTGTGAGACACTGAGAGACTACAGGATCACAGAGCAAATTTAATACCCAGTTAGAGAGGATTAGGATGTGTGTGTGTGCGTGTGTGTTGGGAGGGCAGGTTTTTAGCTCTTGGGGAGAGAGATTTGTCAGGCTTTTGTGGCTTTGTGAGGACATTTATGTATATGAGGGCTGAGGGCAAAAATGTTTATGGAGGTAAGGGTTAAGGTTAGGTCTTGCTGTAGTTGTGCTTAAAATAAGTCACTGTGAGAATCAAGGGAAGGACCTCACAAAGATAACAAGGTGCAACTGTTTTTGTCTGTGTGTGTGTGGTGTAGAAAAAGTTGGTTTAAAGCAAATTCAAACTAGCTAATGGTTTATGAACCACAAGTTCAGGGTATGTTTGTGCTGTATGTTTTTTCTTTGAGGTCTTCAGGGTCTTTTTAAACTTAATTAATAATCATGATATCAAACCCAAATCTATACAATGCACATCACTTTGTTGCCTGATGCTACATCTTCTTCCTTATTACCGCAAGATGCCTTTCTTTCACTTCCTTTGGCAAAGACATGAACAATAATATAAAAAGATGCCTTTTGATGCTTGTCATTGTCAAGCTTGTCTGCACCAGTGCCTCTTTTTCAATGTAATTCATCACTCGCTGGGTCTGAGTTTGATGAGGTCACTGCTTCATGTGCGTGTGTTTGATGAGGTCATCACTGGCAGCTTTGTTGAATATCAGGTCAGCGCTCTCAGTCAGAGCTGTGACGGCACCCCAGATAAGTCTGAGCACAAAAAAGCATTGTCACATTATCTCCAATGAAAGAGTTTTGCTCCATTTTTGCATAGTTAATACCACATGGCGGGGGGAGGGGGGGGGGGTGGAGTCTCCCGAAAGCTTTGTGTGTGTCTGATCCAGAGCTTTGGCTTACAGTTTTATAGCTATATTTATTTATTTACTTATTTATTTATTTATTAGTTTGTGTATTTATTAGTTTGTTTGATTGTTTTTTGTTATTTGGTTTATTTATTTATTTAGTTAGTTTGTTTTTATATTACCATACAATGAATTAACAACAGTTTCTTATATATCATGACAGCCTAGCAAGTGTCTGAAAACACTAGTAAAACAAACAAAACATAATATAGAAAAACATAAACCATAGCAAATATTTCAATAGAATGAATTAATTGTTGTTAAACAGAATTAATAAAAATTGTTGAAATAGTTTTATTTAGTTTTATGATATTCTATTATGTCTATTTTATTAATTATATTTCCCTTCATGTATTGGTTAACATATGGACTCTAATGTGACTCTAATGGGTACTACAATACTGTAATGTTGCCCTGATCTTATTATATACATGATTTTTATTATATTTTCAGTTCAGTTCTTTTTTCGCAGAGAAATAAAAATCATTGCTGTGGCCCACTTGTGCCGGGGAACCCTACCCTATGGGGAATGTGTGATGCAAAACTTACAGAAACCAGAAATTACTCAGTAATGCTGAATGACAGAAGATGGAAGAAGTAAAGAAATACATCAAACATTTCAACCAGCTTAAAAAGCAGGGCAGGTGTCTTATATTAACAAAGTTTGAAATGTATAAAAAATTGCCTCAACCAACTCATGCTGAATATTTCATAGCAGTGCAGAAAACCATCAGAAGTCGCGTTCAAAGGCATTTCATCCACTCACACGGGATACATAACTGATCATTTCCCGTCAGTCTGAAATCTCGCCTTTCTTGAGATGAGTGGTCAGGCTTCAGCACGGAGTCAAATTTAAATGTGGACCAATTTGCTGAAATTAGAAATGAGAGAAAGCAAGCAAATTTGTGTTTGATGTTACGACTTAATCAGAAAGTATAATCACAGACCTGACAGGCCTCATAAAACAACAGGTAAAGTCTAATTTGAAAACCCTTGTTTCCATTGCATTCTTGCAAATCTTTTTTTCAAATGTCTATTTTTCTCTCAGAAATGACATTGTGTTTCTATTACCCATATTGAAATTTGCTCTATACACCAAAAGCTGATCAATAGAAAAACTGCCCCAAAGCACCCCTGGCATTGGTTAAGTTGTCATACCACAACAACGTCTCCTGCTCCTCTTGCAGTAAGGATGCAGAGGTGAAATAATCTCATCTCAGATTTGCTTCTGCTCACTTACTGCATTACGTATTGTGTTATTAAGTTCCAGCAACATGTGCTGCAGTGGCTCAGAGGCAGCGCTTACACCCAGCTCCATTTTTAACAGCCTCAGTAAGATATGCATTTAGCAGCCTCAAGGCACAGCCATCGCTGGATTATAAAGTGAAACTAGCACCAGACAGAACATCTGGGAGGCTGTGGGGATCGGAACTCAAGAAGAAAGGCTTCAGCCGTGACTCCTCGAGACAGACAAGCATACACGCAAACAATTGCAGAGATGCACACACATAGACTTTCATTCATGCAGCATCAATATACTAAGCCTCTTGGAAAGGTTTGAGTCAGCAAGAAGGCCAGGGCTGTCCCAAGTGGCTCTGATCTGCTTCTGCAGCACTGTCAGGATGAGAGAAAAGGAGAGGGAGAGAGAGAGAGCGAGAGAGAGAGTGAGAGAAGGAGAGAGAGAATATGCAGGCATAATAAGGCAAATGGCTTCTAGGAGAGTGCTGGATTGACCTGCGCTAAAAGAACACATGACTCTTGTGTCAAAGCCATTTCTTCTCTCCGCTGGATTCTTTGCCTCTAAGCCTTACCGATAGACAGGGAAGCCCTTGCATGCAGAGATAATCCCCATACAACGGTGACTGTGGGGGAAATTATAATTCTCTTATTGACAGTGCCCATGTCTGCCTATCGGTGGAGTGCCGGGACACACACTGCTACACAAATTTGCCAGAGAACTCATGACGATTTTAATTATGTAAGTGAGAACAGGTTGGATCTGTTGGTCAGGGGACCTCACGGTCGAACAAAACAAGGCAGATAATGCTGAACAGTCAGAGCTGTCAAAGGGACAAGAATAAGAAACTGAGTAGAGATAGCGGTTGGACTACAAAAAGAACAAAGGGGAAAAGAAAGTGAGGAGCAATAACCAGAGCGCAAAAGCTGCATTATGGCCCCTAGGATGCTGCCCAGGTAAACGTCATGAAAACCTGTTCCATTTTGAGTCAGTTTTCTGACCCAGTCTATGAGAAACCTTCAACTTTGTCTAATAAAATATAAGTGTCTACATTGTAGCTGAACATCATTAATACATCATTGGTATATTACATACCACACAAATGAAATGGTAGCATTTTTTAAATTTACAAATCTGCAAACTGTAATAAAATCCTTGTTACGATAAGGCACATAGTGTATCAAAGTTTTCATTATTGTGACTGAGCAATCTAGGAAAACCATTTATTTTTGCTTGTTTTAATACTGAAGAGCTCTGACTGGGCTATTTTTATGACTATGATTAGTATTGATCTATTTTTACTCTAACAGAGCCAAGAAGACGTAAGGAAGGAGTAAATGAAGGCAAGAAGCCAAGAAAAATCAGAATGAAAGAAAAATGAAAGACAAGTTTGGACCAGTTATGGCTGCGCACCCTTGCTTTCTGTGATGTCCCCTCTGGACAGTAAAATGACTCTCCCCCAATAACAACCCCTGAATAACAATTTTAAATGAAGAACACAAATCAGTTCCTAAAACTGCAGCACTGCAGACTGTAGCAGCATTACAAACTGCTGCTAG
Source organism: Distichodus sexfasciatus (assembly GCA_032718565.1). Classification (NCBI taxonomy): domain Eukaryota; kingdom Metazoa; phylum Chordata; class Actinopteri; order Characiformes; family Distichodontidae; genus Distichodus; species Distichodus sexfasciatus. The sequence continues at coordinate 6,637,048 of JAVGVS010000002.1, read as the reverse complement.
TGGCCTTCAGGGATGATGTTTTAAAGGAGAAGAACAGAGGAATAGGGGCAGAGATTAGCACCCAGTCTGCTGTAGTCACCATAGGTCACCATCTTTCTCCTAGGTGTGTTCAAATACCGCAAATTCATCATTGCGACTTACCAGAAATGCATGCCAAACAGATTGCAAAGCTTACGTGTGGACTAAGTAAGATGGCATGGGCACCATAAAACCACTCACACAGAGAGTACTTGAAGACTTTTTCAGGCAACATAATCTAATAAACACACTATATAGGTTTATTCAACACTGTAGCAAATGTCATTGGTGTTTTTTTTGTGATCTGCAACTCTTAAACTTAAACTCTCTGACGTACTGAACACACAATATGAACACAAAGCCATCAGAGACATATTCTAATCGGTTCTCATGTAGCACTGCTACAAATCACAATGGCCTCCCCGGTGTTTATCTCTCTAAATGCAATTATGTGCTGATTTTACTACTGATCTGCTGATGGCTCTGTCCTTATTGTGCCCAGTGAAGACTCCTAGTGGGCTAATAATCATGGGGTATTATTGCTGGTTTAAATAAATACCAAGACACGAGTCCTACTCTGACTATGAAAAAAAAAAGACTTTATTAATTTCATGAAGTGGCCTTCAGTCTCCTCACTCCTCATACTGTCTGCTTGCTCACGCTGGCAATTTTCACTCCCATTAGGCTTCTCCATTTCAGCTCATCACTCAGTCCCTGGCCAACTTCTCTCATCTCTAACGTCCTCTTAACAGCTAATCTGAGTCCATGTGCATCATCGGAGGAAGCTGTAAAATATATTTACAAGGTATTTGGTGACAGTTATGACTGCCATTTTTGCTACTCATTATGGAATTTAATTATGTTTTATATGCATGTCAATGAATTGACTAAACAACCATGCATGCAGAATTTAATTGCAGACTGCAGAATCCACAGTACAGTAAACTTAATATGCTCCCACTATTTTTTTATTTACATTTATGGCATGTCTCAGATACTCGCAACTAACAGTTTGTAATTACAGTCTCTCTAGAGCAACATAGGGTTAAGTGTCTTGCTCAGGGGGCAGCAGTGATTTAGAGAGGAGACGGAGCTGGATATGAACCTACAACCTTTTAGTCCATAGTCTAGTACAACATTAATCATAAGATTCTACTTTATTTATTTCTAGAAGAACTGCTTCATGGCTTAAAAAAACATTTCAGAAAAATTCTTTTGAGGTCATAAAGTAACTCATACATAAAGCCTAACGCAGATTTACAGTGCATTTATTATAGACTCTTAATTTCCAATTACACTCACCAGACACTACATGAGGCTCAGCAATATTATATGTAAACACAAATATGTACATAAAATGATCTTTAGTTATCAAGTTTGTAGATTTTGTTGGTAGACTAGTTCAATGTAACATAAAAGAGATCTTATGTGTATAAAATGTCAGTGAAAGATTCCAAAAACAAAATCACTTTATAAATATATTGTGAATGTATACTCTACACCAACATGGCTGCTGGCGGTCTGTGAAATCCCGTTTTTAGTTATTTCATTTGATTTGTTTTCAAAACATTTCCAGGCGTTTAAGCATCTTTATGAATGAATGAATTTAATATCTAAAAAATATTAGAAAAAAACTCCCCCCACTCACACACACTGGCACACAGTGGGCCTTAGACTACTGCTTAGTCTAAATGGTGGTCCCTGTGACAGAACCAGTTGAAAACTCCTGCTCCGCACTAATAAATCTATCATTTTTTTATTTCCGTATCTGCCCCTCCACTTGCACTACCTAGAATATAATGGTTGAGTGAGTAAAGATCCAGTCTGACATTTTCAGCAGTTCTCCAGCATCATCCAGTATTAATAGTACATTGTGTTTCTCAGGGTAACCACACTATGAGACTACCAACAGATGCGTGAACTGATGTATACATTTTGACATTTCTTAGACACAAATAAATGAATTAATTTATACAATTACATACTTCACAAGCAAGAAGCCTAAGCCTAGGAATATAGGAAGCTATTCTGCAAACTGAGGCTGTCCTTTCACAACAGCAACCATAACATGACAACATCCTGGGGCAATTACATGACCTCTTGCAAAAACCTGAAGTGTGTGTGTGTATGTACATGCCAAACAGAGAGAGAGAGAGAGAGAGAGAGAGAGAGAGAGAGAGAGAGAGAGAGAGACAAGTAAATGGTACCGTAAGAGATTGTGGCACTGGAACAGAAAGGGTACATAAATCATGACTAGAGGGTGGGCAGTAGCAACAGGACCAAGAAGGGGAAAAGTCATCTAGACATTTTGTGTCAGCTTTGATCACCTGTGCAATTCCCTGCAGGATGTGGCGGATGAATTTCACCATTGGTCTTACTCAGAAATATAATATCACCTGACATTACCAAGGAAACAGCCACTGAACTGGGAATATCTGCCCTGCGCCATGGCTGTGGAGATTTGGCTAGTGTGGAGAAACACATCACAGGTCAGATTTCACAGCAGCAATAAACAATTCAACAACAGCACAGGTGTTAAAGTGCAGTCATTTTCCTAACCATTTCTTTTCAGTCATGGGAAAATAACATCTTAGAAATTAAGGTCATAATCTCAGAGCAGAATGTTACAAAATTGGATTCATTTGTGACATTAACAAAATGCTTTCGGTGTTTTCGCTGCAAAAATGATGTAAAATTGATTCTAGGAGCGAACTCGCAGAGCTGTTTGTTGATGATGATGCCCATCTGCACTACACCTATGCTACCCAACACCTTTTACATGACCGTCTGTTGGGTGTCACTTGAAGCACATACCACTATTAAGCTATAGGCTTTGCTGTTTAGATGCATGGGGCGGAAGCACGGCTGGGGCCCGAGCTTTGTATATTCATTACAGTATATGCTTTCGTAGCTATTTTTGTTATAGTGCAACTATAATCGTCCTATCGAACATTTTTCACTTTGTTAGAGATTTGGTGACTTATTGTGTTTTTAAATGTCTTACTGATAAATGCTGAACACATGTTTTTGTCACCAGGTCCCATATTATGGAAAAATATCACTTTTTCTGTTCTTTGGACATCCATTTGGGTCTGTATTGCCTCTACTCGCACTGTAAATTTGATTTGAAAGCGGTCAGTTGTGACAGTATTAATTTAGGAATGCCAGAAATTGTGTGCTTAAACAAGCCATTTAGATTTCTCCCCTACTTCTATGTCATATTAGGGGACATCTGAATAACTCCACCCTGCTATTTGAGAACCTTTGCCACTTGTTGAAAAAATGTATAATGTGTGACCTTTAAAATACCCTTCCTGTGAGTGTGTGAGTGATTATTTGTCATTGTGAGAACACCACTGCACAGCACACAGTGCACCACAACAAAATGTGACCTTTGCATTGGATCCATCCATGAGGGAGCAGTGGGTAGCTGATATAGTCAGCACCCAGAGAGCAGTGCTTGGGGACAGTACCTTGCTCATGAGTACCTCAGTTGTACCTTTACAGGTTCGGAACATTGAACCAGTGACCCTCCCTTCACGAGACATTCACAAATATAAAACTTTAGAAATAAAGGTTGAATAAAGCACGGGTGATGTTTTGTAATATTTAATACAGTACAATTGAGTACCATTAGCGTAACGGTTGAGTGTTTGCCCCGTGATCGAAGGTCGCAGGTTCAAATCCAGGGCCGGTAAAGTTACCACTGAGGTACTCATGAGCAAGGTACTGTCCCCCAGCACTGCTCCCCAGGCGCTTGTTAGCTGCCCACTGCTCCTTCACGGATGGGTCAAATGCAGAGGTCACATTTCGTTGTGGTGCACTGTGTGCTGTGCTGTGGTGTGTTCACAATGACAAATAAGCACTCACTTTCACAAACAAATGAAATATGAAACAAAAAAGAATGTAAGACATAACCTTGGTCTTTCCTGAAAGTGCATATTGAGAGAAATTGTCTTGTTCTCTGTGTCACCACTGAGGGGTTGAGAGGGTGCATCTTATGCTTGTTTAGCTCATTCTAATAAACAAACCGTGACAATGAGACCAATTTGATGTGCAGCTCGCAAAGAGACAACACTGACAGGATTGCTGTAATGTTCCATTAGCATTCAGGAAGGTGTCAGGGGATGACAGGTGTGAGGGAAAGGGAGGGAATTAAAAAAAAAAAAAGGAATCTGGATGAACCGTATCTGCCCTGCTGCCCTGTTTTAAGACCAACTTTCCCTATATAAGAAGTAATTTTGCTTAAAAACTATAACTGTATACTAAAACATACTAGATTTAATTAATCAGTGATGTTGAACTGATGCTGAACATTTAAAGTGTAAAGTGAAGTCAAATGAACTACAATATATGTATTAAAAGTATACATACATACTGTATGCAACATTTTCGCTATATTTCAGTATATATTTCAGTATACTGTGCAGAAATAAATTTAACGTCATATTTCTGTATAAATGTATGCAGAATGTGCAAACACACACACACAGACAATAAGGAAAACACTACTGACTAAAGAAAGAAAACGACAGATAGCATTTCTTTTAACCCCGTGTATCCTACAGAACAAAGGCTGCTGACAGGCAGACGGGGCACCGGCTGTGAGATGATTGCGATGTGGCGACGTCTCTCTCTGATTAAACCCTGCACTCAGGCTGCATATCCTACCTGGAGTGCCTTAATTTAACATGCATATCCTACATCTCCAGAGGAGAGAGAGCTAATTTAATCTTTAAAAATTCTGTAACGTGCATAATAGTAAAGGCTGTGAGTCTGCACATCTCTGAGTGGCGCGGTGATGCAAACCCAGCAACATCGCTTCCAAAAGGCATGATTTAATAGCCAAAGACAGCGCAGCTAGTCAAGGACAAAGTCTCGGGTAGCGCTTGTGCATCTGAATGGTGGTGGAAGGACGCACAGCGCGCCAGCCTTTCTCCAGGACCCTGTGCTGCCCATGAACGCCAACCTCGCACTGCAGTGTCTCTGGAGATTAGCGAACGCAGGCTCATGTTCAGCCTCATTCATGCTGAGTCATGCTGAATGTCAAGATGCTCCAAATGCAGCCTCTGCCCTCCTCACAAGAGCGCCGTGTCCAGTGTCATCTACATTCATCTGTACAGTCACACGGATTCTAATGCTGCTATACGGCCACACTTTCGTCCCTCACTCTCTCCTCTCCTAACTCTCTCGCTCTCTTTCTTCCTTTCTCTCTTTTTCTTGCTCCTTCGGCTCTCTATATCCTCTTTTAATGCTTTCCTCCCTGGCGATCTTTTTCTTCTTTTTATTCCTTTACCTCACACTTTCTTTCCCCAATTTCTGTTTCCTTACACTTATTCTCTCTTTAAAACTGTATTTCTCTCCATCTTTGGTCTTTCCATTGGACTCTCTCTGTTTTCTCCTCTCTCTATCACACACGCACACACTTTTTCTTTCTCTCCTTGGTTATCTTCTCCCACATTCTGGACCTGTCTTTTCTCTTATTCTTTTCCTCCCTTTTTATTCCCTTCATCTACATCTCTAACGCTCTAACACATTTCTTTCCATTGCTCATGCTATGTTCACTCTTTGAAAATCTCTCACTTTCCTTTTTTACTTTTTTGTATGCCTGTTTGCTCTATCACTACTTTCTTCTTTGGGCCTCTAATTCTCTCACCCTCTTTTTCTCTCTTGATTTTTTTTCACCACCTCTCCCTCCCTTCCTTATTCTGTCTCTTTTACTTCATCCATCACTCTTGGTATTTGTTCTCTCTCTTTTTGTCTACTGATACACTGCTGTAGGTTTTTTGGCAGGATCAGCGCAGTCACCTTTTTAAACAAGATCACTCTCTCTCTATCAAACACACACACATACAGAGCGGTAAGCTGCTGTATGTCTAAACACATGCAGTGCTTAGTTAATGATGTATTGAACATTCTCCAGCTGGCTGTGAAAAAGGAAGAAGAGAACGATCTAAAAATGCTCAGCACAAAATGTGATCTTCGTGATAAGGGTTTGTGCAGCACGCAAGCTCAAGTCAGTCACCCTGTCATAAAGGGAGAGATATGCCCAGCATTTACGTGGTGGAGAATGACAGTCCTCTGCTGAGAATAAAAATGAGGGTGGGGGGGAAGGGGGGATGGATGGAGGAGGGAGAATCTTATGATTCTCTCTGGATTAGTATGGACTAACACTGTAAAATGTTCTGCAAATTCGGCAAACAGATTTGCTGCAGTTGCAACATGAGAAGCTCACATGGTTTGCACTTACAGATTCACTTTTTGTTGAGACATTAACCTGTTCTCTGAAACATAAAGTCAGCAACTTTATGTTTGGGCAGTTGATAGGGTAATGGTTATGGAGTTGATCCCATGGTTGGTTTGCCGGTTCAAGTTCCGGACCAGTAAAGGTGGCACTGAGGTACACTTAAAGCAAAGTAACGATCCAAAGGCACGCTACCCGGGCACTGTCCACGTCAGCTGTCCAATGCTCCTTCACAGACGGGTCAAATATAGAGATCACATTTTGTTGTGGTGCACTGTGTGCTGTGTCCACAATAACAAATATTCACTCACTTAAAAGCTTAAAAGCACTTATGTCAAGTTTACTATTGAACATTTTGTACAGACACATTATGTCAAACTTTAAGGTTCTTGGGAAAAAGTTTGTGAAATATTTTCCAGGATCTTATAAAGTACAGAGATGTTCCAACAATGTTTGTTTAAAAAACAAAACAATTAACTTATAATAACAAACTGAGCATTAACATTTGTGCCATAATATCTACACATTAAGTGCATAGTAATCTTTAATATTCATAATTGTTGCTTGTGTGTTTATGGAAACCTTGCAAAATGTACAAATGGGAGGCTCTTACATGAAGATCAGCACTTAACACATTCCCAAAGGATTGGTGGTGCTGCTTTCTTGAAAGAAAAAAAGGCTGCTTAAAATAATTTATGTACAGTATATAAACAAATGCCAACGTTGTACGGAGGTTTCTGCTGGAGGTAAAGCTACATTCTGGCTTGACTACAGAATTCTATCATTATCTTATTACTGCAAATCTGTAAAGATTTGCATGACCCAAGCACATTCAAAAATGATAAAGCCTTAAGGTTTACTTCAGGGCCCGATTAAAGGTCAAAACATTTCATTTGTATGAACCTCCTAAGAATTTCTTGAGGTGAGATGATACTGATGACAAATCCTATTTGTTGTGTATAAACACGCCTGCATACTGAAGACTCCTTATCTTTAATTCCCAATGATTACGTTGCTGTATGGCCGTGGGCTGCAGAGGGAGGTGGAAAGTGTGATGTTGCTGCATATTTTCAGTATGGCGGTGTCGAGGCAGTGACAGGCAAGCACAAGCATCAGTCCAACACCATGGCACTGCCATAGCCTTCCTCAGTAAAAAAAAAACAAAAAACGGCGAGGAGTCACAGTCTCACCAGATGCCAAAATAGTGTTAGACTTACACTGTCAATAGCCCACATAGCATAGTCTATATTCATCAGGAGAAGGAGAGAGAGGAGGGAGTGAGAGAGAGGTAGGTTGGTCATCAATCTCACCAACAAATAATCTGAGGTGTGAATAACTTTGGAAAACCTAAGATTTATAGTGTATGAATGTGTGTGTGTGATCACTCTGGTCAACACCTGTCTGTTTCTTAAATGAAGCTAGGCATACCAGAGGTGCAGAGGTTTAGAGATGCACCTGCAGCTTTACTAGAGAGCTTGAGGGTTAGCCTCTGGCAGCCAGGCCACCTGTCTCACTCACTCAAACACACACACAAGCAAAACAACACCTGATCCACTGGAGACTGGCCTACGACAATGCAAAACACTTAAAGAGTCGACGCTCTCAGGCAAAGCAACTTTAAAGGGCACGACATTAAAGGCAAAACTTTTTAAACACATTATATTATATATAGTTTTGAAAATGTCAAACCCAGACACAACTTCGAGCCAAGACACTCGCTTATCCCAAGCAACACCACCCGCCCACCTGTCCATCACACAGCTGTGCCACCCGGCTGCTCTCCACTCAACTCTACATGGTGAAACAGGCTTAGCCCCAATTTTCCCATATAAACATAAACCTGTCTTATGTTTATTCCAATGTGAGTCCCTGTGAAGTGAACATGGTCCAAGCCATTGTTTTCAGCAGTGTGTTTACAACAATTTAGGACATGGCTGTTGTTTCATTCCCATTCAAATTGCTTTTAGCCTCATTGCAGGACACTGGTTGGGCTTTATAATAATTGATGTGTAATAAACTGCCGTTTGGCTGAGAGCAATACTGTGGCTCAACATTATCACAACAAATATGAAGGTTAGAAGTAAGAGTGCTGATGTCCAGGAACTTTCAATTGTACTCGAATAATTATGACCTTCAAAGCAAGACTCTGCAAGGTTAAACACATAATATTCAGATATCCAGCATTATTTTGCTAATGCTGTAAGCAAATGCATGTTTGAATGCATGTATATATAGGTGTATGTGTCTAGTGATTCTTTAATGATTTCGCACTTTCAATATTTGCATGTACGTTTTAGACTGACCTCAATTACGGCATTTCCTATAAATAAATTAAATGTAATATAATTTGGGAATCCATATAACAGCTTTGCTTCATCTCATTTCTTAGGCTTTGGTGTATTTATAGTTCATGCACACACAACACATTCAGCATATTAAGATTAAACCTTTCCCCGACTCTCCGGATTCAAATATCTCTGGATATCTGAGCAAATATAGATGCCAGCGAAAACAACAGATGGTGTGTGTGTGTGTGTATGTGCGTGTGTGTGTGTGTGTGTGTGTGTAAGTGAAAGAGAGATATGAGAGAGAGAGAGACAGAGAGAGAGAGTGGGAGAAAGTACCAATAATGAAGAGGAATAAATGCTGAAGCTGTAAATGTCATTTTTCTGTACTTAGCTGTCCATTTTAAATGCAAAGTTTAAAAAAAACTTGTTAACATAAATCACATATTGTAAGAGAATCTGAGCGATAATTTGGAGTGACTGTATATTAGGGCTGCAACAAATGACTATTTTGGCAGTTGACTAATCTGTCGACTTTTTCCTGATTAGTCGGTTAGTCAGTGATTATTTCTACAAGGCCTCCATCTTTGCTTCCCGTGGGCATGGAATGCAGTGAATGTCGCCCAGTGAATGTCTTCAAGTCTCTGCTTTAACAGTTTCCTGTAGCAAGGTTATGACCCATGAAACATGATTTTTTATAGTTTAATCAAATGCATATGTGTATATATGCATTTATATGTGTATAACGTATATGTTACGTGCGGTTGCCTTAGGTATGCTGGAAAAGTGCATGTGCACCGTCTTGTGCGGTGTCTTGAACTTGAGATAAAAAGCCACGCTGAGTTATTCCTGCAGTCCAGTCAGATGTTTTGTCTTGTATGCATACACATTATGCTTAACTAGCACCAACATCATGACATGACCATGACATGACATTTATAATCACTTTAAACTGCAATACAAGTGTTGTGTGGAATCTGCGCATCTGCAGAAGAGCAGCATCGTCACGGACATGCGCATTTCATAACAACCTCTTTAACTACAAAACAAACATGATATTACAAACATTAACATCTAATTCTATTTCACCCCATGCTCACTAATGTTCCTCAGAGCATAATGATGTTTCATTAGTTTATGAATTGAGTAAATTTGTCCAAATTTCTGTTCTTCAAAGCCCTAATACCAATTTATTGGTTTATATGTTCCAAAATCTATTTAACACTTAAATAGCTTAATGCTTCAGCTAACATAATTGACCATGAGCATTACTGTATGAAGATTACAGCCAGTTGGCAAAAGCATGAAGTGGTTGCTTATTGTAAATAAAATATCTACAAGGTACCAGTGCCCCACTTGTAACAATAGGATTGTTGTGTGTTACTGATGTTTCCACATGGACAGTAAGGGAGGCAACAACAGAAGTCAGAAGTAGACTTAACTAGCGGCGTCCACTGTGCTGGCTGTACATGTGTTAACTAAGAGACATTGGCTAAATGACAGACAATACTGCCCCCAGCATTGCAGTTACATATACAACGCATATATATACGCTGAAATTTCTCATCAACAACTTTTTATAGTGTGTGTGTTTGTAAAAAGGATGTTACAGTCAGGAAATATTTCAGGTAAATATTACACATTACCTGAAAGAGATTTGTCATTTAAACTGAGAACTTGTGTGTCAATGTGTATCTCATATCCTGGACATAATATGTTTGTCTGATAAAAATGAGCTCCTTCACATCTGAGCAGTCTTTCACACTATTATAATTAGGCTAAAATTATTTGTGGTTTCTACTGGGTTCAATATTAGAAAATACCTCTCCACTGAGAATTTATGAATATCTTTTGCATTAATCTTCATAACATGTTCAGCAACTCTGACATTTAGTACTTCAAATGAAAGATTGCTACCAAAAGTCTCTCTGACCATTCAGAGTAATGATCTCATTTAGAGGTTCACGGTTTTGATGGATGTTCCATCAAACTGTCAAACAACTTCTTTAATGGTTCCTAAATAGAATGTTGCACCAACATTTTATTAAAAATGACATTAAACTTTGGAGTTAAAAATGAAAAAAAAAAGTGCAAACATGCCATTCAAGTCGAAATAATCCACCACTCAAACAGATAAAAAAGTTTTCAGATTTAAGTTAAGTTTGAGCTGTGTGAGCTGAGATGCTTAACACTGCAACTTCACAGTCTGACTAGTGTTAGATTTACACTTAATTTCAATCTGGAGAATTTGTCGGGGCTGACAAATCCATGGGTATTCTAAAACTAGAGACGAACACAGCAGATTTGGGGTTAACTGTAAAGTCTAACTGTCAAATAAGTCTCAAGCATTTAAAAAGTTTCCAACTATATAAAGAGGGATACACTTGAAATAACTATTCATGTATTGGTATATAAATCAGAGCACATGAAAAATTACATAGAGCCAGAGCCTCAATTGGTGTGTTAAGCTATAAGCAGTGTTAACTACAAGTTCTTAAAGCACAGTGGCTTACTTCTATCTTCACCAAGGTGTGCTCCATTCTCTGACGCCATCTCCCAGCTGCCAAGAGCACTCTGTGATGCAACGGGCATGCATTGCATAGGCACAGTGGTCTATCATATGCCACTTGTGAATTCAACTCAAATCAGGAACACTTGGTAGTTGAAAATGGCAACTATCAAGTGAACTACCATCTATCAAGTACCATCTTGCTAGTTAAGTTTGTGAAGAAGCAAACTTGTTTAATACAAGACACTCTGACTGTAATATAATATAGCATTACATTATATTTTATATTAAGTGCAAAGTTAACAAGCTAACCTCCAAATCTATATTTGGGACCTACACACGTAGAACCCAAAATGAATATCCAATTTTATAATTTGTAATATTTACACTATATATTTAAATTCACTTTAATCACAAGCATTTCAATAAAAATATGAATTTTATATGAAAGCTATCATACATCGTCATTAAATAATTTGTCATTGTTGAAGGTCATCCTGAAAACTAGACTGCAGCATCAACGCAATATTGCAATGTCAGTGTAATCAGAATGTAATGCCGATTGATAGAGTACAGCTATTTTAAGACAAGAGGAGAAACACTGACATCTGGCATGATGGCAGGTTCAGGGAAATATCCAGAACAACCTGTGTTCTCGCCGGATTGTTTATTAATCTCCACCCTTTAATCTGTGAATGTGATTTATGATGGTCATTAATCTTTTTATGCACATTAATTCTCACACATGCGCTTGACGAGGCCTGTAGCCTGCCATCTCCCTACCATGCCTATAGGCTGTGTCAAACACTATTTGTCATCTCGCCCTCTGGAGTGTAGGTCTCTAAGGAGACCTTGAAGAATCCTAAATCTAATCATAAACCCACACACTGAGAGAGAGAGAGAGAGAGAGAGAGAGAGAGAGAGAGAGAGAGAGAGAGAGAGAGGGAGACTGAAAGAGAGAGAGAGCAGGCAGAAGAACTAGCACATCTTAGATGTGTTATTTTGTGATACAGAAAATAGGACTGAAATGACTATGAAACTAATACTTTCATTCACTGGTGAAATGTAGAATATATACTGTATATTGAATCAATTTCATGTTATCTATTGCACAACAGCAGAAATTATGGTACTTGCTCAGTTAAATGAACAGAATCAATTTTGGTCATTAATTTCTCTAATCTAATTTACTAATTTACTCATGCCAAAAAGTAGAGTAAAAGGAAAAAGAGGCAAGACCCATTGAAGATTAGTGCCATAAAGTCTAAATAACCTCTTTCCATCCCAAAGAACCTTCCATATAGGTCAAATGTCAAATTAAAGCTTCATATATTCTTCCAATGGGCCATGTAGAAACCTCAATATTTAAGAGTGAATCATTGACTAATATAAATCAATTTATTTAATAGGTAATTTGGATTTAATGATGTAAAAATTCATTCGCGTTTATTTCAGCTACATTGGCTCACAAAATATCCAGATAATACTGGATATGAATCTTCCAAAGCATTTTGGCAGAAAGCACTGGAGTCTAAGAAGGATTTCAGAAAAGAAGAGACGAATTCGAGTAGATTCGCGTGCGCCGCTTGGACACGGGCCAAAAGAAGCGATTTAAAAAGCCATAAAATAGTTGTCTTAGCTGCACGCTAATGTGAGCACGAAACTGCAGCCTGAACGCCAACTAATTGAAAAACAAGAAAATACCGCTTAATATCAATGAGAAAACGACTTTCACTCACTCGGCTTTCCGTGCGAGTCCGACCGAGCGGCATAGGCTGGTGGGAGTCTGAGGAACCAGGGACTTGCAGCCGGGGCTCCTCTTGTCCTCCTCCGTCGAATCCGGGCTCGACTGGCTCGCTTTTGGCGAGGGAGAGGGCGGTGAGGCCGGCAGAAGCTGCAGATGCTGCGGATGATGGAGCTGCGCCGGAGGATGTGGAGTGTTCTGCGGCAAGGATGGATGCTGTTGCTGAGGCAACTGGCCTGGAGTCCCGGCGGCTTTACTTGGGGCCGGGTGAGGGTGAGGATGAGGATGCAGGTGACTCTGCGGTGGTTGAGGGCTGCCGCTCCGAACCGGAGGTGGAGGCGGTGGAGGAGAAGGATGGTGGTGATGATGGTGGTGGTGGTACTGATGCGGATCTCTCAGGCGCCGGTTCTCGCCGATCAGATCCTCCACCTTCCTCTCGAGCTCGTCGATCCTCTGCCTCTGCGTCTGTATGAGACTTTGCTGGTTCTGGACGATGGTCGTCAGCTCTTTCAGGTATAGGACGGCTTTCATGGGGTTGTCCAGCAGGCTCTCCATCACTTCGACGTAGGGGCTTGCTGGAGGCAACCTCGGGGAGGACTGTGAGTGCTTTGGGGGTCGGGGAATTTACTGCTGAGTGGGATGGCGAGGAGGATACAGCCTGTTCCCTCTCCGAGTCCCTGCTTACGCTGCGAGGATGCGGATGACGGCGATGCGCAGCGGATCAGCATCACAGCGGACTGGAGGAGGAGCGTAGTAGGAGGAGGAGGAGGAGGAGGAAGGAGGGGGCCAACAACAGAGGAGCGTGTTTGCTCTGAACACTTAACCCCATCCACTCCTTCATGTTATTGTCTTGCCGGTGTCCAGAAACATTACTATTGCGTATGGATGTGAGGGTTGAGTATTTACTAATGGGAAAATAACCCTCCCAGTGGCGTTTTAATGGTACCTAAATGGCTTTTCATCAGTTTCGGTTATTTTCAGAGCCAATAAGGTTAACAGCTATCTAAAATATGGTTATATGGCACCACTGGAACACCGTAAATACTGATCGCAAGTGGGAGATTTTCTTAAAGGAAAGGTATCTTGAATCAAGAAACCGTGGGCTCGTAAAGACTTAGCGTCCACCTTGTCGCGACTAGCCTGCAAACGTAATAATTGGCAAGGCAGTGATGCAACCTCATCTCTTTGGCCTGCATAAACGCCTGAAAACAAGAAGTAGCTGTTACACCTGATAATTAGTTATATTAACCTTTAACTTTACGTTTTACAAATTCCAGGTGGTAACGTTTTAGCCAATCGGAACACTCCATTACAACAGCGCTGGCTTCTCCCAGATCTCTGTCTAAATAAATAAATAAATAAATAAATAAATACATTTGTTTTAAACGCCAGAGGACCACCGGCATTTTTGCTTGTCGGCTCTCTGCTGCTGTTTTGCCAGATAGCAAAAATACCACATGGTGACATGGTTAAACTCTGCTTATTTATGTATGTATTCAATCATTCACTTTTGTAAAAGTCAGGCTACTTTGATGTTCCTGTATTAGAAATACATTGTGATACTTTTACAGTGATTTACTTCACGTAGTTGCAGCTGTGTACTTGACTATTTATGCCACAATGACACAGTAGTTAATTCCTACTGTGTTTAAGCACTAGCTAGCAAGACCATGGCAGCTCCCACTCAATTGATTTTGTGTGTGTCCAATATCTATGAAAAAAATCAAAAACTTCAAAGATTAATCAAATGCATCACTGTATTGACACCAGTAAACTATACACAGCAAATGTCACAATTCATGACAATGCACAATACATTACATAGGGTGGCACATTGCATGGCAAACTGATTTCACATATTGGTGGGCATCACAACGGTTTTTGGGGGTTATTATGACAAACGAGAGTGCGAGATATAAATAAATAATTCCATGAAATGAACATTGTTTACTAGTTATCACAACACCCAAGTCCGAGTCAAGTCTCAAGTGGTTGAGGGCAAGTCTAAAGTCAAGTCACAAGTCTTTCTTTGTGCGACTTAAGTGCGACTCGAGTCCCCATCTCTATAGTTACCTCCTTTTAGTCAGGACTTTTTTTCTTTTTGCAAGCAGTTGGCCTCGACCAACAATTAAAAAGTGTCGTCTGTCCGCCTCTTTCCATGTTAGCACCAGCGACTGCGCTAACAAACCTAGAGCAAATAGTGAAGGTTTGGTAGAGAAAGTATGTTGGGTAATACCAAGTATTCGGCGAAGGAGGGGGCGGGGGGTTACATTACCAGATGATTAAAAATGCAACTATTTTGCTGGCAATAATTGAAATGATTATCAACAAGCTATTTATGCAAGATAATTCATAATTTTATTAACTGGAATGGTGTGATTATATTGGGGGGGTTATATTGGCTGGGTCTGATTATTGGGGGGGTCATGACCCCCCTAACCCCCCTGGAAATTACGCCCCTGAGTCCTACTAATTTTATTTTTCAATTTCTTTTGGTAGTTTTACATGTCAAGGTTAAGACATTTATACTTACATGTAGAGCAGCTGCATTTTCTTAGTTCTTCCAGCTTTTCTACAAAAAATCACTATCATCTCACAGTGCTGTGGGACCAAAACTGAGCTCTGTGTATAAAAAGCTCATTGACTTCAGCAGCACAACACTCAGCCACCGTTTGTGAAGTTTAAGTATGGTGGCACGTACTGGCTGCCCAGACCCAGTCCTTCCAGTATGCTTAATATTATTAACGAGCCATGTTGCAATCTGCACCAATACACAACACCTCTTGTACTGAACTCAGTTATCATTCCACATCCCGTGAGACTTTACAGTAGCTTGTTTTGTTGGCTTTACTTGCCAGTCTAAAGTATATTTTTGCACATTTTTACTATAGTATGCCTCCACATACTCATAAGTGCCCTGATTTTAGCATTTTCCTACTTTTTATATCAGTCGAACTCTAAACTTAATTTTATTTTTCATATTTTATTTTCTCATTTCTTTTGAGGGTCGGTAGAGGTGATAGTAATAGGATACTTGGTTGGCTTTGGACCAAATAGACCCATTTGTGGACCAAAATGGGGACAGTTAGCAGCGTAACAATTAGGGTGTTCACCTCGTGATCGGAAAGTTGCCATTTCAAGTCCCGGACCGGTTAAAGTGGCACTGAGGTACTTATGAGGTAAGGTACTGTCCCCAAGCACTGCTCCCTGGGCTGCCCACTGGGCCTTCATGGATGGGTCAAATGCAGAGCTCACATTTCTTTGTGGCGCACTGTGTGCTGTGCTGTGTTCACAATGACAAATAATCACCCACTTTCAAATAAGTGCCATGCCGATTGGCCCTCTAGGTTGTGTAACTTCTTCCAAGACTATGCCCATGTACCTGATCATTGACTGACATATGATAATGACACATTTTTTACTGCTCTGGTATGTTTAGCATAAACCAAATATACATGTAATGCAGGCTGCTGAAATACACAAACATGTTATGTTTATTACCAGGAAATTAAGAAAAGTGGGATAAACGGCAATCTGAAAATCATGTACTTGCACCCTTTTAGTGAAATTGGAGACAGATTTCTTAATTATACAAGCAAGAAAAGTGCTAAAATTAGGATAGCTATGTGCTGATGCTTTTATGTTTTTATCAGCTGCTGTGATGTTCCGCTCATTCAGGCTCAAACAGTTTCACAATCCATTGTACTTTCAACACTAACAGCATAACACAGTGCTTCCCAACCATGTCCTTAAGCCCCCCAGATGGTCCTCATATTTTACAGTAACTTCCATCATGCCAACACCATGAAATCACAAACACCAATTACCAGGTCCTTGTGTACTAAGAGGTGGTGTTCAGAGTGTAACATCTGCAGGTTCTGCTTGTGTACTAGAAAAGTTGAACTGCCTAATTTTTCATGAAATTTTCATGGCAATTAAGTTAGATGTAAAATCAGTACCAAACTTAGTATGTAAAGCAAACTTACTGGCAATTCATTTTTGATTTATTAAAAATAATTATCATGGGTAAAGTAACATGGGCAGAGTTTACTTTTTGACATCAAAAATTTGATGCATATGAAGCTTTATATGCACTATTATCAATTATCTTACTCTTAGGCAAATTGCAAGCAAATCAGTATGGCAAGATGATGGTAAACAAGGTATGAAAGTATGTTACTATATAATGTTTTGTTTTTTTATTTGGATAAAACAAAAAATAGTTACAGCCACTATGCCAAATATTTAACTCTAGTTTGGCTCATCTGTGTTCAAAATGTGTACAATTTCTTCCAAATACAGGCCAAAAGATTGAATGAAAGCTATACAAAAGCTATGCCAACTAGCCTCTATTAAATATAGTCAAGCCTTCGTATGCAAAATCCTCAGTAGAACTCAGGACCTCTTTTCATTTTAAATCAGTCCCCAAGATCAAAATACAAAGAGCATTTTGTTCCCAGAGAGATGAATCATAAATTGTGAACAACCTTGAAACTCTGTGGAGGACTTCAGCCAATGTATGAAAGAGCAGCCAAGCTCAGGACCCAAACGGCCATTGCTACAGACTAATAAACATAAATGGCCTCATCACCCATCCGTCCGAATTCCATTTATGCTGCAAACAGGGCCAAAAATGCTTTTTACACGGGCGATGCATATTAGAATTGCTTACCAGAGAGCAACACAGCCACAATGGTAGTTGGTTGCTTTGAGTTATGGGCTGACCACTCTTATAATGGTCAGGGACTTTCTGCAAGTACTTAACATGCCAAAAATATGAAAGAAACATTGTGTTGAATTGAAGGCAACATTGAATTGAAGGCAACTGGACTTATTTTAGGTTCTTGAAAATGTTTCACCCCTCTTCTGAAAGGCTTTTTAGTTCTAAAAATCGGATAGGGTGTTCCTTGTATCTATCCTCTATTGAAGGATAAAACTAGTGGTTGACTCACGCTGCCATCCAATCAAGGTGTAAGTTGTTACGATCACACGAGCCCATGTATGAACTATTTTTGGGTCATTGTTAACATGAGAGTCATAGCCACATTCAAATCACCTGGGAAAGAATCTCAATACTGCATTGTAAGAGGCTGGAAATTGATGTCGTAAGCTCATGACCTCTGTTCAGTGGTCATTCCATTTAGATTTAGATGACCTTCTTGGATCCTCTCTCAAACCATCTAACAGGAAGTTCCAAAAAAGCCAGAACAGGGAAGAGAGTTAGAGTGTGTTATTTTGATACATAAGTATATACCTACCTTTGCTTGTTCATTCAGCCATTAAAACTATATGCAAACCATGTTGTTAAATGAAATAGCTATTTATAAATCTCAGTTTTATATATAATATAAAACTTAAATAAAAATTGAAAGTATAAGTATAAAAAATATATATACAGTATAATTTAGTGCTAAGAGCCGCAACAAAAATGAGATGGACATGTGTCCAGAATATCAAGTAAATAGCTGTATTGTGAGTAGTTGTTCTTATTTATCAGCTAAAATACAGTATGAGTTTTGGCTGTAACTAAGGGGACGGTTTAATTGAAATGGAGCATTTTGGCAAGTGATGGTGTTCCACATGAGAGTTGGGAGCACTTACACACAACTTGTTTACAGAACAGAACCAGTGCTGGTTTTCTTCAGAGCCAAGTCATCTGCTTCCATTTCCAATTAATGTCTCTGAAACTGTGTGGATATTCAATTCTAATAAATTCAGTTTTTTTCTAAATAATATAGGACCACAATGAAAAAAGAGGAAAATCCAACCTTTAATTCAAGCGCATTTATTCAGTGGGAAAAAAATCCCACATTAAGAAATAATTCTTTTACATCAAATCATGTGTGCCACAATTATTAGCATCCCTGATGTTAATACTTCTTATAACCCGCTTTTGCCAACTAAACAGCACCTAATCTTCTCCTATAATGTTTCACAAGATGGGAGAATACAGAAAAAAGGAACTTTGACCATTCCTCTTTGCACAATCTCTCTAAATCATCCAGCGACCTGGGTCTTCTCTGCACCCATCTTCAGCTTTCGGGCAGAGGCCACCAGATTTTGATGTCCTGGTATTTCAAAGCATTCATGATGCCATGCACCGTAACAAGGTTCCCAGGGCCTCTGGAAGAGAAACAGGCCCACAGCATCACCGATCCTCCCGCATACTTCACAGTGGGCACGAGGTGCTTTTCTGCATACTCATCTTTTGTGTTCCGCCAGACCCACTCAGTGTTTGTTGCCAAAAAGCTCTATCTTGGTCTCATCTGACCAAAGCACACGGTCAGATGAGACCAAGATAGAGCTTGGTCTCATCTGACCGTGTGCTTTGGTCAGATGAGACCAAGATAGAGCTTGGTCTCATCTTGGTCTCATCTGACCAAAGCACACGGTCCCAGTTGAAGCCCCAGTACCGCTTAGCGAACTCCAGACGTTTGCATTTATGATTGTGAGTGAGAAAAGGTTTTTTCCGTGCATGCCTCCCAAACAGCTTGTTGGCATGTAGATAGCGCCTGATGGTTGCTTTGGAGACTTTGTGACCCCAAGATGCTACCATTTGTTGCAATTCTTTAACAGTGAGC
Organism: Distichodus sexfasciatus; assembly: GCA_032718565.1. Classification (NCBI taxonomy): domain Eukaryota; kingdom Metazoa; phylum Chordata; class Actinopteri; order Characiformes; family Distichodontidae; genus Distichodus; species Distichodus sexfasciatus. The sequence continues at coordinate 6,617,667 of JAVGVS010000002.1, read as the reverse complement.
TTTGGAGAACCTTTTATTTCTCTTACCATCCTCCTCACTGTGCGTGGTGGCAAAATAACCTTGCGTCCTCGTCCAGCCTTGTTTATCACTGTTCCAGTTGTTTTAAACTTCTTAATGATTCTTCTGACAGTAGATATGGGCAGGTGCAGGCGAGTAGCTATTTTCTTGTAGCCATTGCCTGACTTGTGAAGGTCGACACACATCTGCCTTACTTGAATGGTGTGTTCCTTTGTTTTTCCCATGTTGAAGAGTGGATAAGGGAAATGGCCTCTGTGTCACGTCATATTTATACCCCGGAGAAACAGGAAGTGATGAATTGCTAATTAAATGTTCCTAGACACTCTGATCAACTTTGTAAACTACTGTAGAAATGACAGAAATACTTCAATTACATTTATTTCCTAGGAATTGTTAGGGATGCCAATAATTGTGAAACAGGTGATTTTATGAAAAATAATTATTTCTTAGTTAGGGATTTTTGTTTCCCCTTAAAATTCACTTGAGTTCAAGGTTACATTTTTCAATAATTTTCAGTGTGAGAGTATGCTTCTGCAATAAAAATTGAATTTATTTTAAGGCTTTTAACACATCTTAACCAGGGGTGCCAATAATTATGGAGGGCACTGTACATGCTGTCTGTTTGACATTAACGTAAGGATTTTACTCGATATTTACAATATAGTCATTTACTATATCGCACATGGAATAACTCAAAGGTATATTGAGTATATTTGATTTACTCAACATAATATAATTGCTAACTTGCTGAAGCCAGATTTTTATATATCTGACATCCAGTTAGGGTTGCCACCTAGGTCTGACAAAAAAAACCTGGATATTTCTAACCCAACCCAGCAAATCATTTTGCCTAGATAGCTTTGCTTGCAGTATTTAGGACTAAATGGTTTCATACAGTATTATGGTACTTTTACTGGATCGTTAAGAAATTTCACCACAGGAATTCAGATTATTTCAGTTTTTTTGCTTTGACTTTGCATGAATGGCAGGTATTCCATGTGGTCACTATTGCTACAAAATGCTGATTGTAACAAGCTCTTGATTACCGAACATTCATTCATTAACCACTTAATCCCAACCGGGCTCGTGGTGGGGACCGGAGCCTATCCAGGGAACTACGGGCGCAAAGCGAGGACCAAACCCTGGCCGGGCACCAAAACACCACACAGCACAATCACACTCTCATTCACACCTTACGGGGCCAATTTAGAGTCTCCAATTAACCCTATATTGCATGCTTTTGGACTGTGGGAAGAAACCAGAGCCCCCAGAGGAAACCCACACGAACACGGGGAGAGCATGCAAACTCCACACAGAAAGGCCCTATGGCCAGTGGGATCAAACCCAGGACCTTCTCGCTGTGAGGCAGCAGCGCTAACCACTGCACCACCATGCAACCTTGACCAAACATAAGTGAGCAAAATTCCTATGTAGCCATATTCACCTTCTGCATGTAGTATTTCAATTTTCTGTGACTTCTGGCTCACACTCTGTGAAATATTAATGCTCTCCCTACTTTGTGAGATGTATAATTATTTGTACCAAAATGTATCCGCTTATTTAAAATATTTTTTTAATGATTAATTACACATTAAGATACATTAAGTTTATGATTAATGTCCTGCTAATGCCATGTCTCCTAGGTTGCCTTGGCATTCTGCGTTGGTATTGTTTTAGTGTAACACCATCCAGTTTAAGCATAAGTGATGTTTTCAATGTTCTTCTGGTCTATTGAGACCCATTTTCCAAGTGTGCAGGATTACGTGTTTTGTTTTTTCAACTGTGGATGACTCATAGACAGAGAGCACGCGTGGCATTGGTGTAACGTCCTAAGGCCTCAGAAATGAGATCATAAAATGTGAACAGTGTTTGAAGTTTCGGTGCTTTTCAGTCTTTGATTTATGGTACGTGATTATTCCAACCAACACATGGGTCTTAATATACTCATCTGTTCTGTGCAATTGCAAAATGTTAAAGTATTTAGAAATAGGTTTGTTCGCAGTGGTTTTGGGATAAAACAGACACAGCATAGAGACAGAGAGGCTGTTCCCTGTCGATAATTCACTCATACTGCGTCGTAAGACGCTGTATGGGAAAAACTCTTTTTCCTCCTCAACTGAAGCCTTTTTCAATCACGCAGTGGAACTGCATGCCCATTGGTTCGTGCAGTGTAATAAAACGAACCAATGACTCAGCAGCGGCGATGAGCGAGCCAGTGGCTGAGCCGCTCGCCCAAGCCCGGCCGAGTGGGCGGGGCTTCTTTACGGGCTATATAAGCGGCCAGATTTTTTCTCTTCAGTGACGGAGTTCTTCTTCGCTGTCTCCTCACTAACGCCATCGCTGTCGACAAGCAATCGCAGCTGGAAAACCGGCAATTTCGCTGTTACTTTCGTTTTTCCCCTGCCGCCATCCGGCGATTTCTAAAAGAGCCTTTCTAAAAGAGCATCTAATAAAAGAGCATCTGCGTTTTTTCAAATGCCGCGCCGTCGATGTAAGACGTGCGGGACTTCCCTGCGCGCTGACAACGGCCATGGTGAATGCTTGGCGTGCCTGGGGAAACCCCACGCCGACGCTGTGCTCAGCGTAGCTGAATGCTCGCACTGTGAGGCATTTAGCATTTCTACTTTACGCTCGCGGATCGCTTTCTTTTCAGAGAGCGACTCTGCCCCTCGCGCCCTCCCGTCTTCTTCCTTCCAGGGACCTGTGAGGAAAAAACGGCAGGGCAGAGTGGTTGAGCAGTCAGAGGTTGACGAGCACACGCCAGCTCAGTGCCCGCATGCCTCACCATCCCCGCCGAGAATGGTTTCGCCCGTCCTCTTCACCCAGCCTGATCAGTGTCCCTCCGCGGCTGCGAGCGACTTGATCTTGTTTGGGGGGAGTGATGAGGAGATGGACAGCCTTTCCCTGGCGGCCTCGGACGCGGAGGAGTTTGCAGGCTCCAGATCTGACCCCGCCCCCTTGCCGCCATCCTCCTCCCGCAGCGCCAGGACCAAGACGGATGAGGAGCTCATCCGGGTCATGACAAAGGCTGTCAGTGAGCTCGGGCTCGACTGGTCTCCACCAGAAGAGCCGTCGCAAAGTAGGCTGGACGAGTGGTTTCTCCCGGGTCACCAGCAGGCCCCCCGCCAGCATTCGTCCCCCTTCTTCCCGGAGGTCCATGATGAGCTCACCAAGTCGTGGCGTGCCCCGTACTCTTCCCACATCAGGCCCTCTACCTCCTCTGCACTCTCCTCCATGGACGGTGCCGAGGAGAAAGGCTATGAGCACCTGCCCCCCGGATGAGTCTGTGGCCGCGCATCTCTGCCCGCCCACTGCCATCGGATGGAAGGCGAGGGCAAGCCACCCTTCTAAGCCATGTAGGGCCACTTCGGCGCTTGCGGGGCGCGCCTACATGGTTGCTGGACAAGCGGCTTCGGCGCTTCACTCCATGGTGGTCCTGCAGGTCTTCCAGGCCAAGGTGCTCGCCACCGAGGAGGCTGGTCTTGACGCCAACTCCCTCAGGGATATACAGAGTGCGACGGACCTGGCCCTTTGCACCACCAAAGCCACTGCCCAGGCCATCGGGCACTCAATGTCCAGCTTGGTGGTGTTGGAATGCCACCTATGGCTAGCGCTGATGGAGATGAAGAAGGCAGACAAGGTCCCCTTCTTGGATGCTCCGGTGTCAGCGGGCAGCCTGTTTGGACCGGCTGTGGAGCGTTTTGCAGAGCATTTTACAGAGGCCCAGACGTCTCAGGCGATGTGGCACTTCCTCCCAGACCTGTGCTGACTCAGCAGCCCGCCATGCCAGCACCAGCTGCTCCTGAACCACGGCCTAGGGAGCAACAGGAGAGAGGACGTTCTCACTCTGCGAGACGTTTCCCTTTCCCCAAGCACCAGGGACCCCAGCCCAAGATCGCCATGGACCCGGCACCTCGGAAGTCCTCCTGAACAGCCAGGCAGGAAGAGGAGCGACCCGAGTCTCGCTACGGCCGGACCACCCCACAAGCAGCCTTTGAAAGACCTCTTGCCGCCCCACTCGTCGCCGGGTGCAGAGGGAACTGTTTCTTCGGTTCCCCACGGGCCCAATTATGCACCCGGGTGTCCGACCGCTGTGATAGCGGACATAATAAAAAAGTTTTCCTCTTTCGCCTGCCACAGACATTCTGCCTTCAGGCAGTCAATCTGTAGACCGCATCCATCCTCTGACCGCACGGGCCGAGGCCTGGCAGGCCATCCCCGGAGTGTCAGAATGGGTGATGGCTACAATAAAACGAGGTTACTCTCTACAATTCGCTCGCACGCCCCCCCGCTTTCGCAGGGTGGTCTCTACCAGAGTGCGCAGCAAGAACACTCCAGTTCTATGCGCCGAGGTGGTGAATCTGCTGGAAAAGGGAGCCATAGAGATCGTTCCTCCAGCTCAGAGCGAGTCTGGTTTTTACAGCCGCTACTTCCTCATTCCCAAAAAAGACGGTGGTCTGCGACCTATCCTAGACCTCAGACTTCTGAATCGCACCCTAATGAAATGGTCATTCAGGATGGTCACAATGAAACAGATCCTCGTGCAAATACGCCCAGGGGACTGGTTCATGTCTCTGGATCTGAAAGACGCCTACTTTCACATCCAGATTGCCCCATCACAGGCGATTCTTGAGATTCGCCTTCGAAGGGGTGGCATACCAATACAAGGTCCTACCGTTTGGGTTATCTCTGGCTCCCCGCACCTTTACGCGATGCATGGATGCAGCTCTCTCCCCACTGCAACAGATGAGAATCTGCATCCTCAACTACCTCGACGACTGGCTTATTCTGGGCCAGTCGTAGGCAGTTTCTATATCACACAGGGCCCTTCTCCTCAGCCACTTGGATTGCCTGGGGCTCAGGGTCAATTTTGCCAAGAGCGTTCTATCTCCCAGCCAACGGGTATCGTTCCTGGGGGTAGTGATCCGTAGTGAGCGAGCCAGGATAATTCAGAGCCATGCGGCCTCCTTCGTGGAAGGCACCTCGCACCCACTCAAGACCTTTCAGAAGATGATGGGCCTTATGGCAGCGGCTTTGCCAGTTCTCCAGTTGGGTCTGCTTCACATGCGACCCATCCAGTTCTGGCTGAAGCGGAGGGTTCCGTTTGCGGCGTGGGGCCACGGTCGCCACCGCATAATGGTATCTCAGGCCTGTGTCTCAGCCCTGAGCCGTTGGAGGGACCCTCTCTGGCTAGAGCGAGGGGTGCTCTTAGACACGGCGCACAGAAGAAAGGTTGTCACAACAGACGCTTCCAACAGGGATTGGGGAGCACTGTGCGAGGGCAAACCGGCCTTTGGCCTCTGGTCCAAGAAGGAGGCAGGACTGTACATCAACTGCCTAGAGATGCTAGCAGTGTGCCATGCCTGCCAATTCTTCCTTCCAGACATAAGAAAGCCCAATGTGCTGATACGCTCAGACAGCAGGTCCGTGGTGTCATATGTGAATCACCAGGGTGGCATCATCTCGAAGCACCTCTACACGCTAGTGAAACACCTTCGGGTTTGGGCCCAGGCCAACCTGGGCCAACCCGCGCTCACTAAAGGTGACACATGTGCCAGGCAAACTGAACCAGGGGGCAGACATGTTGTCAAGGAACAACGTCTCCTCGGAAGAGTGGACGCTCCACCCTCTCACTGTTCAGGGAATTTGGGAAATCTTCGGCAGTGCTCGAGTAGATCTCTTTGCCTCCGAAGGCAACTCTCATTGCCCACTTTACTTCACGAGAAGCATGGATGCCCTGGCCCACGAATGGCCAGACCTCCTGCTCTATGCCAACACAAGCTTCTCCTGGTAGCCCCCTTCTGGAGGAACCAGCCATGGGTGTCGGAGTTATTCCAGCTGCTCGAGGCAGCCCTGTGGCCTATTCCCTTGAGGCGAGACCTCCTCTCTCAAGCGAACGGCTCGCTGTGGCATCCACGGCCTGAGTTATGGGCCCTTCACATGTGGCCGCTAAATGGGAGCCTCTGGACCTCCCAGAGCGTGTCCTAAACACTATAACTGAAGCTAGAGCTCCATCCACTTGGCATCTCTATGCTTTGAAGTGGTCCCTTTTCTCGGCTTGGTGTCGAGACCATGACATTGATTCGGTCACCTCTGAGGTATCAGTGGTTATTTCCTTCCTGCAGGAGTTGCTGGATAAGCAGCGTTCTCCTTCGACCATCAAGGTTTACGCTTCAGCCATAGCGGCTTTTCATGCCCCTATTGCTGGTTGCTCGGTCGGCAGGAACAGGGCGGTGATAGAGTTTTTACGAGGCGCCAGGAGGTTGAACCCCCCGCGTCTTCATACAGTTCCCTCTTGGGACTTGTCTACCGTACTGAGGGCCCTGAGGGGGCCCCCATTCGAACCACTGCACTCCTCGAGCTTGAGATTGCTCTCGTTTAAAACTGCCCTGCTTTTGGCACTGGCGTCGGTTAAACAGGTAGGGGATCTACAGGCCCTCTCTGTCAACCCAGCATGCCTGGAATTCGGGCCCAACGACTCCAGAGTCATCCTGAAACCGAGGCTGGGTTATGTTCCTAAGGTGCTCTCAACTCCGTTTAGAGCCCAGGTCATAGTACTTTCTGCCCTATCCGCCTCGACGGATGACCAGGACTTATGCCTGCTCTGCCCCGTCAGGTCCTTAAGGGCTTACATCGAGCGTTCTGCCTCATTCAGGAGTTCAGAACAGCTTTTTGTCGGCTTCAGTAGCCGCGCTAAGGGTCGCCCGGTTACGAAGCAGAGGCTTTCCAGGTGGATAGTAGAGGCTATTGCCTTGGCCTACTCCTCCTTGGGCTTGCAGTGCCCCATTGGAGTCAGAGCCCACTCCACCAGAGGCATTGCCTCTTCCTGGGTGTGGTCCAGCGGGGTATCCATCTCCGAGATTTGTGCGGTAGCCGGGTGGTCCTCGCCATCCACATTTATCAGGTTTTACAACCTGGATGTCCCCGCTTTGCAGTCCAGAGTCCTCTCTGCTTAGTCTGTCACCTAGACTGATTAAGTGGTCTCCAGGGTTACTTGACCAGCATTGTTCAAGTCCCTACTTTCTCTGGGCCCGTATCTTCGGGCACCAAATGGGATGGCACCCAAGCCACGGAGGACCCCCTGGGCTCAACCTGTGCTTGGTGTATATTTTTGAACTCCCCTGGGTCCCCACACATGAGTCTTGTTTTGAGTCGTTCCCCATCATAGCACAGCGTGATTGTACTGGTTCCCATACAGCATCTTACGACGCAGTACGAGTGGAATATCGACAGGGAATGTACTCGGTTATGTTCGTAACCTCGGTTCCCTGAGATATGGGAACGAGTACTGCATTCCTGGCCGTGCTATGTGCTGCACGCCTCAGTCGCCTGAGCAGCGGCGGCGCGACGGCCGCTTATATAGCCCGTAAAGAAGCCCCGCCCACTCGGCCGGGCTTGGGCGAGCGGCTCAACCACTGGCACGCTCATCGCCGCTGCCGAGTCATTGGTTCGTTTTATTACACTGCACGAACCAATGGGTGTGCAGTTTCACTGCGTGATTGAAAAAGGCTTCAGTTGAGGAGGAAAAAGAGTTTTTCCCATACAGCATCTTACGACGCAGTACTCGTTCCCATATCTCAGGGAACCGAGGTTACGAAAGTAACCGAGTACGTTTTTGAAAATATACTTCATCTTGTTTAATAATTACCCTTTTCCCCAAACACCTTGCATGACATAAAATAAGTTTTCCTCATTTCCACATATCACTCAGACGCCACTAAGCCACACCTTGTTTATCTGATTTAATCCATCTAGCTCATATATAAATGTCTTCACAAATTCCTGGATTTAGTTCTTTCTGAACTCATCTGCAGAATTTCATTTCTCACAAAATTTCTTTCTCATTCACTTTAAGGTTTTTTTTCTTTTCCACTTCTTCCCCAAGGGATTCTGTAAAGCTTTGGTGGCAGTGTATTAGAAAAATAACTGTACATATAACATTTAATTGTACTAAATTATCATAAAGAGTAAATGATGAGTGATGTAACTGTGTAAAATGCCTATTTACAAGAACTCTGATCGTGATTGCATCTGGGAGAGGGGGGAGGAAATGCTGTCCATGTTGGTCCATATTGGAGCCTATGTAGTTCAGTATATCATCTCCATTTTTTGTAATTCATGATCCCTAGAGGAATGTTTGGCTTTTTCGGCTTAGTTCATGAGTGATGAAATGAGAAATATTCCACACTCCAGGGGTCGGGCTTTTAAGTTTCTTAGGGTAGGCACAGAGAGTGTCAACTGTGTGACATAATAAGGACCCAGTTACTCTGGAATCTAACTCTCACCTTCTCATAATGAGAACCACGACATCAAGTGAGCATATACTGATCATAGCCTAATCATCTTTACATTGACTCAAATGCTACTGGAAGAGGAAACATCCTGTATGTTCTTCCTCCAAACTGCCTGAAATTGCAATCTGGGAGCAGGCAGACAGTGCCCAGATTGTCACGCATATGGATATAGATATAGGTACAGTGACTGTACATTATTATATTATGGTAGAAACTATGCATTTAAAGTGCAATGTGTCTATTACAGAATGAACAAATATGCATACAGTATGCATATAGTTGTTTAAATATAGTTTATTGTAAGATTTTTCTAATTTTGATTTGCATTTCACTGCATGTTTTACTTGTATTACTATGTACTGTATGTGACAAATAAAGAATATTGAAGCTTTAATCATCTCTGTATTCCACCTATCTGTTCTTCTGCTCACTGTCCTCCACAATTCTTTTACGGTTGTTGCCAAATGCAGTTAATGAATGCAGTTAATGTTAATGAATGCAGTCACAAGAGTGTGATATTGTAGATGAGTTGATTTCTGACATCAACACCCCTTCCTTCTTCTTCTTCTAATATAATGGACAAACACTGGGAAAATCATTCAAGTTCCTCGTAACGGTCATTAAAGTAATTATTTTTGATTATTTAATTAATTTTGATGAACCTATTAGAAAATATCTGGGCTTGGTCAACTCACATAATGCATGAAATATTTATCACAGCAGTGGAATAAGTACTTGGGAAATTAGAAGCTCATTATGAGGAGCAGGACACCGTTTGATCATGATGATGATTTAAGCATGAGGGAAGCTTGCTTAATATCAGGAAACAGGCACTTGAGTGTTACAATTATCCGTTATTCACATTCTTTTATACACTTGCCCCGTAGCATCGGACTGCTTACTGTATACGCAATTAAATACAATCAGTACAACCTCAGGGCCTATTTATATTTATTCAGTATAACCCGGCGTCCAGTCATGCAAAGATAAATGATCTGTAAAGTAAATATTCTCTTAGATATTGACGATAGATATTATCCAAAACTTTCAAGTGGCCTGGATAATGTAGTGTCTGGACTGTCACTAGAATAAATTACACATTTATTTTTGGTAAAACCACTTGGATATGAAAACAGTTGGCATTAAGGTACCTGGTCATCTGATGTCTTACCTGTTCCTTCACCAGCATTGCCTGTATATATGAAAATATTTTTAAGTAAGTGAGTGATTATTTGTCATTGTGAACACAGCACAGCACAGCACACAGTGCACCACAACGAAATGTGACCTCTGCATATAACCATCCATCCGTGAAGGAGCAGTGGGCAGCTAACAAGTGTGGAGGAAAGCCAGTGTGATGTTGCTGTATAGACATTTTATACCTTTGCATTTATAGCATTTAGTAAACACTCTTTTCCTCTCAACAGGGACAGTCTATTCCTTTAGCACTAATCATTATTTTTGTTTAAAAAACATCTATCATTTACAATTGTGCCGAATTGTGCCAGGGAGACTGTTCCTTTGATTAGGAAATGATTAGTGCTGTACATGGATTAATGTAAATGTAAATATAAATATAGTGTAAACTCCACAACTGCCATAGTAGCAGATTTGGGCCATGCCAGTGGGACAGCAGCTCATTTCACAAAGATACAGCAGCGCCACATACTGTGTGTGAAAGAAAGTTGCATACAAATAAATGTTTTATCCCTCATAGTGGATTCCAAGGATTAAATGAACTGAGGCGCCACAGAGAGTGCCTGGTAATTGTTTACCGTTAGAGCTCACCTTCAGTCCACACATCTCCATGGAAATTTGCTTTTTCCTGGCCTGTTTGGGGAGCCTTAGAGAAAAATTATTCTGGCTTATCACTCGTGGACATGTGTGTGTGTCACCAGTGAATGGAATTCAAATAGAAAACCTTCCCACGATGTCCTTGGGTCTCCAAAATGAGACCCAGCGTTTCTCTTGTGGGACTGTTTGGTTCATGGGTGAAACTGCTGCTCAGTGATAGAGGGTAAAACAACCTCAGTTGTTTCCATGGTGACAGCTTGGCAAATGGATGCATTGTCATTGGTTGTGTTTTGTGAGGAAAAGAAAAGAAGCAAGCGGGAAAGAAAGAGATATGGTAATATATTCAAGGGACTAATAAAAAAGTGAGAGTGAAGGTGAGTGATTATTATATAGATAGATAGATAGATAGATAGATAGATAGATAGATAGATAGATAGATAGATAGATAGATAGATAGATAGATAGATAGTAGCTTGCCAAAAGCTCTTTCTCCATCATGGAGAGATCTGAGATCTGCTTCTTTAGCAAATGCTTTAGAAAATGTGCAATGATTGAAATTCTTTCCTGAATGTCCTAAAAACGTCCTATATATAACTAATAACTAATATATATAACTTCATATGAGTGTTACATATTTCATATTATTGTTGTTGATTTATAAAAAGATTTATATTTATGGTCATAATTTGGCGTAGAAATGGTATCATCCCTTCGGAATAGAAATAAACACGATTCTGCTGTATCTCCATTTAGCCACTAGGTGGCAGAAAAGATTCTAAAATTGTATTTTAGACAATGGGCTTTGTGACTGAAACTTGAAATTAGGAGTTGGAGTTTTAAGCGACTATTCTTTTTATTAATTCATTATCCGACCCGCTTAATCCCAACTGGGGTCGCGGGGGGACCGGATACCATCCCGGGAACTTACTGGCGCAAGGCGGGGAACAATCCTGAGCAGGCGCCAACACACCGCAGGGCACAAACACACACATTCTCACCATACGGGGCCAATTTAGAGTAGCCAATTAACATATAGTATGCTTTTGGACTGTGGGAGGAAATCGGAGCACCCAGAAAAAACACACACGAACACGGGGAGAGCATGCAAACTCCACACAGAAAGAACCCACGGCCGACCCAATGTGATGCGGCAGCGCTAACCACTGCACCACCGTCCTGCCTGTGACTGTTCTTGTCTTGTCTATTTATTCTCAAAATCTAAAACTAAACTAAATATTCTTCTGACCAATAGTATGTGTTCAAACTGCCTATTTAATTTTCCCAGAGTGAACAACCGCCAAAGTTAAAAGCTCCTGGGAATGAAAGCATATGCAAACAATTTTCCAAGCCAAATTATATTTTTAATGTGATGGAAGTCAATGGTGTATTATTCAAGATGTTTAAATATTGACAAAGGATTTAAATATTGGTATCTGTGTTTAATCCTTATTGTGCCATATTACCATGGAAGTGAATCATAATGTTGTCTAATGGATAAACTGAAGGGAAGCTAAGATTTAAGGCAGAAAAAAACTACGCCGTGCCTTTCGTGTTGTATGTTCCAATCCACTTGCTATTTCAAAGTGTTTTTAGAGAATGAATTTTAAGTCAATCAAGTGTACCTAAAGTGCCACGATTGTCTTATAGCAATGCCCTTGCATTTAGGTGCTACTACAATTTTTTAAATATATCAGAAACCTAACTTTAAAAATGTCACAGATTTGAATGCAGTTTCCCAGTCCTAAGGAATTCCCAGGACTGAGAAATTAAAGTGAGTATTTGTCTTTGTGAAGCACAGCACAGCACATAGTGGACCACAACGACTTCTGCATTTGACCTACCCATGAAGGAGCAGCTTTTTGGCAGCACCCAGAAAGCAATGTTTGTTCCACGTTCTGAAGCAAACTTGACTTGTGGATGAGGTGGAGACTGCTGACAGTATTCTGTTCTCTTTCTTGAATCTGAACAACTGCTAGCAACCACAAGTAAAACCTGCCCGTTCTGTGAAATTAATGTAACATTTTGCTTGATTGAAATGAAAACTTTCGAAAAGTTTGTGTTGCTTGTGTGTTTGAGCGCTCTGGCTTTGTTAAAGTATTCCACATTCTTTAACTGTTCAACGCACATATTGGAACCTGGTAAGTTTGTCTCTTTTTCAGTTTTCAGTTTTAAACAACAATGGTATGAGTGATCTGTTATTAAAATAATGCAATCATAGCATTGATTAGCCTATTATAACACAAGCTTGCAGTTTTATTGGCATTTATTTAAATAAATTAAACTGAATTAATTACTATTATACCCTCATTCTCTCAACATTTAATCCAAATGGTGTGATTGCTATTTGTAGAAACCTGTAAGAACATAGAGATTGATTACAGATCATTTATTCAATAATCAGACAGAAATTCAGTGATTTTATTACTCATATATTAAAACATACAACCAACTGTAGAATGTATGTACAATCAACAGCTGAAGTTAACACTTTTATATTTTTAACAGTCATCGCCCCCTCTTATAACCATTCATTTAACTATTGCTACAGTTGTTAAGCTACAACCTTGACCTACAATGAATCCTACCTGTAGACTCATCAATTGATTGTGGTATCAATCAGTTAATACCATACATTCAGTGATTTTCAATAGCAACTTACCTTTCTGTTATTTCTCCAATTCTCCACTTTAAACAACTGAAACAACTATAGTTTTGTACTATATCATAGACATAATAAGTGGACTCAAGCACTAAAGCAATGCAATTTTAGGTCCTTTTCATATTGATGATATCTCACTAGTTCACTGATTAATTCAACCTCCCTCTCCTGTAGAAATCAATTGATTTTACTACTTCTAAAACTTTTAACCACAAACCTTTATACAAACTTCACCTCTGTAACAAAATGTATCCCTTCATTACTTATTCACCTCTCTTTTCACACAATCTTTATTTTTACACAATCACCGATGACTCTTCTCTAGGAATTACACTTTTTTGCTTACTTCTGCTGTTTGGGCCAGAACAGCAATGAGTATCATATCCTGTTAACTAGTCAACAGTGGTTTGATTGTTGAAGCTATAACCTTGAGTAAGTATACAGTATGTTTTAGAGGGTTAGATGTGGCTTAGACACTTAGTCAAAGATTAAGAGTTATGCTGTATCTTTCAGAGCTGAGACTATGAACACTAACAAAGACTCACTTTGGGAAAGTTATGCAACCACCTGTCTGATGATTTCTGGTCATTTCTCAAACTTATCTAGTCTCCTCAGCTCACTGAGAACCCCTGCGGTGGCGTGCCGTTAGAGTTTAAGTTTGACAGTTAAACTGAGAGTGTATTTGAGTAAGCATAGCACCTAGGCTAACTAAGAAAATCACATGCTGTCTCTAGTGTCCCCATGTGTCAAGCAAACATTGATTCAGTAGAAATTTCTGTCTTGTGTATATATAAGGTGAGTGAAGTTTGCTTAGTGCAAAAAACCAACAGATCAGTGTAGCAGTTTGAGTAAAGCAATGTCAATATGTAGGATTATATATGTGAAAATCACAAACTTCACAAAGTACTACTCTAAGCTTTCTTATGTTATAGATTTAAGTCTGAGTGCCTCAGGAGTCCACTCTACATACGATAAGGTGAAGTTCTGCTAAGAGTAATGAAATTGATTTTCATGTAATTTTTATTGCCTTTTCAATGTCTTTACATTTTTTGTTTCACCCAAACCCTCAGATTATTGAAACCACGTTTGATGAACAAGAGGAACAGGATCAGCCACCATGGAATTCCGAGGTGACAGAACATCTATATTTGCAATAGCCAGATATTTCTTAACCTTGATGTTTTATTAACACACTACTGATTCATAAACAGTTTTATTATATGACCAGTATCAAGGCAAGGCGAACATGCATGTGTTTGAAGACTGGTGTGGAAGCTCTGTTGGAAAACTGAGAGAGAGTGTGTTGTATCCTCTTTTTCCACATGTTAGTATGTGTATATATATTTTTAAAAATTATTTCTACTTTTCAAATCCATCATTGCATGAAGTACCATCATCACAATAGATAGGAAAAAAGTTTAGACAAAATTTCAGGAAACATTTTGTTTAACATTCCTTTTATTGTTAACAACTGGATAATGTTCTAACATATCATAATGTCAGTCTCGGACCACAGTAAGCAGGCTTGCAATACATCCCAAATGGAAAAACTATGGAGTGAGAATCTTTGGCTTCATTCACCCTTCAAGAAGTGGTAGGTGGTTCTTTGGAAATTCAGTTTCTTGTGGGTCTTATGTCTGGAATCAATACATGCTTGGGTGAAACAGAAATGAAGGAGAAAACATTCAGGGATCATTTCCATGAATACAATATCAACCAAAGATTCAAATCAATATATTGGTATTAATTATATTTTTCAAGCGGAATTCAACTTAGATTGTTAATATATTTGCTTGCTGATTAACTGCTTAAGGCAATCAGAACTGAGTGGAACAGTATTGACTCTTTTTTACCGTACAAATCCATCCACATGTTTACATTTCTATTTTTTATGTGTAGAAAAAGTCATTCTGTACTGTTGTCCTAGTGACCATTTAAACACGTGTGCATTTGACGGTTCAGCAGATTGTATTTCTGATTGTAAGATGATATTCTTTCTTTAAATCAGGTGAATATATTTTTGCCATTTCCTCTGACAAAAACTCTGAGTTCTGGCTTAGTTTGAATACAAGCCCTAGAAGCCTTAAACCCCTGGTCTACGTTGGTAAGGTATGTGTTATTACCCCCTAATCTGTAACTCATATAGAGGACATTCAAATCTTTAAAAAATAGTTCCACATAACATAAAGTTGCAGACCTTGATTGTCTGCTAAGAATGAACTACTTTCTGTGGAAAGTGGATCTGGAACAAATTTGGCAAAATCTTCGAAGTTTAATCGTTGCAGACAGCATGGCTTATACTTCAAAATCTGTAACTTTGGATCATTATTACTACATGATTCAATTTTCTTTTGTTTATTTCATTTTCCTTTCATGATTTTCCACCTGTTTTATATATTTATATATACATCATATTATATGCACAATTATTATTATTATTATTATTATTATTATTATTATTATTATTATTATTATTTCAGACAGGAACTGAATGGAGTGCTCCGGGAGAATATGGGAAATATGCTTCTCAGATATCAAAGCCAGTGCTGTAAGTGATGTTCTGCCTGTGAACATTCCATTCTGTATATAAAACCCCTCCCTGATCCCTGAAAGCATGATTCTCCAACAGCAACGTCCTTTACCTCCCCTCAAAATTTTCAAATCATCTGCTTACCTGAGCAATCCTCCTTTCTGTAATCTTTTCTAGGTTACAGGTTTGGTGTTTTTCAAAGACAATGTTAGAACCTGTGTTTGAGAAAGCAGTGTTAATTTTTTGCATGTACATGGCTTTAATCATCACATCTCCTTTAAGGTTACTGAAAGAGATGAAATATTTTTTTGAAGTAATCTACAAGCAAAGTGAAGGGATGGACCACCTAGAAGTCGCTGTATGTATTTCTATTATTTATGATGCATCAAACAAATTTTGTCTATATTTAAATCTATTACATTTATCTCTGCGATTTATTGTTGTCCCCCTCATGTTACTTTTTTCCCCATTGCAGTGGCGCCTGAACCAGAAGAACAGCATTTTTTCCATTATAACTTCTGAGTATCTATCTCTATATAGCAGTAAGTCTCAGAACCAACAAAATTCTGTCCAAATTGGTATTGCATCAGAAGAGGTACAGAATAAGCACATCATCATTTTTAACACTGTAAAGATTTCAACAAGTTGTATTATACATTTTTGAGCCTTAATGTCTTTGCTAAAGCACTGAAATCAACCACACAATCAAATATTTTAGATTCTGTTTACCTTAGATGTCACATGAATATATAAATCAAATTTCATAAAAAGATTTGTGACGCACACTTTAAAAACTTTGTGAGCTTGTGACCTTTGATCAAACTAAAACGTGAATAGATTGGTTCTACACTTAAGCATATGGCAAACATACAGAGCCCAGCCGTCTCTAAACTGTGTGTTGACTTTCTGTCAAAAATGATGCAAGTTTGACTGGTTGGAACTTTTTTATTTGAATAAGTGTCAGACACCTTTTGCATAAACAGTGGGACTTTTATCTTGATAAACGATGGTCAACCTCAAATAAAGAGAATGTTGTAAATGATCATATCAAGGTGAGAGGAAAAAGTGATGTGTTTCCCTTTAAATTAGTCTTTCAATATGATGTAAAGGGAGGGTGTGCATGACAACAGAGGTTTATTTGCCATTTTAAGGAGTGTAAATTAGAGATGTAGCCGATCCGATATGTGGATCGGTATCGGTCCGATAACGGGCTCAAACAGCTGGATTGGGTATCGGTGGCATTGGGCCGTTCTATGGAGCCGTTCTATGGAGCCGATCTGTCAATGCGTGTACACTCAATTCGTTATGCATGGGAAGTGGTACTGCGGTAGAGGTGAAACCATTGTTCCAATAACTCAAATAATTCTATTACAAAAAAATGGTCGAGGCATTTTTTTTCTAGAATCGAAGCTTGGTTTAATTCATTTTATTCGCTAGAGCATGCGCTTGTATTTCACACAGACGCTTAATAGTGACACACAACGTTTTCAGTGGCGCGATCAAGACAAGACCTGATCCCTCTGTATGTGAAAGTATTTGTGACATGTTCTGTGCACTAAAACAAAAGTAAATGCTTAAAAACACATTTTTCGCGATGTAAACACTCCACTCTCGGTGTTAATGACCGCGCGCATGAGCGCCGTTACTCGCTAAAACGCTCCATTTCGGTCAAAATGTCCCCTTTATTATAGACTCAAACCAAATTTTAGCTGATAAACAACCACAACAACTAGCGTTTTACTCACAGTTCTGCTGTTTATTTAGATTTTCCCATAGATTTTTCATTGTTTATTCTGGAATAGGCCAAATTGATTAAAAATGACAAACTTCAATATTTCATTTTCAATTGATCAATTTTTTTTCACTTTTATGATGTTATAGTGTAATCAGTAAGAAAGAAGAAATATTTATATGTCTAAACGAACAATTTTTGAGAACAAATAATTTAGCATATACGTGTGTGTGTAATTATTACATTGTTTTAGTTAGGAAAACAGTATTTAAATGAAGCATTTCCTTAAGCATAACAATAATCTCAGTGATGTATTCAGACATTTTAAAGCATTATTTTATGTTTAAAAAAAGACCAAATTTACAATATCGGTATCGGACATTAAAAAGTGGTATCGGCCCATCTCTAGTGTAAATTCTCACACCTAATCAGTTCTGTTCTGTATGCACAGATGAAACATCTATATTGATCGCTGAAACAGCACATATTCCTCAAACGGCAGCTAGTCATGAAATGAACTTTGATGACTTCTCCAGTAAAACCCATCCTGAAGTTGACATGGTCAGAGAAGACCCACGGGACATCAGCTATAAAAGTAAGAATCTAACTATTTTTGTAAATGGCGCCCTTCTTGATGATAAAGTTTGCCATTTGATAAAGACAAGGTAAATCATTCTTTTTAGGTTTAATAAGCCATAAACATAGCTTTGTTGTACCAGAAGCTCTTATCTCTTAGCTCTAAAATGACCTTGATTTCCTAATAACATAGGCAGTCTCTCTTGAGCTACTTATTAAGAGCCATGCTCGGGGTCACAATGGTGGGTGACAGTACTGCTATTTTTCCAGATCCATTTTTTTGCAGAAAACATCCTCTGGTCACCAACAAAGTTACAGACACAATGACCATGGTACCACCACCAATTCTACCTGCACATTCGATATAGAAATTCATATTTTCAGGGACTAATCCATAAAACATAGTATAAAACATTATGTTGGGAATATAGCATGCTGATATTTTATTTTGGTCAGATTTTCACATGTGCAAATCTATCTTGTTCTCCCTCACACAGTACCACTGATGAGCAGGTCTTATTTGCAGAATGTGTTTCCAGAGTGTGATTACAAGCCCAGTTATATATTTCAAGGCTCAATGAAAAGATTCAACGGTGTATATTATGTGAGTATAATTATGCGGGTATAACTTTGATATGTGAGTAGTGAGTAATGGGGCAGTTGGAAGCGTAATGGTTAGTGTTTACCCCGTGATCAGAAGGTCGCTGGGTTCGAGCCCCAGACCACTAAAAGTACCACTGAGGTATTCGTGAGCAATGTACCATCCCCAAGCACTGCTCCCTGGGCGCTGGCCCACATGTCAGATGCCCACTGCTCCTTCACAGATGGGTCAAATGCAGAGGTCCATTTTGTTGTGGTGCATTGTGCTGTGCTGTGTTTACAATGACAATCACTCGCTCACTCACTCACTAATAATATATCTTATTTTCTGAGTATATCTATGATGCTGTACGCTAACTTACTCTTGTTTTTTTTTATTCTAAAGGTTAACTATACCTCAGTGTACCCCAATGATTACACAAGACAGACTCTCACATCAAGTAATGACACTTGCTTTTACAAACAGGACCAAACATTTGTTGAAGGGTAGTGTAGATTTTTGTCCTAAATCATATTACTTTATTAAATTGAAGTCAATTTGGTTGAAACATGCTTGTAACATTTTTTACATTTTCTTCATTGTGAATTGCACTTTTCAAGAGGTTTTGCTGCATATATGAAAACTGAGGACTTGTCAACAGGAGAAAAAGGTGATATTTTGATTATTCTTACATGATTTAGCTTATAAAAATATAATCATATACATAAAGATATATCAAATTAGTATAAAAATGAAGTTTTTCCAGCACTGAACAGATTAGATGTGACAATATTAAACTTATAAATGTCTTGTTTATATTGTGAACATGTTTAAGTAAAAGTCAAGTTACTATGAGAAAAGTAGAGCTTTTCGAATTTAAGGAAAGCATGTTAAAATATTTTTTACATTTCTATATGCTACCTGTTAGAGGACCTAAACTGGAATCGGGTCTTCAAGGTCAATCCTGTGGAGTTTTATTCAAAACAAACAGATGTCGTTTTCAATGTCTGTAAAACAACTGGAAACAAAATAATGAATGAAAAGGATGTAGTGCCTGTAATTGAAGCTGTTATGAGTCAACTGCAGACAGCAAGCAGCACCAGGTAATTTATGTTTGCTAATTACAACCTAATCTCTTTTGTCAGTGGTAGATTTTTTCCTGTTTAATTACACAGTTAACTTTAAAGCGTTCTTCATACACCATATTATGAATTTAATTTTCTGGACAAAGTGTATTTGCAGTGTCCACATCACTGTTATTTGAACATATTGCTACATGCCATTTTCACAGACATTGCTAAGCCAATTTAGTGACTCTAGCTTTATTAAAATGCTGCTTAAATGATTAGTGAATTTAAATATTCAACTGTCTTATCTTACTTTTTACAAAGCCCATGAACATGCATCACATCTGCAAATTTCCAATATTCTTTGACATAAGTAATAGGACCTGTTGCTGTGTTGACATGAGTTCATAGTGTTTTGATTGACTGATAAAATTCCTAAAAGCATATATACAGTCAAACAATAAATGTCAGTAAATACAAGTAAATACACAACTAAAGTATACAGTTATTTTAAATGAATTTAAATGTTTTTTACATTTGTTCTCAGGACAATGTGATTAAGAGAAATAAGGAGAGGCTATATAGCAGTGTCTAACACTAAGAGATCAAATAAGAAATCTGCTACACTAGACTAAAATATATTATGCGCTGCTCCCTGTTACACCTACTTTACACATGTCAATTGTCTTAAATTGCTTATGCTACATTGCACTATACTTTTTCTACTTGTTTTAACCCTTTTGTATATGTTGCCTATTTGGGGTAAAAGCTAAATTCTACATGTGGTCATGTTGCTATCTGATAACAAAAAGCATGTTAACCCTACATGTAAATGTTAATTGAATGTTTAAATTAAAGATTTTGCGTAAAAGTAAGTGTGTACACGTAAATGTAATTGCAGTGATCTGGTCTTGCAACGGGTGTTAAATGTGGAGATGCGGAAGGATGCTGCTTTGGGCAGTCGCTACCTATTGGAACTAGAGCTGGCGGACGGCCAGGGACAGACCATGCTGCTGTCTCATTACTTTTATGTACCAAAGGACACAAAACAGAAGAGTAATCAAGTAACAGGTCCTCCTGCCATATGCTGCCCAAAAGGATTCTCCTGGAACCCAGCCGCCAGAGTCAATATTATTCTGACAGGTCAAAAGTGTACAATGTTTTCAGGGGAATAAAATTGCTTTTTGTATTTCTTAAGCCATGCACAGTTTTCAGTAATCCCAGCCTTAACACTCTTAACCATCCAAATTAGCACAGCTGTATCTGGTGTGCTGGGGCTGGTAAAATGGAAAACTGTGACAGTGAGGGATGGGAACAGGCAATGGTAAATCTTGTTAGTATATTAAGCTTTCCTGTGTGGATTTTGATTTCTTTGATTACACAGGTCAACAAAAAAACATTTTTTGTAATCATCAGAAACCACAACACACTTTTCTAAACCAGTTTTTCATGCTGATTTCAGATCTGCTTTCAGTTTTCATCTTTTTCAGTCACATCAATTTTTTGAATTATGAGTAATATTAGTTTGCAATGGACTTGCATGCGTTTTTTATTAAACCGCAGGCACCAATCAAGTAACTGTTTCAATATTTTCAGTGCAAAGTCAGATAGGCGCACGCTGTGGCATAGATATAATGATCAGTGTCAGTCAGCTACCACTGTTTCTTCAAAAACGCTTAGCATATGATTTTCTTGTGTATACTGTGTCCTGATTGTTGCAGTACAGCATCCAGCAGTAGTCGGCTCTCATGCTCTCATTCCAGAGACCTTGGTAGCGACGCTCCATTAACAGAATGTCCTGATGAAAACGCTCTCCCTGTTCATCACTCACCATGCCAAGGTTTTCTGGAAAGAACTCGAGGTGTGAGTGCAGGAAGTGTATTTTCAATGACATGCGACAGCCCAGTTTCTGGTAGGAATCGAGCAGATGCTGAACTCCTTCCTTGTATCCAGGAGACTTGTGGATGCCCAGAAAGTTTTCACAGAGCCACTTAAACGCCTCCCAAGCTTCAAACTCGGCTGTTGAGAGAGTTTGTTTGAAGCCTTCATCCTGCAAAACAGACTTGATCTGCAGACCTATAAATATCCCTTCCTTCATTTTTGCAGTGCTTATGTTTGGAAACTTTTCAGCAAAGTACTGAAAACCTTGTGAGTTCGCTTTGCCCATGGCCTTGACAAGATTCTTCACCAAGCCTAGCTTGATATGGAGAGGTGGCAAAAATATTTTATGCGGATCAACCAGAGGCAGAAACTTGACACTGCTTTTTCCTAGCTCATAGGCATCTCGTGGCTGCCAGTCACGCTTGACATAATGTTACGCAGTAGATCGGCTGTCCCGCAGGCACAGGCAACAGAAGTATTTGGTGAATCCTCCTTGCATTCCCATCAACATACCAATCACCTTCTGATCACCACAGATGTTCCACTGATGAGTTTTATACGCGACTGATTCAAGCAGTGTCTTCATGTTGTCATAGGACTCCTTTAGATGAACAGAATGGGCAATCGGCATACTTGGTTTGGCATTTCCGTTATGGAGCAGGGCTGCCTTCAAGCTTCTTTGTGAAGAATCAATGAAGAGACGCCATTCAGCTGGAACATGCTTTTGTGTCAAACTGCTGAAACTGCACTATCATGCAATATATAACTAGCTTCATCACAAAAACTGTATGTGCTAGGGAAAAACAGATTTGAAATCAGCATGAAAAACACTACAAAACCCACATAAACTTATCTCTGATGATTTTGACCTGTTGACCTGTGTATTGGTGAACCATATTTGACGCAAACTGGTTATTTTTATGCTCAGAATTTATCATCACTCCATTTATATTTTAATCATAACAAAATATTTATATTCCACCAGTGAAAAACCAGGGTAGGTGGGTTATTCAGTTCATCAGGCAAATGGAGAAAGTGTACAAAGCCACAAGGGACGAGAACTTCAACATAATTATTGTAGACTTCTGCAGTGATGACATTGATTTAGAGAAAGCTCTGAGAAGTGCCATATTACCAAGGTAAGCTGCGATGTAGTTCTGAGATCAGTCTCACATTTTGTTTGTATTCGTTTTTAATTCTGGCACTATGTCTATTTACAGCTACCAGTACAAGAAACTGAAAGGACATTTCCACAAAACAAGAGCACTTCAGGCTGCAATTGATCTTGTTAAAGTATGAGTTTTTTCCTAAAACAATTTGCTGGGCATAGCAAATATATGAATATCCACATTCAAAAAAAATTGTCCATTTATAACTTACACAAAATAGTGGCTGACTGTATATCAACATAAACTTTGACTCGGGGTCTAAACAACATGGTTGGGGAACCAAGAAAGCCCCTTAACCCCCGGATTCTCCAAGTAATTGAGAAAATGTCAATTACTCCTGATAAGAGTAGCAGAAAAATTCTGTTTATGTAACATTTAACTGTGTGTAAGGTCAAGTCTAGTCAAACATGGGTATGCAGCAAGTGTTATGTTAGTGCTGTGTTTGCAGCTTATTTGTGCTCTCTGAATAAAAGCATGAGATGCATTAAATGAGTAGCATGATTTGAGTAGCTAAAATGAAGTTTTCTCTGTCCACCAATAAATTTGCAAGTAAATATGAATGTATACTGACACTGACAGTTGTGCTTATTCCTGAATAGGCTTGAATACACTGCAAAAAATGAAATCTTAACAAGCCAGAAAATCTTAAAAAGAAAAAATAGATCTTGTTTTTTAATTTTAAGAATAACTGACTTGATTAGACTTGTATGTGTAAGATAAGTAATCTAATTTTAAGAAACGTTGGCTACAATTATCTTATTAAGAAAAATTTACTGATTATAAGAACTTCTTAAAATGAAATAAGAAATTTAATTAAGAGAACAGAAAGGTTCTCATGCTCTCCACTATGAGTTAAGAAATTCATGACACCTTTGCTTATTTTAAGAATATTTAAGCTAAAAACATGGAAAAATGGAAAGATTTTTTTCTTGTTTTAGGAGATCTTTACAAGATAAATTGTCTTACTATATTGGCAGATAATTTGGCTTGATTCTGGCACCTTTTTTCTTATTATCCTTTTCTTTTTCTTATTTTCTGAGACTGTGTAGTGTAGTGCTTTTTATTTTCTTAGTGGATTTGTTGAATATTGTCCTGATTATGCATTTATTCTACACATTCATCTGATTTTTCTTAAATTATTTTTACGTGTCCCGCCCCAGGATGAAAACAGCATTTTGTTCACCTGCGACCTACACTTGCATTTCCCTGTTTCAATAATCCACATCGTGCGCAAACACACCATCCAGGGGAAGATGGTATTTGCCCCTGTTGTGATGAGACTGGATTGTGGAGCCTCAGCAAAAGCCCCCAAAGGTATATTGCTCTGATATGAAATCATTTTATGATTTGAGAGACATTCTTTTACTTTTTGTGTAGATCTCCACCTAACCCGTTCTAGAAAGAAAGTTAATAACACTGTTCATGAATATCACCAAATGCACAGTTACTTCCCTTGAGATTCTTTGCCAAGCTTTAACTGTTACTACTTTCAGTTGTTGCTTGTTTTGTTCATTTCTTTCAGTTTGTCTTCAGTAACTGAAAAACATGCTCTATTTGACTGAGATCAGGTCATTGACATGGTTTTTGAAAATTTTATTTACCTTGAGAAACTCTTTCATTACGTTCACAGTTTGTTTTGGTTCATTATCTTTATTAATTGCCTTACAATACGTTTTGCAGCATTTGGCTGAATCTGAGCAGAGTTGGTTGTAGTTCTAATGTTACGTGTTGTAGATAAAGTAAGATGAAACATCTTACTGATGTGAAAACATCAGTGTTGGTCCTGTTTGCTGTCCATTGCCTTAACTTAATTTAACCTAATGCCTTTAGGTTTCTGGGAAATCTATGGCTATGGTCTGGTGGGCATCTATAAGTCTGACATGAACCGTGTTGGAGGCATGAACACTGCAGAGTTTAAGTATAAATGGGGAGGAGAGGACTGGGAGCTGCTTGATAGGTAAGTGGAAGCCAAATTGCAAACATCAACAATTTGGTAAATGAATCAATCTCCAAGTAATTATTTTTATTGTTTAAATTGTGTTTTTCTTTCAAGAGTATGAAATTATACATATGTTAAGATATTGGATTTTCTTGTATTGACTTCTATACAATGAATTTGTGTTTAATATAGACTCATATAACTTTTATTTTTAGTGTGTCGCACCAAAAAATATTTACATTACTAAAACTGCTGAGTAAAGGCCTGTCTCCAAATCACAACAGGTTGTGTTGTGTTCTTCTGTAATTGTCAACCCGTCATCTCCTCTTCAGAATTATAGAGAACAAACTAGAGGTGGAGCGACTGAACGTGAGGAACCTTCTGCACTATTTCCACACAAGGCGGGGCATGTGGAATAACTGAACAGTAGAGATATGGAATGAGATTGTAGCAGTTACACTCATGACATAGATTTTCATGTAAATTTCCATGCTATCGAAGAATATTTTTATAGGGAAATGTTTCCATTGTTAAAAGACTCTTTCCAATTTCAGCCTTATGTTTATCCCAGCATCATACCATTAGAAACCTACTAATGGAAAATCTTACTGAACTGACAAATTAGTGGTGGGGCATTGTGTGAAAAGATGTATTGTTTTGTAGTTATTTGCTTTGTACTGATAGTGTCTTTGTTACAACTAGTGTATCATTACAAAAATCTGTAACTTGTAGACATTTGAAATTATCTGGATGTATATTATGTTTCTACTAATATTACAAGAATGAAAATACTGACCCCACCGCCACCTCCACACTTACACATACACACAGACAAAGTGTGCATCTAGTTTCGGTGAATGAATGTGTGAACATTTGTTGAGCTTCTCTCATGCAGTTTGTCATGAGGGAACTTATGAAACAGTCATTAATCTTCCTCTCTGGCGCTCTTTCTCTTTCACACACACATACACACACACATTTGCTTTTGATACATGTTTGGTGTTTTGCCAGCCTTTTAATACTTGTTTTTTTTTTTCATTTTTTTATTTCAAAATGTAATACTTTAAATTTTAAAAGAGAACATGCAGTACTTAAATTTCTCATTACAGTGGATATCGAGTGACTGACAGTCGGTGTATTTCCATCTGGGCTGTACACAAGCTCAAGTATTTGTCTTTCTAAAGTTACAACAGCACAGACACAATAAAGACTCAGATTAAAATAACTACATTACTTGTGTTGTGCAAAGTTACTGGCCAGTACGATAGGTTTTTCTTGCCCAGCAGAATTTTCCTCAACCTAACCTCATTCGGCTGCTAATATCAAATGACATCAATGTTAAATCAGTTTTGATCACAAAAATAGTTATTTTTATTTCTCTTTTAAACATTTTAAAACTAAGTCACATTCAACTCATTAAACAAGGCTATACCAGTTATATTATTTTGATTTCTGATGCCATTTGAAGATATGAAAAAGAAAGAGGTGCATCTTACGGGTATTGAAACAGAGATAAAGAATTATTTAAAGCACTATGAGAGTTTGTGTAATTTGTCTGAAATGACCGTATTACTATCCTTGGTGTGCCCAATAACAGCTTTTCAGCACAACATTACGGTATATTCATGAAAATGTTTCATTTCATTTGACAAACATGAGAAATATTTTAGTTTAAGTGTACTAAATGATGATTGTATTGATATGAAAACACTGTCCAGTAAGGAAGTGGGAATAGGCTTCGTTTTTTGAACAATGTTTAATGTTATACAACCTACACATTTTTAAGACTTTTATACATTGCCTACACATACATAACCTACATCTAAGGAACACAACCCTGTGCTTTGGAGAAGACTTATTAGTTTGGCCAAGTTTCTAAAAACATGACTTTTCTATGAATTAATTGGTAGAAGTGAGTTTCATATGTTTAATAATTTTAATATGGTCTAATAGTCCTACACATAACTGGTTTGTTTGTTCTTTTCGATTCTTAACTGGTGCGCAGTCTCAATTAAAACTAAAAGGGACATGTTTTCTTCCTTTTTTACTGGTTTTGTTCCATTTCATCTGGTTTATCTCACAATTGCCTTCTAGAGAATAAAATCAGTCTTCGTGATGCAGTTTACTGGCC
Source organism: Distichodus sexfasciatus (assembly GCA_032718565.1). Lineage (NCBI taxonomy): Eukaryota > Metazoa > Chordata > Actinopteri > Characiformes > Distichodontidae > Distichodus > Distichodus sexfasciatus. Next base: position 6,591,297 of record JAVGVS010000002.1, on the reverse strand, counting down.
TCCACCAGCAGCATCAAACATCTTCTTCCTGCCCTCCATCCCAGACATGGCTTCCACATTCTTACGCCAATCACCTACCTCAGTAGTCATGGCCTGGAGGAGAGAAAAAATACAAAATATTAGGCAGTATGCATTATTTTTCATAAGGATAGAACCAACTAGGGAATGATCATGAAGACTTCATTAAACAAATATTTCACCCTTCTTCATAAAATCTAAAGTACTTTGACTCAGAGCCACACTGCCCTCTGCAGGAGAAAGCCTATATATTATTTCTCAATGTGTTCGATGTAAAATTGTAAGGGTTCAGTTTTTGATAAAATAAAGAATTAAGTACACGTAAAAATTCCATTATAAAACTCATCAAACCTTCTCCTGTTTGATGTCCTCTTTTTTAACAGACTTGAGGTTAGCTCGAAGGTCCATGGAGCCTTTGTGTTTGGATCCCAGTAAGGCTCTCATCATCTCATCAGCGGACACACGAACCTTCCTCAGGGCTGGCTTCTTAAATTTCCCTCCCAGATCCTGAACCTTCAGCTTCAGTTCATGAATCTGGAATAAGGGTTTGACACAACCCCGTAATAAGTAGTCACAGGCCAATTATTTGGAGCATCACTTAAGAAAGAAGAAGTATTTATATATCAAGTATTATATCATTTAGCCATCTAAATGATCTGTCATGCAGAGAACTCTGTTAAGCTAGTATAATTTGGGGGTATTTTCAACACAGCAGTAACACTGACTTGGCAGTGGCATGGTAATGTGTATTGTGCTGGTATTGTATATTCTACATAGAACGACAGAAATGTGGATTTCTTAAACCCGAATATTCCGCTAAGAACATTACTGTCGTCAAAAACTGACGATTAGTCAGCAAGTAAGCATCGATATAATACATACGGCATGCGTTAAAAGATATTTTTTCTTGTTGTGCTAAAATGCTACCTTTCTTCTTCCAAATTCATGTTTGAGTTTATCTGAGTAATATCTGAGCTTGATTAACAGGTTCTAGGTTCACCTTAATCCATCACAGAATAATGGATATACAACAGGTCCTCGTGGTGGTGCTGTACTTACATCTTTATTGTGTTTAAACACTTTAGCCTCATAGTCATATCGCTCCTCATCCACAACATCAATCTTTTCATGAAGTTGGCTGCACAGGTTCTGAAAACCACCAGCAGTCAACAAGTTAAAACTGATTAGAAAAGAGTGTCACAAACTGTCTTGTAACATTTTCTTCAAACAGCTTACATCTGAAATAATCCTTAATAAGACCATGAATATGGGTGTCATCAGCCTACACATGTTGTTGTATCAGTTGCATTTCTTTACATAAGACATTACCTGTAACTCTCCCAGAGAGAGACCAGAGAGCTGCAGCGGAGGCAGTTTCTCGGACAGATAACGGACTTTCTCCTCATCCCTGTCCTGTTTCTCCTTCTCTAACTCCTCTATGGCTCTGCTGAGGAGCAGCATCTTATTGGACAGCACAGACATTTTACTAGTAATTGTTATTCCATGAAACAAGGGCATTCAACAGCATGAAAATCTCAAATAGTACATATATATATACACACACACACAATTATAACTACTGCTCATAACTCATGATTTCAAACCTTTAGAGAGAGTTTTCGAGATGCAGAAATCTTGCATTTTGGCTGTAAAGGTAAAATATTCAGTGTTGATTGATATCATTGATTGATATTATATCATATAGTGCCATAATACTGTTAATTCCATGAATGCTATCTGCAATATGGAGTGTAAAGCTATAAATACCTTGTCAAAGGCCTTTGGGTTCCCTTTTGGTCGTCCCTGAATTAAGCATGCAAAAACAAAACAAAAACATTTTACACATTTTCATTTTCCCCCCAAAACTGCAGTACAGAAGTCTATTCAGTTGGCATAGTATATGATAATCTTGTGTGTAAACAGTGTAAAATAAAAACTTACCAAACTTGCAGATAAAGATAAAAATTCATGAGAGGGAAAGGGTGTAACAATGAGAATTCAATGAATTACACATTTACAATTAACCTAAAATATTGTCTTAGAAGTTTAGAAGACAAAAGTTTTAATTCCATCAAGAACAATTAACTGTCTTCATAGTGCAATTATAATTTCATCACCTCAAAGCAATAACCATTCCTTGTAAATAAGGCATTTTTAGAAGAATTTAGGAGAAGAAAGATACTTACTCAGACATTGTGCAGCCTTTGAGCACAAAGGAAAAATGTTACTCCAAATGAAATTTTTACCTAAAATTACAAATACAATTATTTAAGACTACAGACTATATTGTACACAAATATAACATACAGTGATCAAATCATTTCCAAAATCACGTTCGGTGTTTACCTGACTGCTGGATAATAGACCAGGGCCGAGTGTGTCCAGAACAACGGGGCGCTGAAACAATGGCAGCTTTTATGTGCTGGCTGCAGATTTGGCCTTGTGTCTGTCCTCAGGAATGAGCTGGCAAGCCTCCAGGGATGAAATATCACCCACAGAGGGGCACCCACAATAAGTCCAACATATAAGAATACACCATGAGCAGCACTGGGATGGATTTTGTTAAGCCCATGCAGGAGCACACACACACATACACAGAGAGTTTTCTGTTGCCGTCATAATGTTTAAATAGAATTATCCTGAATATCATATAAAATATCATGGAAAATAATTATTTATTTTATGCATGTGCATTTTATAAGCCACAGTCTGACATTCCACCAATGCTTATTCAAGGCTACAGATTATGTACATATATACATATATTACATATGTAGTGATCAAAGGTAATATAATATTGTAACCTGTTGACATGGAACTAAGTTTATTTAAAACATCTCACGATTAATTTATTGTAATATGTGCTCTAACTATATCTATATCTATTTATCTATCTATCTATCTATCTATCTATCTATCTATCTATCTATATATATATATATATATATATATATATATGTATACATAGTTAGAGATATGTGTGTACAATTAAAATATAAATATAGCTAAAAGTTGTATAATGTGGACTGTTTTAACCTTAGTAATGCAAATCTTCATAATGAGTACCAAATTTGAACCTCAGGTTGTTATCATTTACAGCAGGTCACGTGTGTAATTATCATACATGTTACCACCTGCATCTCTCCAGGTATGACTCAATTAAGCTGAAACTGAATTTTTATAGGGTTGCTACCATTAATTTCATTAAACTGATGGCTTTATTTTATGAGTCACTTGTCTCCATATATTTAAGTAAAAGGACATTAATTATTGCTCTGTATATTCCTGGTTATCCTACAGATCTGCAAAAATTCAATGAAATTCAAATTTTTATTACTATTTGAAATAGAGAAAGTCATTTTCATCAATTGATTTTCCTTAATAGATGACTATTAAACAGAACGCATTAAAATATATTATATAACAGTAAATGAAACAACAGTAAAGAAAAGTCTATCAGTAAATCTTAAAATGACTCAAAGGCACAGTAAATCAAAAATAAAGGGCATGATAACCAGTCTATCTGTCAGCAGATTGGGGCGAAGTCATGCCAGACGTGTCTTCCAGCTGCATTCCAAACCTACCCCTCATCATTAAAGCCTCACCGGATGGAGCTTACATAGAGGGTCAGTCTCTTTAAAACAAAGTCGTTAAACCGGTGAGTTTGCAATTCCTCTAGCAAAGCGGAAGTTTCATTTGTATGGTATAAGAATAAAGGCGTTTATGGAGAGCTAATTTTGAATATGCGGGCCTATGTTATTCTGGTCTTTTAAAAGTAAATTGAGTCACTGTTAGAAAGGAATTCATGTCAAATATATAAACATTTACATTGATATTATATATTGATATTATTATGCATTATATTGGAGATAATGAAGAGAACATTAAATCTAAAACATAGAATTAAGACTTTTACTGTAACAACATTGTCCAATGTCATATAAGTTCTCAACACAAGAAACATATAGGCCACACAGAGCATTTGTAAGAGGAGGATAATCCCAGTACTTATATGTGACACTTTTGAACTCTCACAGAGAGAGAGAGAGAACAGTAGTGGGGCAGACAAATGCCGTTGTCATATGAGTGTTCATCCTGAGCAGGTGGCTCTGCTATTTATTCAGAAACATGATGCTTTGTCAGTTGCTGTGGCCACACTTTTATGCATCCATTATCTTTCTTAGAAATCATTGTAGGCCCAATCACAAATCTCCTAGCCAGTTGAGGGCCAACTAAAGGTTATTCCAGTTTACCAAGCTCTGCATGTCACTTTTTATTAAGAGTGTAATTTAGATTATGAGTATCTGGGCCACATTACTCATAGTCTCTTCTGTTGTCTCTGTCAGGACAATTAAAGTGGTGGAACAACTGCTCTTGCCAGATGTTTATATGCCAGGATAATTCCTGACGGTGGTTTCACGTTCCCCTTCAACCTCCTGTTTTCCGTTCAAATGATTCCTCGGATGGTGGACACTGTCCAGTGGCTCCCCTTCTCATGCTAATTATAAACCTTTGCATTTTCACTCTGGCTGCTAATGCTGGGCAAATATGGCTGACAAGCCAATGGGTTTGGGCCCTACAATTCAAATATTATTTTTTCCAATAATTGAACTCCAACCTTTTTATATTCCACCTAACACTGACGCATTTTTATTACTGTGGAACTTGAGTACTAATTATCTTTCATGTTTCATAAGTGTCCAAAGTATAAAAGTTGACAAATATTTATGATCTGAATATTTCCTTGCACAGGACAATGTGATTAGTAGAATTTATGATAAATGGTTTTTCACCTTAATTATCAAGGAGAGCTACTTTACTGTTGTAATGTTGTCATTTCAGAGAATTAAACATGTATCCATTTCAGCCTTTGGTTTAGATGAAAGCAGGCAATTATGAAATTGATGTGGTTTGTGGTTGTGACTGCTGAAAGTTCTTTTCTATTAGGCTGGCGTCTGCTTAGATGCCTGTGAAATCTCAGCTCACATTTGCCTTAACTTCCATTGTTTATCCAGTTAGCGCGAGCTAGAAATAATTAAATGGCAAAATAACCATTTTAGGAAAGTGTGTGTCACGGTCCAGTCGGCATGACACGAGGCATGGTATGATGTGTTTTTATTGACAAAAAACAAACAAAAAATGGTCACAAGATCCACAAACAGAAAAGTCTTTCAAAAACAGAGGTAGCATACCAACATAAAGTTATATTGAGGGTGGACAGACAAGAAACATAGGGAAAAAGCCAAACCTATACATTAGAACAGGAACGAGGAACATGATTAATTAAAACAAAGGAAAAACCAATGTGGGGAAACTAACTAGGAAAACAAGCGGAAATGACCAATAACGGTTAACTAATGGAAACTAGGGCAGATCTAGTAGATAAATACAAGACACAGGTGAGATAACTAATGAACAATGATCAACCAATGAGACACACTGGGAAGACGGGATGAATGGTCTTTTGTTACTCTCTTCACTTTAAAACCACAATAACAAAGGCCCAAAAAGACAAAATAGTTTATTCAATTAATTACCATCAGGCCCTAACTTAAAAGAATATATATAGCTGGGTATCGCTGATTTCCTTGAATCGATTCGGACTCCGATCATTATATTTTAATTTCGACTTTATCTGATCTGATTCGATCTGGATATGATTCGATATCGATTTATTTAGAGATTTCTTTGATGTCAATACTAGTTTTGCTTGGTTATAAATAACTTGTTTTAAAACCGAAGTGTTGCCAAACATCAGCCTTTAGGCCAGACGGTGATTTGAGCGGAGCAGCTTCAGCCATGGCTCTGTTTGGTTTCGGTTTCGCCGGTCTGACGTTTTTATAGCTCTCCTTGCGCGGTCGCGAGAAGTAGTGCATAGCCGCAGGAAAAGATCGATCCACGAATTTTTGGAATCAATATTGTATTTTTCGAACGAGAATCGATATTGATCGGTGAATCGATTTTTTGAACCCAGCCCTATATATAGCCCCGTTATATCCAGCTGCCCATGAACGAACATCAGTTTGTTTCCCTATTTCCCTTCCTTCCAAGTGAAGATTTTCTTTGTAGTATTTGCATGCTTATTTTAGTTTCCTTTTATTTATTTTACTTTGTAGTTTTAATTTAGTTTTACTTGATTATATATATTCTTTTGTGCAATTTATAAACGTTTTATTAATTTAAATATTTTGTATTATTTTAATATACTTTTTTCCTTTTATTCTATTTTTAAATCATTCTTTAAATATTACCCTAAGCAACGTTATAGTATGTCCTTAAGTACTCTTATATTATCTGCTGCTTCTAGTTTACCTTTTGTATCTTTTCTACATTACCTATTGTTTTGTTTTTATCAGCTGTTTTGATTTTTCTGCTGTTACTCGTCTATATATTTTAAGGCTTTTTCTTAATTTTCTATATATTATATATTTGCCTAGACCAGCAGGTGGCAGCAAAGCGGCATGAAAGCAGTCCTGACAGCGTGCAATGAGCTGTGTCCCAAGCATTCAACCGATAGAAAAAGAAAAACGGTGCTTTGTCTCACGCTTTTCTAGAGAATTTGCCGTCGGAGACCTCCTGTTTACCAATGAGACGATAGAGAGAGAAAGAAGAGCAGAGTAAATGAGGTTTCGTAGCTGAGGTAGAAGAGGGCTGCGGTGTGCCGGGTGAGTTTTATGTGACATCGCAGTACTCAAGGCGGATTTTGGGAGACACTAAAGCAGCAAAAACGACGAGGGGCGATATCAGGGTGATGGAGGGGGATGCGCTCCGGCTCTTAAACCCTAACCTCAGTCGGATGCAAGCAGACGGGCCAAGCTGAGGCATTCCATCCTTTGAAAAAGACGTGTACGGCAAGATTGGATTTTATCAGATTGTGTCGGCAAGATGATCGGGATTTACTGCGAGGGCACAGAGTCGCGGAATCTGATGCACGCATGAAGAGTTGAAATCTAGCGGAACTCTCCGTACGGAGGATGCCATATCTGTCTGTAGATAAACCTGGCTTTCACCCGATGTTGAAGGACTTAAAAGGCAAGCTAACAAAATAAAAAGCTGGTACAAACGGGAATGTGCGGTAACACCAGGGTATTTGTCCCAACCGGAACCGTCATGATGTCGCTGAGATGCTACCGAGCAAGTCGGTATGGGCCGCGCCAGTGTGCTGGTTTGCTGGATCTACCTCCTCAGTGGACAGGATGAACGAGATAAGGAGGTGGTGCAGGAGGGTGCTGCGGCACGACAAACTTAATGAGGAACCAACCGATAGATCTGGTACAGGTGTGGTTTTGGATGCCAAGGTCCAGGGTTAAGGCTAAACCCATAAAGGAGAGGGATTAAGGATGATGTTCTTTGCTGATATTTTGCTGGAGATGGGCTAAAAGTCTGGTTTGAACACATAACTAGAAAACTTGCATCATAGCTGACAAAAACGTATAAGCTTTAGGCCCAAACACCCAAGGTAGATCAGTTTAAGATGTGCTTGAGGTCTACCTTTAAAGTATAGCCATAGAGGTAGGACATCTGGCTCTTGATGATTTGCTGTTTGCATTTGGTTTGATGCTGGTTATGAGTGCAAAAATCTGATTTGTGGATTTGTGATGGTGCTTTGATTGGGCATGTATGATACACATGATTTGTCCATCATGATGCATGTTATGTGCTTTAAACCTTGCTTGGTTAGACATAAATTAGCCTAGGTGTTTCAACTTATGAAACCCTGGGTTTAGGCTGGAATGGACGTAAAGTCAAAGAGGAATTTAGCATTTTTCCAATTTGTATAGTATATAAAAGGTGTGATTGTAGACTACAGACTATAGTAGACTGTCTAAATTATCATTCAGTTTCCATATGCATGCATGTTAATGAAATAAATAAGTTAAAACGAATATAATTATTTTGGCTACCTGGACCTTGGGCCAAAAGACCCGGTAATATTGTCTGGTAACGCCACTGATGATGCTGGATATAGGTTTAAAATCTGACTTTGTCAGGCAGGTTTAAAGATTCAAGATTATATATTGTATTAAATATGAACAGAACCAAATGAAGCCAGACAGCACAGTGATCAAAAATAAATGGTGCAAAAATTTACTTTTTTCTACTGGTCAAAAAGTCCGAGTTTTTATGTATCGCAAATGTGTAGAAATCTGTTAAACTCATAATCATAACACATTTTAATATATTAACATTTTTTTCTGGTTTCATCCTGGTGCATTTTGTAGAGAGTGAAAAAAATCAGCATTTTACCTATTGAGTGTTTTGTCTGACTTCATTGCTGTGGGGATGTAGGTGATTACATCTCTGCGTCGCTAGGATTAAAAATCTCCTTCCCAGGAGGTGACGTTACAGACAGCGCTCTGTAGGAAAGCCGATTAGAATAATGCACACAACCCTAGAGTGCGGCTCTGTGTTAGTTAGGGGCTGTGCTCAGAGCTGGTATACTGTAGATCAATTAATCCATAGCCATAGACTTTAGTCCAGTTTGGCTATAAAAGTTCACACACAGTCCATTTCCAGAAAGTATCAAATGTTATCATATACTGCTGCAAACTCACTAATCTGGCTCAATTTAGGACCATTCACTTGAACTACTTTACCCACTAAGGCATTTATCAGATGTTCTTATCCAGAGCAACTACATTTCCAATTACAAGATCAATACCTAGAATTGGAATAATTACTCTAATACAGAGCATTATGTGTATATATATACATATATATATATATATATATAGAGAAGAAAGAATATATATATATATATATATATATATATACATATATATATATATATATATATATATATACATACATGGTTGACCATATATTCTTAAACCCACTTGCATTCACTAACATTTTTATTAATAGAGATTTGCGACAAATTTTATTGCATGCCTGTATGTGCAAAACATTATCTTAATGCATTTTCTTCTATTCTACAGTTGTATAATATTATACAATTTAAATGTCTTAGCGGTTTAAGAAGTATTTTAAGAACAAACATATATAGATGAGTGAGGCCCATTGACTATGTATTCAGGAACGTTATGACATTATTAATAATAATGCAATAAAAGAATCTGTTTCTGTCTGCCATGATTGAAATACATTTTATCTTTGATTGTCCATATGTAGGAATAACAGTCTGCTGTTTCTTTGTTTGCTAATATAATGTGATTTACATCAGTTTTTTTTTTTATTTTTTAGAAAGCTCTTCACAGAATGCTGTGAGCCAAAGAAGATGTTTGCAGTTACTAAGGAAAACTCCCCAATGGGCAAAGTTCTGTGGTATGACGGTGAATTATACCACTACCATACGGTCAACAGTGACACCTATCCCTATTTTGTACAGGTATGATCATTATTTCATTTTGTAGGATTAATATACAAATCGAAGTGATAAAACAGCACCATATTAAGATAATTAAACATCATAACCCATTATATTTACCGAAGCCCATTGTTCAGTTCGGTCGCAAAATCCTTTAGCTATACAGCTCCACCTATAGCTAGCTATTTCTCTGACATGTAATTTACTGAACCTTGTGTTCCAGTAAGTACAGTAAGTGAATGTTGTTGGTTGATTTTCTTTCTTTACTACTAGAATTGCCAAAACACATCAAAAATGTAGTGTCCAGACTACATCTGGTGATCTTGGAGAATAATGGAATTTAGTGAATGCGAAACTGACCCTCAATGAGGCTTCAAGTGCTAACAAACACGTCTTCACATCATAAACTTCAGCATGTTATATTTGAATGGCTACAAAAACCCAAGAAAGAGACACAGCTCTCTTTTCCTTTCTCTGTATGCCAGATTTGTGATGGTAAAAGATGACAGCATCTGGAAAACAAGGCTAATGCTAAGTTTCTAACGTGACAATAACAGATTTAGTTCTGTATAGCGTGATAAATAGTAATAGAGCTTCTTCTCCAAGGAATATACATACTTATTTTTACAAATACCAAGTGAATGAGATCAAATGAAAGGACTCATTGTAAGGCTGCAACAACTAATTGTTTAAATCATTAAGATAGTTGACAACTAATTTAATAATCGATTAGTTGGGTCTACGTTATTATACACATACGTACAGTGGTCACCCCCTAGTGTGGGGGCAGTAAGCTAACCAAAGCTGCAGTGGCAGTAAAGCAGCAGTAAACTGGATGCCAACCGCCATAAAAGAAGAATAAGAAGGAGACGAGAACCAGTGATCTGCATTTGTTAGCGTGCACGACTCTCTCGGGGAAGTCATTCACTGAATTCTAAATTAAAGTCTTTCCAGTTCAGTCAAATCTTCCCATTTATTACGGACAAAACAAATTTTTAGCGGATAAATAACAAAAACAACCAGCGTTCTACTCACAATACAGCCATTTACTTGATATTTTCAGTGATTATTTTGACACGTGTTCTCCGTGTTATTGTGACCTCATGTGGAATGCCATCTTGCTCAAAAATGTAGTTCTCTCCCAGAAATGAGTCAAAAATGAGTCCAAATTGGCTAAAAAAAATTTCTTAATTTTCAGTTAATCTGATTTTTTTTTCCCCCATTTTATAATGTTATAGAGTAAAAAATCCATATAGAAAAATAGAAATAGACAGTTTGGTATATTAAAAATGCTGGAAATGAAATGTTTTTTAAAAAATCTGATTAATAATCAATTAATCGAAAAAAATAATCTGCAGATTAATAATTGTTAGTTGCAACCGTAACCTGATTAGAACATTCAAGATATTAAAAACTAAAAACTACCATTTTTTAATCATGCTTGAATCTAAAATTGTAAGAGCCCAGCCCAGCCCAGACCAAGGGAGGAGTCCGCCTCATCAAACTCCAGTTCTAGATCTTCACACCAACCCCAGTTTACCAGATCTATGTCACCAGAGTTTTAGCCTATCATAGCCCGGTTACCAGTATTTAAAGACCTTCATGTACAACTGTTCTCTGCGAAGTATTGTTATACCTTGTGCTACTTACCGAGCATTTATTGTGTTTGCCTGTCTGCGTTTTGACCCTTGCTTTTGGTTATTGGATTACCCCTCTGCTTCTGGCGATTCGGATTTGTTGCTCTGCGGACTGTGTTTTCTGGTTTTGAACTGTGCTATAATAAACCCTCGATTTTTCTTCAAACTGATCCTGTGCCTGCGACCTGGTTTTGTCGGCTCTGCATTTGGGTTCACCTGCCTGCCGTTACAAAAATGTAAAAAACAATAATCTTTGTAACGAATCCTTTATTTATTTTTGATATTAAAATGGTGACCACTTCATGAAAAGCAGTATGGACAGTGACAGACAATTAATTCACCAAAAACACAGTTTTATGTATTTATACCAATCCAAAATGCCATGTTTGTTAAAATTATAGCATGAAGAGAAATATCAAGCTTTTTCGAACAAAGCTTTTCAGAAATCTCATATGGAAAACTTGCCTTTAGGTATTTGATAAGATGCATTCATGCTCTTTTCTCTTAAGTTTATGTCCAAGCAGCCTTGGCTTTATAATTTTGTCATATTCATTCCCAATACAGTTTACACAGCACAACAAGGTGCTGAGCCTCCTTGGTGGAGTGGTTAAACTGTTCAGACTAAGTGATTCTCGCTGACGCATCTACTGTCAGTTCGCGGTGCTCAAAACAGAACTGAGCAAAAATTCAAGAATAAAATGTCATGAGTGAATTTTGCCAAATGTGTAATTTTATATGTGGGTAGATGTCTATAAAAAGTACATGCACTAATAATAACAATGCACAAGATGTATTATGTGAGCTACATTACAGAAATTTAAGACGTCTAGGTGAGTGTTTGTCCATTTCCGAATAGGGAAATAACTCAGGAATTACTACAGCTGCCCATATGCATGCATGGAGAGAGTAATGGTTGGAAATGAAAACGTTCAATTAGTTCATTTCCGATTTGCATTTTGTGATTGAATGGAGCTGATTCGAAACCAAATGCTTACATTAATTTTCAGCCATTACACTGGCCAACCGGTCATTTTCATCAGAGGTAATTTAATATGGGTTTTGTATTGTTTCTGATACTGATCTTAAATCTGTATCCAGTTTGTCTCGAGCACGTCTATTTTTTGTGATGAATCTAAGGGGATAGTTGGTCCATTTCTGTCATGTCATCCTTCATCTAAAATTCTTCCCAGAAAATTTTGGCAGGGTAAGGAACAGGGATAATGTTTTCCTTAAAATATTAAGTTAATGGAGCGCTGCTATCAAGGCTTCTGGAATGAGAGTATGAGGGACGATTACTGTTGGTTGCTGTACTGTTACAATCCAGACATAGTGTTTACATAAAATTGTACTTTAAGCCTTTTTGAAGAAACAGTGGTAGCTGAATGACACCTTTCAGCATATCTGTGCCGCAGTGTGGGAATGATTACAATCTACTCTTGGTTGTGCTTGTGAAAGAGGTGAACAAAATATTTATGACAGAGACACTAGATCATATACAAACACATATATTCGTGAAATATGTTTTGGAATTAGTCATTTTTTAATCTGTGTTCATTTCCAAGGAAAGTAAATTATACATCGTTGCTGAATGTCTTGTTAAAATGCAGATAGATTTAAAACATCGTCAACGTTCTTGAATCATCAAACCAAATTTGAATGGGGCGACAAAATCTTTGATGGAAATCCAGAGCTGATGTTTTAAAATTATTTGGAGTTTCATGTGTTATTTGAAATGTACACAGTCTGATGGTACAGCATGGATTGTCACTGGGGTGGTTTTGCTGTGATTTTAGTCAGGATTGAGATGTTCAAAAACATCTATAGTGTCATAGATTTTATGCCCTATTTCCATTGTCCATTAGACTTTTGATAAAGTTTAGGAGTTCCTTCTTGTGTTAGGTGTAGAGCTCTGGTGCTTGTGTTGCTACGTTAGTGGGAGTAGCAGTTCTATTCCACCAAACTACAGCATAAGCAGTTTATGTGTCCCAGACAGCTTCCAGCCACAGTGTGCTCCCTAATGAAAGATAAAGAAAGGGTTTTAAGGAGTGTGATTACGTGGACTCTCTTAGAGAAACACTGTACTTATAAAATGGTGCGTGTGTGAGAGAGAGAGAGAGAGAGAGCACGAGGAAGAAGAATAAGAGGGGAAGAGAAACACACATATTTTGACGTGTACAAAATGTCACAAAAACCTGAATATAGTTTAAGGTCTTTTTGACTTATTTGAAACATAAAACTTAATATTATTTTAACATATCATTATTTTATAGTTTACTACAGGGGTTGTGAATGTCAGGTAATTACACATTTATTACTATTAACTACTAGTCCACCGGTCACCACAACAATATAAAAGTAAGACTTGTGTGTGTTGGAGAAAAGCTAAACACTGACTTGGTTCATGTCTGTACTCCCACTCTCCAGCCGGGGCCACTCTTGAGGGTCGAGCATCTCTCAGTGTGCCAAAGATAAATGATCGCGGAAAGGGACACCACAGGGGTCCTTTTTGTCCTGCTCTGAACAACATGCCCTTGTCTCTCCCTTTCGCCTTCTCTCTCTGTCCCTATATTTTTTCTGTTTCTCAGCTTCTTTTGAAATGAATCTTTTTTAAAGTATGACTCTACTTTGATATTTATTGTCAAAGGGCCTCATTCACCAGTATTTTCTTTTTTTACCTTTTTTGAAGAAAAAAAACCCTGAAGCTAATGTTTTGCACAAGCATTTTGGGGCAGTTGGTAGCGTAACAGGGAGTTCGTCCCATGATCGGAAAGTTGCAGGTTCGAATCCCAGGAACGGTTAAGGTACCACTGAGGTACTCATGAGCAAGGTTCCGTCCCCAAGCATTGCTCCACGGGCGCTGCCTCCTGCTCCTTCACAGATGGGTCAAATGCAGAAGTTTCGTTGCAGTGCACTGTGTGCTGTGCTGTTTTCACAATGACAAATAATCACTCACTCAAAAACCCTTGGGATTATTAGTAACAGGGATGAGTTTAATAATAAACAGGCAGAGTTCAGTATCAGAAAAGTGGGGCAAACCAGGCACAAGATCAATGGGCAAATGAGTGGTCCATGTGGATTTGAACCTACCACAAAAACAGGCACAATAATGCAAAAAGTGGCTTGCGGCCGTCTAGTGGTAAAATGCTTGCCGCTTAACATTCAAAACCTTCCTCCAAAACTAGAGATGGGCCGATACCACTTTTTTATGTCCGATACGGATACCGATATTGTAAATTTGGATATCTGCCGATACCGATACAAATCCAATACAGTCACAGTCTTTTTTTAAACATGAAATAATGCTTTAAAATGTCTGAATACATGACTGAGATTATTGTTATGCTTAAGGAAATGCTTGATATAAATACTGTTTTTCTAACTAAGACAATGTAATAATTACGCACACGTTTATGCTAAATTATTTGTTCTCAAAAATTGTTCGTTTAGACATATAAATATTTCTTTTCTTATTGATTACACCATAACATTACAAAATTGAAAAAAATTTGATCAATTGAAAATGAAATACTGACGTTTGTCATTTTGTACCAATTTGGCCTATAAAATGAGCTGCACTTGTATTTCACACGGAGGCTTAATAGTGACACACGTTTTCTGTGGCACGATCAAGACAAGACTTGATCCCTCTGTATGTGAAAGTATTTGTGAGATGTTCCGTGCACTAAAACAGAAGTAAATGCATAAAAACGCATAAATGACATTTTCCACAATGTAAACACGCGCTGTGTTAATGACTGCGCGCATGAGCGCTGTTACTCGCTTTGTCCAGGCAGTTCTCCCCCCTCGTAGCAAAGTCTACATGTTGATGGAATTTGGGGAGAACTGACTTCAGGTTTGCGTGGTTGAAGTCGCCGGCAATGACGAAAAATCTGTCCGGGTGCGCGGTCTGGAGCTTGTTAATAGCCTCGTAAAATTCGGCTAGCGCCTGGTTAGTATTAGCGCTAGGCGGCAGGTACACGGCTACGGCTAGCACCACGGAGAATTCTCTTGGCAGGTAGAACGGGCGACACTTTACGACTAAAAACTATCTGTGATGAGCAGTGGCTTCTCACTTCAGCAGAGTTCGTGCACCAGAGTTTATGTAGACGCACAAACCGCCTCCGCGGCTCTTACCGGACAAAGAGCCTTCTCTGTCGGCCCGATAGCATGCTAGCCCATTTAGCTGGATAGCTGAGTCCGCGATGTCCGTGAAAACAAGGACGCAGCAGCTCTTTATTTCACGCTGGCTTGACTGCTGGAGCCACAGATAGTCCATTTTGTTGTCCAGTGAGCGGACGTTGGAGAGCAGGACAGATGGAAGTGCCGGTCGGGCCGGGTTAGCTTTTAGCCTCGCGCTAGCCCCTGCGCACTTACCACGTTTTTGCTTGCGTGAATAACGCTTCCATTTCGGCCAGCTGCGCCTCGCCATCTTGCCCAGGCTCGGTAGCGTCTCGGACGGCAGATTTGGCGGTGGGATTATGCATTTTTTCCAAGTACGAGCAGGTTGTGTCTGTCGTATGTGATACGCATTGTAACTCGATCACAAACAAAGCGGAAAGTAAACAAGACGAACGAGAATTGCAGTATAAACACTGAATTCACTGTGGTACACATACGTATCCGATTCGCGGCCATGCGACCTGAATGTGAACGCTCAGATTGGAATTCATGTGGCTTTTTGCTTATACGCATGCGCTGACATCATCAGCCTGCACCAGCAGCGCGGGAAGGTAAAAATGGAGGAGAGCTGCGATAACAGAAAAAGCTAGCCACCTGACTTTTTTTCTCCTTTTCGACCTGCTCATGTACAGATGATTCACTGTTTGTCGTCCTCCAGAGCAAAGTGCGATACATGCGTGAGCTACTAACGCCTCCATTTTTAATGCCATGAGTTGTACCACAGATATGACGTATTTTGTTGTTGGTAACACAGTTGACCTGTGTAAAAACTTATCAATGTACGCATGTGTGACGTTTCGGAGGCCCGATGCGTTCACATTACAGTCAGACACAGGTCACTTGTAGTTATGACTGTGAACCGTCAAGATAGACAAATCCAATCTGAGCAAAAAATCGGAATTGAACGATGTGGCTGGCAGTGTGAACGTAGCCTAGAGGACAAAATCCAGAAACACAGGTGTATTTAAGACCCAGTAAGGTAAAAACCTTCCTTGGTTTGATAACATGTCAGAAAAGTGTGCCTGAAAAGATGTGGAAACCCCCTCAATTCAATTTCACAACGTTGTGGAGTTATGCAGTTTAACAGTTTTTCACGGCTTTTCACGGTAAGTCAAAGTAGGGTGGGTCTAAAATGCAGCCTGCCTACGTGGAGAGGTTAACGTAACCCTGCCCAGATGTACTGCTCTGGCACTGCCCACCTGCATAGCGTCAATAGCCTTCCTGCTAGTCTGGGCAAGTTCGCTAAGAAAGTCTGTCATATGCTAAGTGCATGTGTTTTACAGTCGATGGGTAGGGACTCTGTAGTAGTGGATGATGCTTCAGTGCTTTGAGCCAACATGCCTAAAGCATCTGAGCATAGAAAGTACAAGCTTTTACCTATGTAGCAGGGTTCATATTTGCTCAAAACTGACGAGGTGATTAGTGACAACTATTTCTTTGATATAAGGAACTTACAATATTATTTTGACCTTACTGGGCCTTTAAGTCTAAGTGATGAAGTCAAAGTAAAGTTTATTGTCATCTCTACTATGTACAAGTGTATAGAGAGACGAGATGATTTCTACAGTACAAAGAATAACTAAGCCACACAGAATAAGCAAAAATATATACAGTACATAGACTATAAAATATAAAAAACTAGTTATAAAAATACATATAGTTACATGCAGAATTCGGTACAACAATTTTCCTAAAACTTATCTTTTTGCATTGAATGTGCATACGATCTGTGTCAGTTGAATATGAGAATTCTAAACAGGCGGCTGTTATTAAAAAAAAATAACAGAGTCTTTATAGTGTCTAAAATCACTATGAGAGGGGTTCAATAACATGCAGATATTGGAACAGCAGTCAAATAGAGAAAACTACACCAGTAATAGGTGCAGTTATGCTCAGTAACGTGCAAATGTGTTAGCAGTCAAGTGGCGAAAAATTACAATCAGTTATATGTGCAAATAATGTTATGTGCGAATGTTTCCTTATGTTAAAAGCTTATGTTAAATTCAGGGTCTCCCCGAAGCATCTTGAAGTTAAGGGTCCTCCTCAAGCCCAGGTAGTTCTGGCAGTAGGTTAGAGCTAGATTTGAACCTACCACCTCTTGGTACTCTGCCACTAGACCACCCACCACCTATTTGATAATATTGAAGCTTTTTCATCCCTCTATCCGTTTGGCGTTGTTAGGTTAGATTTGTTGATTGCATTATTGTTTACGATGTATTATTTTTATGCCGGTTGCGTCTACTTAGTTGTAAAATGATGTAGAGATGTGTCTCTTTGTGTCTCTTAAATGTGTGGAGTAGAAAAATGTGTTTCAAAAAGTACTTTGTATGGTTCTGTAATGATTCATTATTGTATCTCTCTGTCTCTCTGTTGTTTGCTGTTTTTTGTTACAGGACATCCCATTGCAGTTGCCCCTCAAGAGGTGCACGGTGGTGGGGAACGGAGGGGTTCTGAAGTCCAGTGGCTGCGGTAGACACATTGACCAGGCTGACTTCATCATGAGGTTAGATTTGTTTGTCTTCTAAAACCCATCCATCTTTTCATACATCTATATTTGATTTTGTCTTTTGTTGCATTATTCACTGCCCAGCGAAATGGTGATGTGCTGTTAGAGTAACCTTTCATTCTGTAAATTGTTGTTTCATTCCTGTATGGAAATTACATATCTGTATCTATTTTATCTTTGTCTTGGTTTGTTTCTTTTTTTTAAAGATGTAACCTGCCTCCATTGTCCAAAGAATATACAAACGACGTGGGAACGAGAACACATCTGGTCACAGCCAATCCCAGCATTATTGAGAAGAGGTACCTACACTCTCTTGTTCAGCCTGTTCACTATCACTGCATCAATAAACTTATCCAAAAACTTCATTTTGCTGTTCATTGGGATTAGTCTCACCTTCTGCATCATCATGGCACTATGGTATCAAGATGTTTTCGCTGCTCTAAGACTGCCTTCTTAATAGGGCCGAGCAATTGATTGAAAATGAGTCAACACCCATATTCAGAACCTGTAATCAGCGTAGTCTTGCTGATGTTGATTATTTCACTCACTATTTTTAAAATTCTGCTAATACTTCTGTTAATACCCCAGCTTTAATAGTTGAAAATATTACCAGTACAGACCTTGTCATTATGATAGCAAAAACATTGCCCAGCCCTACTTTTGAAAGCCAGCGACACAGCCTAATGAGGGTGTTAGCAAACTAACATATGATCTAAAAGCTGATGAATGCATATAAACCGCATGTTATCTGTATACTTTTTATCATTAAAAGAGAATTTCCGGATGTAGGGTTGAATGGTGGAAAGTTTTATTTGTGTTTTCTTTTTTATGTGGAATTGCAATTTTTTTACTAATTACTCTTTCAGTGACAACTTGTGTCAAACGTGTACCTAGACCTGTCATAATATGGTGAGCAGCTTTAGCTGGAAGTTGCTGAGAACATTATCATTGTAAACACAAAAAGACAGAAGTTATCTACTAGTTTTTGTGTGCGCTTCTGAACCAATTAAATTCATTAAAAATGCACATTCCTCACTAACATGTTTGAAGATTTTGAAAAAAACACTTATCCTCTCTCCAACCTACTCCACATATCCCAGCTTTCAGAACCTGCTTTGGTCCCGGAAACCCTTCGTTGAGAGCATGAAGGCGTACGGTTCCAGCTACATCTACATGCCCGCATTCTCCATGAAGCCTGGCACGGAGCTGTCGCTGCGGGTGTACCACACCCTGGCCGACTTCTCCTCCAAACAGACCGTGCTGTTCGCCAACCCGGACTTCCTGCAGAAAGTGGGGGACTTTTGGAAGAACCGGGGGGTGCACGGCAGGCGCCTCTCCACCGGCCTCTTCCTCGTCAGCCTGGCGCTGGGCCTATGCGAGGAAGTTACGGTGTACGGATTCTGGCCTTTCGGCACAGATCTGGACAATCAACCAGTTAGCCACCACTATTACGACAACGTGCTACCGTCCTCCCGCTTCCATGCCATGCCAGAGGAGTTCTTGCAACTTTGGCAGCTGCATAAGAGTGGAGCCCTGCGTTTGCATGTGGGCTCCTGTAAGAAGGGGCAATGAACGGCGAGAGAGGGAGGGAGGGAGAAAAGGAGGGAGGGGTGGATGGGTGGTGTTGTCCGTCGTCCTGGCAACCATCCCAGAGCGCTCCGTCAGCCATTCCCCCTCCCACATACCCCCATCGTTCATTCTTGAAATTACCATAAAAATAAAGAGAGTGAGTGGAAGCGTCGTCCTCCCCCACACCCCCACCCTCTAAGAACTGATACAAACCCTGATGCCTGCTTGATCCCTACGGACAAAGACTTGATACCGCCTAAAAAACACACACACAGTGACACGTTCTCACTCCTACACACTTCTAGATGTCTGTTGCCAAGGGAGCCACCAGCGTGGATGTCGATTTTCAACCATCGGCTGCATGCTGGTTGAGGTGGAGAACGCGGGGGCTGGTGGTCGGGAGCCAGAGACTCACATTTTCAAATCAATGGCTGCGATTACAACAGCTGGGCTTCAGCCCCCCCCAGTGGATTTTTTTTTTTTGTTAAAACCCGACAGGATATGTGGGGGTGGGTGTTTCAAGACGTCTTAAATACTCTTGAAAAAAAAGGGAAAAACAACGACCAGTTCTGCCAAGGCAAATCACAGAGGCTGAGGGTTAGATGAGGGCTAAATATATAAAGAGGGCAAACAAACAAATATAAAAACCTACAGTTAGTTCCATTTTGTGCGTGCCAAAGTATTGAAAAGGAACTATACTGGGTGCCAAGGTGGAACTAACAAGAAAACTTGAAAAACTGGTTCTGTCAATGTTCTTAGCATTCTGTATGACCAAGAACAAAGAGCCAAAAGGGAGATATGAACATTTGGATGTGAAATGAATGTACGGTATAGATGCACTGCTGTTGAACCATGGTTTGTATTTACTTTTAACTCAAAACTAAGTATATTCATGTGTTTGTGCATAGCTCTCAGGGTATTGACTAAAGAGAGCATTTCTGATCACAATGATTTTTTTACGTCAAAAAGATGAGCAACTGTGAAAAGTGTGACAAAATGTAGTTTGTCATCAGTAGTCCTGTTTTAACAACCAAAATGAAATCACAGTGCATTGAGTTCTTTTTGATTTTGAATCATTACCACATAAGAATCTGTGGCCTTGGAAGTTTCTGTCCATTTTGGGTGACCAGTAGTTATTTTGGTCAGACTAATTCTTGTGATAGTCAACCAACATTATTTTTATTTTGACCAGTGGATCTGCTGTTGGAGCCTTTTCAAGCGGAGTGCCAACTTGCTTTGCTACTGTTTAGTTTTGGTGATTTGCATTTGCTGTGTTAAAGTGCGGTGTTGCAAACAGCGCTGAGGTACATATGTGTCGATCTCGACTGATTGGGTGCTGGTTACCTGGTCCGGGAAGCTATTCTGAATAGGAACATAATCAGCTTTAGCTTGGTCAGTGTTTCAGTCCACATTATGCATCCTCTGAATGTAAAGGCAGTGACTGAAGTATCTGCTCCATGTCCTATCTTTGTAGACCTTTTCGAAAGCTTTTTTTCTTAACCCGTTACACTGGTAATTTATCTCACTTGTTGAGGGAGGTCTCGTAGGTGCTAGTTTTAGCATATCACTTAACATAGCCTCTCCAACCCTTTGTACTGGTTGGTTTGGTAGATTCTGCAGGTAGAGATGTTACACTTTAAGCTTTTTTGCCCATTATCCTAATCAAGGCAACTAAATATTAAGTATTTTTAGAGTAAAGTAATACAGCAGCCGTGTAACCACATCAGGTACGTTAGCTAGCGAAGCATAACGTGCTCTTACTTTTTGTATTTAACTCTTAACACACCTTCACCTGTTGTGGATTTCATGTATATTACTTCTGTGGTAGGTCTTGCAAATGCATCTCAGATTTGCAGAAAAGCTTAAACAAAGAATAGGAATCTGATTCGATTCCTATTGTTCGATAATATAGGCCTTAATTCCATTTAATGTCTATCTGTAGGAAAACCCGGTTTGAGGAGGACATAAGAAGAAGCAACTTGGTCTACCACAAATACATTTGGCTTGAATTTTATGACTGATTTGTTTCAGGCCATTTGATCTGTCTGTGAAATTTCATATTCCATATCTGTTCACATTCCTTGAGAGGTCGAGTGCCTTTTTAAATGTAAAAGTGAAAGACGTACAGAACACTTTGTCAGTCAGAGTCTGTAATTGGACTAAATATTTTCTTGCTTTTCCATTTAGTTGTTCTTGTAGTTATCCATTTTGAATTTTTTGGTATTTGTATCAGGTGATGTTGTCAAGAGTCAGTGAGATGATATTGCTTCTGTATAGCTTTCTAAGAAACCTCAGTGGATGTTTCAGGGAGTCTTATGATGATCTGGTTAGTGGAGGACCAATGGAGCTTAATGCAGCTTGATGTCTCTAAGTTGTCTATAGGGGTTCAGTCATGTTTCATCACATTCTGAAAGAGAACATTCGTATAGACTTAATGAAATAGCAGGTGTTTTTTTGTTATTTGCACCTTTTAGTCCTGTTTGGTACTGTGAATGAGTGAGACTGTAGCATGTATTGCAGGGTGCATGACTGGTATGCGTATTTGTGTATGATATTGGATTTCAGTCGGGGGTAATTTATTTAGTGTGTGAATTTTCCCCCCTTTCTTTTTCTGAGCCAGGCATCCAAAGCATAGCAGCTCTTACCTCAGACATTTTTCTTTATCACTGGTAATCCCATGTACACAGGAAACAGTTTGAGGCCTGATATTAGATCAGCACTGGAGCTGAGACCTAGCTGCTCTTTGTATTTATGACAGCTCTGATGTTTTGCTGTTAATTTGTAAACCTGGGTCTTTAAAAAAGTACTGTGCAAATGTCTTAGGCATCTAAATTATATCAATTACTGAAAATGTCTTTATTACATTTACATAGCTAGTAATGGATTTGATATGATAGGACATTTAAGAATAAAAATTTCAAAAAAAAATTTCAAGCTGTTGAAAAGAATGACATTTAAGGGAGCTTTTACTCAGCAGCTATAAAAATCCACACAGGAAGATTCTTAAAGGTATTAATGTATATTTGTGTCATAAAGTGACATTGTGTCAGAGGAAGAGTGGTTAGGAAATAAATACTGATGCTTTCATTGACGGTTCGGACATTGGTCTGGGCTGAATTTCATCCAAAAATGGTCGATGATCTGTCCAAAATCAGTTCAGTAATAGAATCATAAGGAACTTAAATGTATTAAAATGTTTTATTAGCTATAATCACTGCCCAGAGAAACAGTTTTGCTGGGATGCCTGAGACTTTCTACAGTACTGTTAGTCTGGTACTCAGAGGGGATGAGAATAATGCTTGCACTCCTTGCTTGGTTAAGTTCACCGTGAAAAGGTGTGCTGTAATTTGCCTTGCTTATGAAGAAAATATGTATTTACTGTGGGAGATTAAAATGAGATAAAATGAAAAAGGTGAAAAATGAATTCTTTGGGTCATGTCACTGTGTGAGAGCTTCTTTGTCTAGCATGTCATACTGTAAAATTGGAAAAGTAGAAACAGCTTGGTCTAAACGCTGGTTATGCCAATAAAAACATCCTAGTGAGCTAAATGAAATTCATGTCAAGTAATTAAAAAAATCCAGTTTCAACTGTTCTCTGCTTCATTTTGCTGTCTTTATCAAGTGTGTTTGAAAGTCTTTATACTATGTTTTGCAATTCATTATTAATTGATTTCTTAATTGAACATTTATTCTTCCCTGTTTTTTTAGCAGATAGAAGATCGAATGTTCATTCTGAAATCCTAACTCTGTCAGGCTTGAATTTTGAGTCACTTCTTCAAAATCTGTTTGGTTGTCCATATTTGGTCGTTAATATAAGATTTACGGTAATGAAAGGTAGTTGCTTTTCCTGAAACTAATTTATTTAATAGAAAAACACAACACAGTCCAGAAAATAAACAAAAACTCTATCTTCTGGATCATAGCAACTGCAAGAGTGTAGTGCCTGAAATATGGAATGTGTATTAATTTCAGCTAAATGAAAGAAATTACTGTTGGAGCAATAAAACATACAGTAAAATAAAACTACAGTATGAGAAATCAAAAAAGACACAGTCTGACAATAAACAGGTACAGTATGCCAGCCTGCGATGGCCTTTTAATAGTTTATTAAAAATACTTTCGAAAAGGCAAAGCTGAGAGCAGTTTCTGAGTTTTTCAAAGCGTTTCTCTGTCTCAGGCTCATAATCAGCCCCTGTGTCTTAGTGTGTGGGTGGTGGCTGACTAGAGGTCTTGAAAGATCAGTAATAATCTGAATTTCTGCTCTTTGCATTGACAGTAATTGATCATATGTAAAAAGACCTTGATAACAGACTTGGAAAAGATTTTTAAAAAAAAACACTTGTTTTCTGTCCAGTGCATTTATAATGTGCCATCAGAATAAAGCCACAGTTGTCTCCTTAGAGACAAGTGCCATAGATGTATTTTTAATGATCAAAGATGACTATGAAAACCACCATCGAAAAGATGTTATTTGCCTTCTTGTAGGAAACAGACAGTCATATGATAAAGGTGAGACCTTATCAAGGTTTGATTTTGTCGTTAGCATATGAAAGAAATAAATTCATTATTTATTAATATGTTCTGTTCTACACATTTCTTGTTCTACCATATTTTTGCAGTTACTGCATTCCACCTGAAAGTTGCAAGCATATTGGACAGGGCTTTATGCCGGTGATGTTTATTACTATTTTATGTATTCACAGTAAAAGCAAATTGGAAGCCATGGAAAAGGAGCTCAGCTCCTGCCTGTGTATTTAACACGCCCACACAGCTGAATCTGTGTCTAGCCCTGCAGAAGGAGCCACTTAGATGGTAGCATTTTGGAAACACTCTCTTCTAAGGCATTGATCTACTGCCTTATGAAAGCTAGTCCTCACATGCAAACAAATCTGACAAATCTCATGTGGTCCAGCCACAAAAAAGGCATTGCCCCACTCTCCCATAAGAACAAAACACTTCATTCAGTCACAGAAGCCTATTCCCGGAGAGAAATTCTTTGTTGAGGCCATGCCTTTGTTATTACCCTGAAAAGGGAGGAAACCAATAAAGATATCACACATGGACTTCACTCGGTGGTATCTTCATGTAGAGTCAATGTTACAGCCTGTCTTTAAATCATCTCAGTCCATGAAATTCTGTAAATGTTCCTCGTATACAAAATGTGTGTTTGAACAGTCCAGTGAATCACATCCACTTCTCTTATAGTAACATACACAATGAAGTACACAGAATATTACATGAGCTCATGACTCCATCATTCTGTTGAATTTCCCTTAAACCAATGAGATCTAACTGCAATATTTTGGTTGCTCCATATTAACAGTAAACAATTACTTTCTAGTACTGCTGTCAGTACGTACAGATAACACATTTCAATAAACACACATAACATTTTAACATTCCAGACAACCTGTAAAGCTAACCATGTATTTTCACACTGTCTAACCGGGACACTTGCATACGTGTACACGGATTTACATTCATACTGACCAAAATAAACTCAACAGTGTAACAATTCCCATGTGTTATATACTTTCTGTCTGTACAGATGTCCTTTAGAAATTATCCCTTACGTTTTCTAAATGTTAATCGGTACTTAAGACATGGAACACACAACGTGCTTTCACTCGTCATTATGCGGGAACTACATCGTACCACTGGCGCTAGCTAAATGCTAATTCTTTCACTGCGTCATCTAGATTGAACAAGATGGCGGCGCAAGCAGATGTATGCGCAGCGGCCTCTCCATGCGACCCAAATTCGGTGCTAAATGTTACGTGTTTTCGTCAGCGCCCTACCGATGTTTCGTCTGATAAGTGCTCCGATAACACGCACATCCGCATATTTGAAAGGAAAACATTGCTCATCTAAAAAAGTAAAAACAACACTGGACGAGACGGTCCGGGAGACGCTGCAGGAGCTTGGACTGGTAAACGGAGTGGGCCGTGGGACCTCGGAGCAGCGTAGTGTCGTGGGCCGGTGGAAGTGCGCCCGAAAACGGTGTGACCGAACCCGGAAGCGCGGCAAGCGTGGAGGTCTTTGTGCTAACCTAAGAGCTAATCCAAAGCGACCCGCTCTCCCTTCCATTCGACGCCATATTCACTGCACTTCACCTGTCTCTGACCCACCTGGAAAGGAAAGACTCTCATGTGAGGATGCTGTTCATCAATTTTAGCTCAGCATTTAACACCATCATCCCTCAGAGACTAAACTGAGCAGGCTGGGCCTAAACCCCCATTGGTGAACTGGATCCTAGATTTCCTGACTAACAGGCCACAGTCTGTCCGCATCGGCACCAACACCTCCAACACCATCACACTGCGCACAGGCGCACCACAGGGCTGCGTGCTCAGCCCACTGCTCTTCACGCTACTGACTCACGATTGCACAGCAGCTCTCAGCTCAAAACAAATCATTAAGTTTGCAGATGACATGACTGTGGTGGGCCTCATCAAGAACAATGACATCTCAGCATACACAGAGGAGGTGACGAGAGTGGCTGACTGGTGTAAGAGCAACAACCTTTCTTTAAATGTGGACAAAACAAAAGAAATAATCATTGACTTCACAAGGTCCAGCACTGCGCACCCTCCTCTCACCGTCGATGGCGCTGTTGTCGAGAGAGTGAAAAACACTCTCCTGGGTGTCCACATCACAGAGGACCTCTCTTGGTCCCTCAACTCCACCTCCATAGCCAAGAGAGCTCGTCAGCGTCTGCACTTCCTGTGGAGACTGAAGAGAGCAAGCCTTACCCCACCGATCCTTAAGACATTCTACACCAGCACCATTGAAAGACTTCTCTCCAGCTGCATCACTGTCTGGTATGGGAGTTGTAAAGTTTCAGACTGCAACACACTTCAGCGAATAGTGAGAGCAGCAGAGAAAGTCATTGGTGTGCCCCTACCCCCCCAAAAGACATTTTCCAGACCCGCTGCTACAAGAGAACCAGAAACATAGTGAAGGACCACTCTCATCCACTACATGGACTCTTTTCACTTTTACCGTCTGGCAAACAGTATCGTAGACTCCGATCTGCCACCAAGAGACTGTGTAACAGCTTCATACCACAAGCCATCAGGACTCTGAATGCACATTAATATCAGAGCTCTCTTAAAATACCTCAAACTACCTCACACCTGCACTTTACATACCTAGCGTCTACTGTTTACATCAGGCACACTCAGATACACCAGTGTTAACACAATAACTGTAAATTCTCCTTTCTTCCAATGATGCCTTCAATTATATATTTAACCTGTGCAGTATAATAATCATGTGCAATATCAGTCATTAAGGTTTACATCCCCACCTTCAAATAGTACTGAAGTGTTGTGTATTTATTGTTGTCTATTTATTGTGATTGTTTTGTAATGTGATGCTCTTGCACTCCATTTTTTTATAAGCTGCTTAGATGCTGATGCTGCCAATGTGCTTTAAAAACATACACTGGGCAATACTTGTTTACATTCCGTCTCTTCACTTAACATCACTTTTATTTATCGTGTTGCTTGTTGCACCTTTTGTCCTGTTGAATGTAACGTTCAGTGTTACTATATGTTGCACCGGGGCCATGGTGAAACGCTGTCTCATCACACTTTGTACTTGTTAAAGCGACTGTTGACAATAAAGTACCTTGAACCTTGAACCTTGAAATAAGAAAATAAGAATTTATACGTTAATATGCATATGAAGTGAGAAATAAAAGTGACTATGGCTGTACACATTTATTGTCAAGATGTGTAATTTAGCTGGCAGTAACTTAGTTGGATGTCAGTTGTTCATGTAAGTCTAGCTTTACAGACTGAAGAACAGTTGTGGACTACAAAGCTCAAAATTTTTCTACTGAAATCTTTACACATTTTTCTTTGTTTGTTTTCTTAAACAGTCTTTCCCTTTCTCTGGTTGTCATTTACCTCACAAAAACATTTTCCCGGGGCCAAGGGGAAACGCTGTCTCATCACACTTTGTACATGTATAAAGCGATTGATGACAATAAAGAACCTTGAACCTTGAACAGGTTATTTTATAAACACAGTTATCAAAAACGCTTGTTAACATAGTCAGACAATTTCAACACAACATTTACTAACTTACTGGTAATAGTGTTACCACTTATAAACATTTTTCATAACTGAAAAGGGAGGTAATCAACAAAGATATCGCACACGGACTTCACTCGGTGGTATCTTTATGTAGAATGAAGCTACCGTGAAGAGCGCTCCCTCTTCTGGATGTAACAGGGACACTTAATCAATCACAGAGTGAAATCTGCTCTACGGATTAAGGCCTCGTTCACACAGACGTCTGAACCAGGCGTTTTTCTGGCATTCGTGGCGCCAGGTGAGCGCCGACTGAATGCCGACCGTTTTTCTGCTCATTGGAGCAAATCAAAGCGTCCACACGAGCATTCAGTACCGGCGTTCGGCCAGCTGCACGTTCGGGTGGCGTCAAATAAACGCTGCATGCAACGTTTTCTTGGCGTCAAAATCCCGAAGAAACGCGAGGAAAACAATGCTATTGCGAACACCAGTGAAACGCCAATCGAACGCAGCTACAAAACGCAGCAAAAACGTGTATGGTGTTCAGAGGGCATTCACTTCGGACGTCCATGTGGACGAGGCCTGAAGAAACTACCTGTTTTTGTTACAGGCTTCTGTTTTAAATAGAACGTTTACATTGTTGATTACCTTGCCATATTGCTATTAATTTAAATGATGACACATTTTATAAACAAATGAATCACTTTGCGTCGTGCTTTTTATCCAACCTTTTTTAATACCTATTTATTCTGTTTTTAACCATGTTATTTATAGCTTTAACGTCAATTAGACCTGTCTAAATTTCCATCTGCCACACCTTCAGGCCTGTGAACAGCTTCCACTGCCTAGAAATTACGATATAGAACAGAGATCCTAACTAACCCTAAAATAATGGTGGATGTGGAATAGTCAGTACTGTCAGGTTGGATTGATCATTTGCACATTGCCCAAATTTGTGTTTGTTTTTGTCTGAATTTGTCCTTCTTCCTTTTCTCAGAGTTACAATATTTCATAGAGGGTATAGGATTCTTAGATAAAGACACGATGTACATGCAGTTAGGCTTAGGACCACAAATAAAACTTGCCCATTTATTTGATTATCTAATAGTGGAAAGCAGTCTGTAGAAGCCTCTAAATATTACAGAGCGCCTGAACAGTTGGCTCGAGAAATGCAACATTTGGTGCTAGTATTTCACACCCAGATTAGGTTTACACTTCTGAGCCAGAACTCAGTTTGGATTTGGAGGTTCTCCACTGAAAACTATGTATAATCCCTTTTTAGATTTAGTCTGGGTTAGAAGAATAAATTAGCAGTAAACTCAAATGTTCTGAACAATGTTTTTTTTCAACAATTTACTAGAAATATCCTTCCAAATACAGTAAGCTATTTTAGACTGGGGGAAGGTCCTGGACACGGAATGTTCCATCATGAATACTGAGACATGAGGCAATTTATGATCTATAGCAGTTATACAACAACAGCCTCAAAATGTATTCATCCAATCATAAATGAAATGCATCCTTAAAATGTTTTGTTTTTCTTATCATTGATATTAGCATACATATTTGGACTGATAATTATTACATTCTGCTATTATTAGAAAATGCAGAAGTCAAAAGGAGTAGTGCTCATATATTACTAAAGATATTTTATGATCTACAGCATGTACACTTCTCTTTGCAATTAAAAACTTTTTATAAAACTAAACTTAAAGGGCACTTTAACCTAATTCAACTAATGTATCTGTTATCTTTCATTCATGGTTAGCCATGTTTTGCATTTTTTGGTAGCCACCATTATAGTTTGAAAGAAAAATGTCCTTTGTGCTTAATGTGCACCAGAAAACAATTCTTTTTCTCAGATTGACAGTTTTCTTATACTATAAAGAATTTGTTTCTTTAACATGGCAAAAGTTACAGGGAGGTAAGCAGGCAACAAATCAGGGAAGCTTTCAGACAGCTTAGTTTCAGCTCAAGTTAAAAAGTTGTGTTCTCATGACCACAAAAGAGTTATACATCTGACACATGTGATGGGCTGGAGGAAAGCAGTAAATCAGAAGTGTTGGATAATGATTAATTCAATGCTCACCCTTTCACATCCTTCACTTAATGTGATTAACTGACCATATCTTCTTATACCAAAAAAGCAGACCTGACAGCACTGTTTATTTCACATTTGCCATTATTCTAGGGTTACTCTAGTGTGCTTAAAATGATTAAGCTCAATCTCTGTTCTGTACGGCTATTTTTAGGCAGTGGAAGCTGTTCACGGCCCTGAAGACATAACTTCAACAAAGAATTTCTGTCCGGGGTAAAATGCCATGAATTTGAACCCATGATCAGGGGGTGACTGAACAAAGTATTCCGTTCTTATGGGAAAGTGAGGCAATGTCTTCTCTTTTTAAAGAAAGCTAATACAGAAGAGAACTTATATTTGGAACATCATGAATGTATTGAATACGGTATGACTAGGGAAAAACAAGAAGCAAATAAATGGTGTGTGTCACCAGGCAGGGTACCAAAAGACTTGTGTGTTAGAAAACCTGAAAAGGAATTTAAAGGGAAAAAAGTGTGCATGTGTGTATTGTGTAATTGAGGCTTTCCAGTAGACTACTTGAACACTCCTTCCATGCTGCTAGGTTCCATTGTTTGTCTCCCTCGGGAACTATTTCAAACAAACAAACAGGAGTCCTAATGGGTCTAATGAGAAAAGTTCTACGCAGAGTCCTCATGTACCAGATAGGAGACCTCATAGCAGCCACAATCTTCTTTAATCGGATCTCTGACTGGGAATCGTTTTTGAAAAGGAACAGCAAGCATAAAATGTTTTATTCTGCCAGCCGGTGGTGTGAACCCTCTTTAATATCCTTATCATGCATTTACCTTCATTAACCTACACTATACTTAGCCTCTTCAGGTGCAGTATTCCACAGCGGAAGCAAAAGCTGTCAATATGGTTGTCGGTTCCACACAATCTGAGTTCAGGCATGAAATGATCAGAATTTCTTTATTCTTCTCCTCATGTTTCTGGTCATTCATTGATCAGCACTACTTTTCTACCGTTTTTTAGAGCCTGTACCTCATGGGACACAAGGCTCAAGTTGCTCCATCTGTCACTCCACAGCTGTCATGCATGTGATTGTGGATTACCTGGATGATATCAGCAAAACTATAATGATTTTAAAATACTCATAGACTTTTAGTTTGGACCTTAAGTTGTCTCTGATTATCTTCCTTTTATGTATTTTATATCTTTAGTATATTATTAATCTTAATTTGATCAATCTCTTTCTCACTCTCTCCATGTTTAATTTTTCTTTGTTTTCATATATATTACTTTTCTTTGATTCTAGACATTTTCTTGCTTTCTTTTTTAACCTTTTAACGTCCTTTTGTCATTTATATTTTCATTTCTCTCATCCTTTCTTTGCTTTCCTTTCTCCGTTTTGGTTTTAGTTTGATAGTTTGATGCCATAAACAGTGCATATTCAGTGCAGAAGTACTCAAATTGGCATTAACAGAGAAGTCAAATAACCACTTTCAGCCAGGAAAATGCTGAGGTTTAAAGTGTCGACTAGATTAGAGAAGTTAGTGTTCTATTTTGGATTTGTGCTTTAGACTGGCAGTAATTGATTGTTCCTGTGGTGTTAAAATTAATATATTAAGACACTAAATTGAGGATATCCTTAGCAGGACCATTAACACAGCACCAAGTAATCTGGCCCACCTAATTTATAATTTATAGCTGGTCCACCTAGAGAAAAGGCATATCAAAGTGTATTTATATAGAGCTCACAGGTCAATGTTATTGAGCCTATTTAAAACAACATACAATTAATATAAATAATATGCTTTAAAACATTACTAAGCAATACTTGTTTACACTAAGCAATGCTTGTTCACATTCCATCTCTTCACTAAATGTCACTTGTGTACTATATTATTGCATTCGTTATGTATTTATTGTGTTGCTTGTTGCACATTCTGTCCTGTTGAATGTAATGTTTCTGTGTTACTATATGTTGCACCGGGGCCATGGTGAAACGCTGTCTCATCACACTTTGTACTTGTTAAAGCGACTGATGACAATAAAGTACCTTGAACCTTGAACCTTGAAATAAGAAAATAAGAATTTATACGTTAATATGCATATGAAGTGAGAAATAAAAGTGACTATGGCTGTACACATTTATTGTCAAGATGTGTAATTTAGCTGGCAGTAACTTAGTTGGATGTCAGTTGTTCATGTAAGTCTAGCTTTACAGACTGAAGAATAGTTGAGGACTACAAAGCTACTGAAATCTTTACACATTTTTAAACAGTCTTTCCCTTTCTCTGGTTGTCATTTACCTCACAAAAACATTTTCCTCTAGTGATAGACCAGAAGAATCTTTAATTACATGAGTAATCCAGTCAAATTGTCAGATGAGGCTCAGTCAGGGCAAGACACCCCCATGACTAATCACATGGTACTCAGTAATTGCTTGTGTGCCATGTTTGCTTCAAGAGGAAGTGCTCTTCTATTTCTGTTGCATGAAAAATATCTATGACCTTGCCCCCATTTTTATTTGCTCACCACTGCTGCTGGAGCGACCAAAATAGCTAGGAAATTAATTTAATAAAAGGAAAATTAAATTTCGCAATAAGCTACAGCTGCCTCAGTATGTACTGAAAAGGTCTACTCATTCGTGATTTGTGGTGAATTTATGATAGCAATATGGTGATACTTCACAAACATGAAACAAAGATCACAAACAGGTGACACAGATTTGTGGATCTTTTTGTAATATAATGTAGAAAACGTCAAAGCAATTCGGTAACTAACTCTCACTCTCATCTTCACCCTTCTCCACTTTTTCTAAGCGTCCCCTCCCCACATCCCGCTCTCGTAATTCTAGTGAAGGACCTATTTTTCTTTTTTTCGTTATAGCCGATTTTGTGCTGCCTAAGACATTTGCACCACAGAGCTCATTTGGCCAAGGACCATCATCCATTAGTCTTGATTGGGGAAAGCCTGCAGTGAAAGTGCTCCCCCCCTCTCGTTCTCTCCTGCTCTCGCTCACAAACACACACACACACACAAACAAGGCAAACAAGTAATCACTTTTAGCATGGTTTCAACCTGTGCAATGTGGGCACATTTTTTATTACTTTTCTTCACATTCATTGCTATGAAAGTACTATTCTGAATTCCACTTCACATTGGTGGACCATGTCAGGGACATACTGCTCCTCTTCTTTAACCATACATTTTTTGACCTGTGTTATCTGTCTGGGTCTTGTTTTATCAGGTACTCATAAAAGGAACGCTCTGAATGTTCTCTCACTCTCCACTCACATTCCCCTATCACGAAGTCTCTGGACAGTCAGAGGGAAACTAATGTGGGTTCCGGCCAAATTGCATATGGGGATGGGGGTTGCCAGGGGTTAAGCTGGCTATCCACCAGAGGCACCGAGGAACATATATGGAGTGAGTTGTGGCCTTCCCAGGGCAGCAAATGCAGAAATCAATCTGCTTTAATGCATCAGCAAATGTGAGGCCAGGATGGCGTAGTGCTCCAGAAAGAAACATAAATCACATGATTCAATCTTTCTTGCAATCTGTACATGTTCTATTTAGTCATGTTAAAGTAAAATACTATATGCTGGTTATTATACATTCAAGCACATATGTACATGCTCTCTCTCTCTCTCTCTTTCTCTCTCTTGGACAAGACACCCACTTCCTTCCACTGTCTAATTCATTTCTCTCATCGGTTTTGTGGGCTACTGTATCATGCAACACATTTTTCAGCACATTTCAGCACACTGGCTCTAGAAATACACACCAGCTGACTCTGAGAAATTAAATATTTGGTTTGTTTTTTCTTTCCTAAAGCATAATTCCGTTTATTTCCTGGGCAGTTCAGCTTGCTTTTAGGTTATATCTCATCTGGTTAAGTGCTGAATTCATTAGAAAATGTGCTCCTGGCATTGTGTCTCCCTCTCTTTATGCATGGCAAAGGATTTTATAAAATACAGAGGTAAAGAAGAGTGGAAAGCTACTGTGGTAAGCATACCAGTTATAAACTGAATGACCATCCTGATTACACTCTGCAGCAGAGATTTTTTAGCCATTCATCTCTCTGCAACAAAAACTGTGGAAAGGTTTAATGGAAAGAAGAAGAAGATATAAGTAAGAAAACAACGTTCTGTCCATTTATCATAATTAGGATATTAATTCCTAATATTAATATCCTAGTTTAGCACCCTGTTAGCTGCCCACTGCTCAATCAGAGGTCACATTTTGTTGTGGTGCACTGTGAGCTGTGCTTTGGTGTGTTCACAGTGACATATAATTACTAACTCATACAAACTCACAACTACAGTTTTACCAAGTGAACTTCCCTTGATGAGAATGAAGGGAGCTAACAAACTGATGTCCCTACAGCCTCCCTTTAAGTACCTCAGAAATAACAAAAAGAAAACAACTCTAAAATGAAACTGTGTTATGTTAGGTACAGTACAAAATCAGAGTTCCCAAAGTTCACAAAACCTCTACGTTGGAATGTGGCTTTCATTGGTCAAACCTGCACACATTTTGCAGTCATTTCAGGTTTATGTTTAATGGCACTACTGGAGTATGCAAATTTTACAGAGAAAGTACAAGATGTGATTGAATTTGTGGACTTAAGAAAGAAACGTGTATGACGTATATATGCAAAGCTTTTTCCTCTGCTTTTGCTCATTCACATACTGTATTAGGGCTCATTTACAGTGCCACGACCTGCTCTGTGCTGCCATCTACAGCAGAGCAACATTAACAAAAGAATCCATAAACACAAATAGGAACTTTCCCTTGTCCAAACCATTTTTCAGAGACTTTAGACAATGTTTTTAGAAATTAGATTTCTTATACAGATAATGCAATTTACTTAAAATAATACTTGCATGATTGATGAAGACAAAAATAACAAAATTTTCTTTCTTGTGTCATAATAGGGTATGCAGCGTTTAACAGGTTAATTGTAAGAACAGACTGGCTTTATGAACTCGTGTGGCTGGTATAACAAACTTGTTCTGAGAGTCAAAGATGGTGTAAAATCCTGGCAGACATTAGGTGACCTTTTCTTGTCTTTTCTGGCAAATGTGTTTGAATTGTGTGTGAAAATATTCATATTTGCAAAAAAATAAAAAATCTGTTCTGCGCACAATTTTCAGTGTGTACAAGAGTACAGCAGAGAATTCATATCAGCCTTGGGGAGCTCCAGGGTTGAGGATTAGGGTGGAGGAGGTGTTTCTGCCAATGCTAGGTTCTGTTGGTGAAGAAATCCAGTCTCAGATCCAACATCTTGGATGAGATGATAGTGTTTAATGCCAAGCTGTAATCCATAAATAACAGCCTGGCATAGCTGTTTTTGCTGTCCAGGTGGGCCAAGACGGTATGAAGTGTGATATGACATCCTCAGTGGATCTGTTATAATGGCAAGCAAGCAGCAGTGGGTTCACACCTTCTTTGGATGATGTCTATAATGTCACCACCATCCTCTCTTTTAGAAAGGGGTAATAGGTGATACTCATTACTATGCTTACATTAAAATATAGCTGAGTTTACTAGAATCTTTTCTAAAAATATTTTCCTGGCCCTATTTACACGTCCAAAATATCCTTTACTGTAAAAACAATAGTTTTTTTAAATTACTGTTAAGGACCATGGGCAGAGCTTATATTGTTTTAAACGAAATACCATAACAAATTGATTATTAGTCAAATTTCCACAACACCAGAATGGAGGACTGTCAAATGGTTGACATGACAACCCATGTAGAATGTAAGTGCTAGGCTGAGTAAAAGGCTCTCAAGCTACCTGCTGACAAACCCTCATTTTGAAATGATGAAGGATCAGGACATGGTCCTGTACAAGAATTATTCCCTAGACACATACTTCTACCTTTACAGTTATTCTTTCTTAACAGGTTCCCATTGTTATATTAAATGCAGTAAGACATAAGCTTTATCAAATCTGTCTGTTCCATATAGACAGCAAATGTTGACACATATAAAATGCCATTACATTAGCAGACAGCAGATAATTCTTCATCTTTAATAATGCACAGACGTCCATCTATGTGCAGTGACTTGAGATACATTGTCTATCAAATAAAATCCATGCAATATAAAAAAATATGTCTTAACACTACTTAGCATACCACAAGGGATTATCAAGACAATCAAATATCTGATATCAAAATATGATATCACCTGATTTTAATAAATATATTTCAGCAAATATAACAACATATAAAATGTTGAATCAGGTAATGATAAAAATACTGACCAAACACTTATCACAAATATCACTTAATTAGTATTTTTTTTATATGGGGTCATGATTGGAACGGTTTGTCCTGAATTGAATGTCAGCTGATGTATGGATGCCAACAATCAAATAAAACAACAAAATGGTTTAAAATTGACTCAGTATCAACCAATGAAGTCACACTGTCACACTGACATTTATTAATTAATTCATTTTCAGTCTATCAAATAGTTCTTAACTATGGGCTAAAAGACCAAAAAATTTATTCCTGCCAGGTTGACACAGAATGCAAATGGAAAACAAATTCAGCACCATACCATTTTTCTACCTAGTGTCAACTACAACGGAACCTGTGTAACTGAGATTGCAGTTTTATTTAAATTGTTTGTCAGGAAAATATTGAACTCTGTGTGTGACTTGGAAGATAAAACTTTGGTGAATCAAAAATCCATCCATTAGCATCTGATGGTTGCTATTCTTAAGAACAAGGTAATGGCGGGACACAGTCTGAGGGGATTTAGTTCACTATTTAAATTTGACTCTTGCCTGAGAAAGCAATAGAAAATCAATTTACAATGATAAAAAAACCTTTTTGAATCACAGTGACTGTGGGATGATATAAATCAATGTAACAGAGAAGACTGTCATCAGAAAAACAAGAACTGGGAGTAATGGTATATTTGGGTATGACCTTGGATCACTTTGACAAATTTATTTAAAGCAGAAATCTTGATAAAAATTCTTTATATGTAACCTACCAAAAAATCTCAACACGTTCCAGGATTTCTAAGTGTCTTTCCTACCTTACTTCCTCCATCAGACATTTCCTACCATAATGACACAGGCTACACACAGCTGTCGTCTCTCACAAATAATATACACAAAGTGATGAACAGATGTCTGTGTCTCTGTGTAGGCAGATCTGCACTACATACTGCTCAATCCCCACTTCCTCCCTGACCATTTTGCAGTATTTCTTCCTGTTTGTCAAGTTTAATGTCAATCTCTTATAAAAGCAGAACAAAAACCCTCTTATA
The DNA here is from genome assembly GCA_032718565.1 of Distichodus sexfasciatus. Taxonomy (NCBI): domain Eukaryota; kingdom Metazoa; phylum Chordata; class Actinopteri; order Characiformes; family Distichodontidae; genus Distichodus; species Distichodus sexfasciatus. The sequence goes on along the minus strand of JAVGVS010000002.1, from coordinate 6,554,685 downwards.
AATGGGTACATTTTCTAAAGGGAATTATCATGATGTCTGCCACCAAAGATGGTCATTTTTTGCAAATCAGTGTGCTTTGGATACAGTGGCTGCATATATGTCGGTCTTCAGTAAAACCAGAGCAAAAGGCCAAAATGCTTGAGTGCTCTTTCCTTCCCTGAGCCGCATAATTACCATCCACATCATGTCTAAGCCTCAGTCACTTACCACCCCACAGTGGAAAATTCCATGCACTGAATAATTCACTGCTCTTTATGAAGGTAATGGGGCTTATGTAAGAGCCATACAGACAGCCTCCAACGCAAACACCGCTGGCCTCCTCTGGCAAAAACGGACTCTGGGGAGACGAACGGTTGTGTGTGTGAGTGTGTGTAGATTTATATCATTCAGCAGATGCAAAGATGGGGAGTAGAATAGACCCAGACTAAAACTATCTCTTGATCTGTAATTCAGTATCCTACCACTAGGCTACAAATATTCCATATGGAAAACTTTCAGAGGTTTTGCATTCTGAAAGACTAGCATTTTCTCAAAACTAGAAGCATGGAGGAAAAACTACACACTAATCTCTAAAAACTGCAAACTTCAATAAGAAACTCAAAACACTCTCCATAAAATCATAAAACAAAATCCTTCTTAATCAAAATTTAAACAAAAAAATTATAATCACAAGCATTAATAGGTGTTTATCACTAAACACATGAGAACAAGAACACAACATCTGATTATTATAATAAATAGAGTCTGTGATTATTATGAACCTTTTGGGAATTACAAAATAATTTTCCCGATACAAAGAATTTACACGTGTATATGTAAATGACATATGTCATTTCAAATGGGTGCCTGTACACATACTCATTGTACACATACACACTTATTTTTGAGTTTCTCTAAGCAAGCCCTCTAAGCAGTTGGTGGCGTAATGGTAGGGTGATCAGAAGGTCACAGGTTCGAATCCAGCGCCAGTAAAGTTACCACTGAGGTACTCATGAGCAAGGTACCGTCCCCGGGTGCTGCCCTTGTTAGCTGCCCACTGCTCCTTCACGGATGGGTCAAATGCATTAATAACAATGTGTGCTGTGCTGTGGTGTGTTCACAATGACAAATAATCACTCACTTTCACTGGGGTGCAAAAAAAGTTTCACCAGGCACTAGAGTTGGATGTCTCGAGACCGGTCTTAGTCTATTAACAGCAGTGTTGGGCACATTACTTAAAAAAAGTAATGAAAAAAGTCAAAAAGTAACTGAGTTAGTAACTGAGTTACAGCATTGTAAAAGTAACTAGTTACCAGGGAAAGTAACTTATGCATTACATTTAAAAAAAATGTTCAAATATGTCAAAAATGTGGATCCCCCTCCCCCCTTTGATGGAGATTTAGCGGTATGTTCAATTATTTGTAATAACACTGACTATTAAATATGTGTAATTAATGAAATAGACACTTAAATAAAAGTCTAAATATAAATAAAATAATACATTTTAACAGAAAACATTGTACACAAATCTACACTATTCTAATATCGCTGTGGGACAATGTGAGACACCTATCAAATTTAATATATCATTGTAGATTTGGTCATTACTATATATATAATAGTAGAATAATAAAACACAATAGATGTTTTAGAACTTTTCATATTTTTTGCACATCAACAGGCCGCAACTGGCGATCAAATATGTCTAAATTAAATTATGCTTGTACTCTACCTTAGCCAATCATCATCCCTTATGCGGTTGTCTCGCCCCTCACCAAAGAAAAGAAAAAAGCTTTGCCGCTCCTGTAGCTGAGAGCTTGGTCGGATGAAAAAACAGCTTAATAACAGTAACGTGCCGCATGTTATTGTCAATAACGGTAACGGCGTTGTAACGATGGAAACAGTAACTGGGTAGATTACCCGTTACTGAAAAATGACTTTTTTCAGTAACGCCGTTATTTTAACGCCGTTATTCCCATCACTAACAGCGATGCTCTCACTCTCTCTCCCTTTCTGTCTCTCTCTATTTTTTAAGTATTTCATCTAACTGTATTAGTTTTTCAATCTGTTATTTGTCCATAATGTCTGTGTTCTATTGTTCTTGCCCTACTGAACAACAGGCTTGATATCTCTAGCAGTCTGTTGTAATCACATGCCACTTGTCCTTATTCTTATTAATGCACAATTTGATGTGCAGTTTGTATTGGTATGTAGTATTTGTAGGTTGCATTTGATTCATGTGACGTGTGCGCATGTCTTTATATTGTTTGATTACAGTATTTTACTTAAAATGGTGTTGTTTGACTAAATAAATGTGACCATTGACTTTTAAATAACATCTGCATATCACATTGTGTTGACTTAACAGACCTAATCCATTTCAGGGAAGTTGATATCATACAGTGTAATTTGGCTAGTACTACTACAATGGGACATGATGCAATTTCAAGTTTATAATTGTGTATCTTCAATTTGATGTTACAATTTCATCTACAAATTAAGTATAATTGAAATCAGTTACATATTTCCCATTCTTTAGACAGTTGTTGGAGGTGTTAGCTGTTTTATCAGATAACTTTGGGGCCAGTCAGTACCCGTCATGTCAGTCCTCAACAGCACACAAAAGTTAAGGGAGTTTTTTTTTTTGGTCTTGGTCTTGGTCTTGTTCTTGGTCTCGTCTCGACTTCGTCTTGGTCTTGACTTGGACTGTCTTGGTCTTAGTCTTGGTCTTGTCTCGGTCTTGTCTTGGTCTCGATACCCTCTGGTTTTGGTAGTGTCTTGGTCTTGGTTTGGGCGGTCTTGACTACAAGTCTACCAGGCACTACCTGGATTGGAAAAATGAGGTTACTTTTTATTGTGGTGCACTGTGTGCTGTGCTATCGAGTGTTTACCATGACAAATAATCACTTACTGTTACATCGTTTTACACAAAAAAAATTATGTGACGGTCCACATTGAAGATACAAAAGTCCACATATGGCCGTGCCCTTTTTCCATCTTTCTTCATTGTTATATCATGGGTGTTGATGGCCTAGTGGTAGGACACTTGCCTCTGGACCAAGAGGTTGTGGGTTCAAATCTAACCTCTGGCACTACCAGCACTGGGTCCCTGAACAAGACCCTTAACCCTAAGTTGTTCTCAGGGGAACTGTCCCTGAAATTAGGAAATGTAAGTTGCTCTAGATAAGAGCGTCCACTAATACCGTAAATATAAATGAAGGGTGACCTAAAAGTCATGTATCCCGACCCATTTGTTGGCATAGTGTGTTTCAAGCCAACTGTGCACATTAATGGTAATCCTAAGATCCTTTTATTAGCTCTCTGGGAGAAGGACAGGAATGAAAATTATGTTGGTTTTGTAATGTACCGACTCTGTACGTATAGATACTGCGAATCATGATTTTTAAAAATGAATAAAATGCCTTTCTATACAGTGCATCTTTACTTGTAGAAAATACACGGGGTTCCAATAAAACTGCTGCTTATCTTTGTCATGTGACAAGTATATAAGATAACCACTAGATGGTATCAGCGTCTCAGGGAGCCAGTCAGATGTTACAGAAATTAACGTTCTTTGTACTTTTATATTAAATCTTTCGGAAACAGAGCTTCTCATTTCAAAACAACTTTTTAAAAAATGTACATATGACCGTGGATATGTAAGACCAAGTTTTATATAAGGCTGACATCAAACTCTTCATCAAAACAACTGACCTAATATATTAAGAACTGAAAATGAAACTGACTCTTGAAAAACTTTCAGTTTGAGGTCATGGCTTCCAACTATGAAGAAGGAGACGGTAAGTCTCTCAAACATTTGTAGTTTTATCAGCATGTTGAGGTTATTTAACAACTAACGAATATAACGACTACTTCTTATGGCTTGTAGCAACCAAAACTTCGTGTTATTGGCGCCGTTATTGAGGGTATTGCAGAGGGGTCGTGGATATGGTTCTACCTCTAAAATTACTTTTGTACTTCATTACTCGAATCAGTTTATCAGAATCAGCAATCTCTATTTTAAAAAAACATCGCAAACGAAACATATAATGGAATGTTTCGTTTCGTTTCCTTGCTTACAGATGACAGTTTCTCATCAGACTCCAGTGAGATGAACACAGACTCCGAGTCAGGCTCAGAGTGCAGCACGGACTCCGACACCAGCTCTGACGCCCATCAGTCATCTGGAACAAGAAGGGTCCGGTTATTTACCAACAGACTTATACATGAGTTTAGAATAGGGTGACCAGATTAAAGTGTAATAAAAAGAAGAGACTTGGCAGCGGTCATCTTCCTGGGTTGGTGGTGGGGGGTGGATGGGATGTCTGGCACCACTGATATGTTAAATGTAAGGTTTTATGATGTACGTTATATAAGGAAATAACCAGTGTTGGGAAAGCTACTTTGGAAATGTAATGCGTTACAATTACACGTTACCCTATCTAAAATGTAATAGTAGTGTAACTATTTCAATTACTGTAACAAAGTAATGTAACTAATTACATTTGATTACTTTTGAATTACTTTCCTACATTTTGAATGAATTTTCTCAATTGTAACTGTAGATGTAACTGAAATTGTAATCCTGAATATTTCCTGAAAGTAACTGTAATTTATTTTTTTTTCAAAGTAATGTAACTAATTACTGTTACTTTTATTTTGTAATTAAGTTACTAATGTTGTTACATGTAACTCGTTACTCCCCAACACTGGAAATAACATACATCAAATATAAAAATATAACAAATGCCACAAAATAATTTTGTGTTTACCAAAATGGCAGAGACAATTATACAACATATCTGTTGGTTTTGCTTTTTAATAGACTCTCCTAAAGTCTGCTTTAAAAACTATAGATAACTTTAAGATAACTATAATGCATTTTACCATGTTCATGCTGTCTTTTTTTTTTTTTTTTTTAAATCTGACACAGGGTTGCATGTACAGTACCTTTGTTTTTTGACCCTCATTTGTGCTGGTAATTGAAGGTCTTTTTTGTTATCTGTGACCAAGCAGAGCGTTTGTAAGTTTTACAATGATGGCCACTGCCGTTATGGGAAGAAGTGTCGTGACCTGCATGTGTGCAAGTTCTCTCTGGATGGTTCCTGTCGTTATGGTGCGGCCTGTCGCCTCAAACATGTCCAGAGCTCTGACTGCTCCCCTGAAGAGTCATATCAAGGGTCAAGAAGACATAAAACTAAGAGGCATGTCCAAAGAAAGAGCAGCAAGTCCTCGTCTCCAGGTGAGTTGTGTGAAAGTGAAGTGAAAGTGAGTGAATATTTGTCATTGTGAACACAGCACAGCACACAGTGCACCACAACGAAATGTGACTCCTGCATTTGACCCATCCGTGAAGAAGCAGTGGGCAGCTGACATGGGCAGCACCCGGGGAGCAATACTTGGGGAAGGGATTTGAACCGGTGACCTTCCGATCAATGGGCAGACACCCATGCTGTTATGCTGCCAACTAACCTATGTCTGTGTGTGTGTGTGTTGTCCTGTATTTATCGCATTGTGGGGACATTTTGTCCCCTAAAATCACTTTTATCTGTTTTTTTGGGCTTTGTGGGGACATTTGAGAGGTCCCCATGAGGGAAAATGACTTTACAGAAAATGTGATTGTTTTATTTGAGAAACTAAAAGAGGTAAAAGATGTGTTTTTGGTTACTGAGGTTAAGGTTAGGGTTAGGATTAGGTGAAGGTGTAAAATTATGTACTTCAGTCATTATGGGAGTCTGTGGAAAGACCTCACAAAGATAGTAATACATAGACTGTGTGTGTGTGTTTGTTTGTGTGTGATGAATTTACAATGATTTATTTACCTGTTCACTGCCTCACAGACATTGCAGACAATGGCAGGCCTTACCAGTGGCAATTGAAACTGTCCAATGGCTGGGAGGATGTGGCCAATGACCACATATTAGAGGCTCAGTACTCCCGCCCAAACACTAAGGGCATCAAAATCTACAACACTCCCTGTGGGTATGTCTGCAGATGCTCTGATGTAGTTGCACCCAAGTCTCTTTATTTCCCATATTTCCATTTAAAACATTCATATCATATTTTGCTGCATACTCTTTTCTCTACCCTGTCTCTTTAAAAAAAAAAAACCCCAAATATGTTAATTAGTGATTGTAATGGATAAAAAAGATGATTTAATATAGGGATTTCTTTAAAAATGTAAGATTTCTTCACAATGTCTATAATGAGCCAAATCTGGCCTCTACTGGGTAAAGAACAAGAATGATGGACCTGTTGGATCCAGACCCTCAAATACAAGAATCACCACCCAACGCTCTCACTGTTAGACGTTTATCTACGCAATCACTGGATCACAGCAAAATTAATAGAAATGGATCAGAGCTAAAAAAATAATGTGCATGTAAGATTTGACTGGATACAGGGCATTTTTGAGATACTACATCAAAATCCTATGTTTATTTTTGTATATGAAAAATATGTTGCACTGATTGCTGTGCTAAGAAAACTTCTTGCCATGTTTAGTGCTCTCTCAATTGATTTCTGCAAAATGCGCATCCTGAAGAAGAAAAAGCTGCGAGTCCGACGCAAAGGTTCCCCAAATACGAAGTGGCTTTGGCATTATTGTGGCAACCATGGTTGGCACCTGTTTGGGGAGAAGGTATGTTTCCACTACAGAATGATGTAGACATCAGATGAACAGTCATTTATTTTTATCTATTTTATTTTTTTTACATTTATTTAAAAGGGACAATGTACATTAATCGACATGCTCACTTCATGAGTCATGAAATGCACCAGATTTAGCCATCAGGCTAATTTATATCTGCAGTCCCTGGCAGGTTGATGTTATTTAAAAGAGGAAAAAACAAACAATCCACGTAACATGCAATAACAAACATTATACAATTAATTCCTATTGCTTACATTATACAAAACAAGTAAATTGCAATGATTAGGACATCATATTCAGATGAAAGATAACAAATCATTACATGTTTGATTATCCAATAACCTTTCAATTTTTTTAAAACATGATAATAGGACAGGGCATGAAGAAATGTGTTTGTGGAAAAGGGCTGGATGTGGATGTGATCTGAATATAATTGCAGGATTCAAAGGGGAAAAATAGCTCTGTCAGCAGTGATGAGCTTGAGCGTTTATTCCAGAACAAGCAAACAGGCAACTTTCATTTCACTGTGGACTCTACAAAGTACGAAATTGTGTTTAACGGTATGTCTTTAGCAGAATCATTTGAAAAAAGTCAAAGTCAAAGTTATTTCTTAATAACACAAGATCAGAAATAATCCTAAGTGTGTGTGTCTGTTTCTAGGTATGTATCAGAAAAACGTATCAACAGGCCACAAAAGGAGAATCAGAAGACGTCCTCAATATGAATCACCCCAGATTGGAGGGTAAACAGAAGCATGTTGCAGTAACTTCCTTCAGCATTTATTTTGGCTGTGCTCGGCCAATGTTTTGGTTGTATTATTGTAGAGCTGTAGAAATCCTATTAATGAATGTTCAAAAATAATTAAAAATCAGGTACTTATGCAGGTATCAGTTGACACCCAACAATAAATGGTTCAGTTCTTTCATATTTTACCACCTCAATGTTCTTGGTATAGTTCTGTAAACTTAACTGTATTCTGCCTATCTAATGTTTTCTCACTCAGTGTGACAAGTGTGCTGACAAGAGCTATGGGAAACTTGTTATCATCTTCACCTAAGAAAGCTCCATTGTGGCAGTTTGGTGGCCAGGGCGGAAAATGGCACAGTTTTAAACACAAAGTAAGATTTCTAACAAAAATGTTGGCCCTGTTTGCTGTTGTTTTTCTGGTTCTAAGTGAAAGAAGTATGCTTTGAATCATCTCTCTTTCAATTTCTAGAACTCAACTCAGTTAAAAGCTATTCACAGCTGTGTTCTCTCACCGACAATATAGACAAACTAATGTCTGTGTATATATCTGTACTCAAGGGGAACTTTCAAAGTCTGACCTCTCTGTGACTGTCTGTCATTCAAGGGTGCCTGTTCAGTATCAAGTGAGGATATCGAGGCGGAATACCAGCGCAATCCCCAGGGTTCCATTACCTTCACTGTAAATGGAAGTCCATACATAATAGACTTCTCAAGTAAGTCAGGAAATGGTATAAACCAAACTGAAATAACAACAGCATTAACATTAAAATGAAATATATATATATTCTGCATGTTATACAGTTCACAGCTGTGTGTGTTCAACTTGATTGAGAGAGGATTTGTGACTCTGTGCCTCTATTTTCCCAAACAGAGATGACCCAAACCAACCTACAGACAAGGGCTATCCGCAATGTGCAACGTATATAACACTTATGAAGAGTTTACAGACAATTTCAGCTAAAGCCATAGACTTTTGCTTGGATTAAGGCCATAAAGAAGAAAAAACGATATTTTAATGACATTTGTAGTTATACTGTTTCTTTGGGGGCTCTTTTATGATGTTTATTAAATACTGCCTTATAAAAATGAACTCAGGACAGGTGATTTATGTTTTGTGGGCCTACTGGAGAATGTAGTAGTGTAAACAAAAATTAATAAACAGAGAAACTCTATGAATATACACATAACTTTATTTGGTTTTGCTGGATTTTTGCTTGTTTCTTTACTACTGCCATATGATATTTTCCGTTGCTTAGTCTACTCTGCATGTTGTGAAATGACTTATGCTATGGTCATTTGATATCTTTTTGACATGTCTAGGATAGTTGACAGTGTGTTTTACAGTCTCTTGTGTATGCAATTGAACTGGGTGTAACTCAGCAAGGCACGTTAGACTTTGCTCAGTAATACGGGTTCTAAACGTGCTACATCATTCTTTTTTAGTTTTAGTTTTTACATCGCTGTATGTGAGGAATTTCAGTTGGGAAACAAAAGTTGTATTATTGTCTTTGTGTTACCGTGAATCATATGGACAAGGAAACGCCGATCATACCGTACAGCGTACAGAACAGTTTTAAAAATACAGACTGAAATATTTTGATAAATGATCCTAGTTTAATTTCAAACCTCCATACGTTACTATTAAATCCACTATTTCTTCGATCATCTGTTGAACTAGTTTGAGTATTTTGATAAGCTCGCCAGAATCCTCGACTAGAGTGAGACTCTTATTCTGAACTGATACAGATCAGACACTTTCCCGGAATCGGCAGAAAGGAAACAGAAAGCTGATCAACTGATCCCCACCTGTGCGGGTTGTTGGCACTGAAAAGTATGAACAGTACATTCTTTCATTTGTTTGATTTATTCCACCAGATATAGGTGTATGGGGAGAGTGAATTAATTTGACCATGTTCCTTTTTAGTTCACATTTTGCATTTGAACACCGGTAAAAAGCAGTGTTAAAATAGAGCCTGATGGATTCGGTAAGTAAGCCTTTTTCTGTTAACTTTGTCTCCTCTAGCCTATTAGAAAAATAAATGACGGCGTCCAGAATCAATAGGGAACGCCTTTTATAACGTACTTTTGTACGGCTGGTTTCATGTAAACTCAAAGTCTAAAAAGTGGTGAGAAGTAAAATCAACATTGAAGTGAAAATCAGGCTTCTGAAAAGTCCATATACTCTCACGTTTTCATTCTCACTGTTTGATTAATAACGAAACCAACATTAGTCTCCCCAGGCAGTTGGTTCATTATATGATCAGCACATAACTCTGGCCTGGATATTGACATGATGAACCTCAAAGCGGGTGATGTAGATAATAAATGTGTAAAATAATGTATTATTTGCCTTTTTTTTGTTAAAAGAGTAACAGCTATGTGTATAGACTTCATATTTTAACAAGTGCCATTACAAATATACTTGCAAGTAAAATGTAAGTTGAAAAAGGATGTGACATCCAGGATCATCAATTCTGAGCTGACTGGATAATCATTTGCTTAAGGGATTGTGAAGATTTTATCATAATTGAAAATCTAAAAGAAGAGTTAAGTTGTGTTTGAGCTTAAACAGATTGAAAAGCATCTCTGGTTGTTAAAGAGGCAGATACTGTATATATGAGGTGGATGATTCTTCATAACATATCTCTAACTACAGCTAGATATTTATGAGGAAGATTATGACCTCAGCACAGAGATGCAACCACAAGAAAATATCTACGAGCATCCTGACGACTTCATCACAAAGCTTCAAGAACAGACAAATTTATACGAGGATCCTGATGACTTCGGCACAGAGCTCCAACAGATAAATATATACGAGGATCCCGATGACTTCAGCTCAGAGCTCCAGCAACAGGCAAATATATATGAGGAAAGTAACGACTTAATAACACAGGACCAACTGCTGAATGCTACAGGTATAAATAACATTTAAACCTACAGTAATCAGACATTTTAATTTCATTCATTCATTTATTATCTGAACCGCGTAATCCCCACTGGGGTTGCGGGTGGGCCAGGGCCTTCCCGGGAACTTACAGGCGCAAGGTGGGGAACAACCCTGGGCAGGCACCAACACACCACAGGGCACATTATAGGTTGTGATGCCCAATTCAGTTACCTTTAGGGCATTTAGATGATCTAATCTAGAGCATCTTAGATTTACTTATATCAGACAAAGTCTCCATGGGGCAACTGGAGATTATGGTTCTTGGTCAGGTGGTAGCACCAGAGATAGGATACAAATATCCTATCACCACCACCCATCTTAGTCATTAAAGGAATCATTAGTAATTAGTAATCATTAAAGGACTGTTTCTGAATACAGAAATACAGCCAATCTTATTTTGCTATTTAACCCTTCCATGTATAAATTTTAATAATCCACCAAGTCAAATTCCATTGATAGTTGTCCACTCAAATTAGATAAAAAAAACCCTAGTAGTAATGTCACCAAATCTTTTTATATCAGCACAACTTCCAAGACCAAAGTGATGTACTGCATAGTTTTTATGGAAAAAATGACACCCAAAGAGTGACTGTAAATCAGAGAATGCCATTTAAATGACAAATTACTATGCAGCACACACAGGAAACACCTACGAGTGGCATTTGTTTGATGGTCGGCAATGGTCTCACATCTCTAACGATCATTTCATTGAGTCTCACTACTGCCAACCAGGAGCCAGAGGGATTACCATCTATACTCATTTGGGGTATGTCTATGTTGTCTTCACAGACATCTTTCCTTGTGTTGGTTGTGTCGAGCTTTTTTGTTTAGTCAGGCTCTGAAATGAATATTGATTCTTCCCTTTTATGTCATCTCAACAGGTCACTTTACATAGACTTTGATGCTTTAACAGTACAGGGAGCTTTTGCTGGACTTCGCATACAGCGAAGGACGTTCCTGTCTCACAATCAAAGAGAAGAAGTAGGATGGTACTACAAGGACAACAGTCAGTGGTGTGAATATGGATCACGGGTTAGGAATTTCTGTTTCTGCAAGAAAGTTAATTGCTATTTTTGAAATTGATAGGAAATACTTTTATAACAGAGAATCTGAGAGAACAGTAAACATTGTTGCCATTGAAATTGTTCTCTAAATTAGAGCCACTCCTGTCTTGTCCTACAGGGATCTTCAGTAAATAGTCAGAACTTGGACCAGCAGTATAATACCAATCCTAGAGGTTCAGTTCGGTTTACTGTAGGAAACAATGCCTATAAAATGGATTTCCCAGGTAATTTAATGAAAATAAAAACAAAGTATTGTTTGAAGTCAATTTTCAGATCTTGAAATTAATTGTAACTTTAATTTTTCTTTTTTTAAAGCCATGACTCAAATAAATCTGTCCACGCATATGAGGAGGAATGTGAGGAGGCGACCAAAGTTTAACTCCATCCTCAGTGTGAACAGCAGGTTACTACAACTGGCCACAATTGAATTTATTAAAATATGCATGAAACACGACATTTTACAGAAATTTTAGGAGTTGATTTACTTGATGGCGAGCAGGATAATTATGTTGCATAATCAAACATTTATGAATGTGTATTATATAGTCTGTTAAAGTAAATGGTTTCAAATGCAGAAACTCATAGATGCATCATTTTTGTTGTTGCAGTTCATCCACTGTTGCGCCATCTTCAACAGTCACGACCACCTTAAACATATCCTCTGGTGTCATCTGGGAGTTTATGGCTGATGAAGGTGTTTGGACTGAGTATCAGAAACCAGTGAGTGATTAACTTTTAGCTTAATGCAAACTAATATCATTTACAAGTGTTTTGTATAAATGGCATTTGACACTTTGTTGACAGTTTCCATCAAAATGGTTGAACTGTAGGACTGAGTATGTGTTTTTAGGCTTCATCTCTGGACAGTGTAGACATTGAAAAGGAATATCAGCAAAATCCACAGGGTCAACTCTCTTTCAGGGCTGGCCGATACAATTACATACTCAATTTTGGTGGTATGTTTCAAAGATTAATGCCTGCTTCTTAATGCTCCATTCTGTTTCTTTTGGCAATAAAATAGTTTGTTACATATTTTTACCACAGGAATGTACCAGACTAATAATACCTTTGGAACCAAGAGGCATATCAGAAGGACATCCACTGGAGATCAGCAGAATAGCAAGTATGAATTCATTCCAGCAGTTCAGTCAAGCCTATTTGACAAGCCTAGTTTATGCTGGTTTATCATTTACTATAAACTATCATCACAGCACTCCGGCTCAAGTACGCTGGCAGTACAAAGACATGGACGGCTGCTGGAAGGACTACAGTAAAGTAAGAGAAATATGTCTAATTCCCCATTTAGCTCTCATTAATTTGTAAGGGGAGTAAAGTTTTCACACATAGCTAACTGATATTTTACAGTGGAAGAACAAAATAGTGAATTTGTTAATCGTTTTAAGTTTTAAAGAAAATAAAATGGTCAAGGAGTTCCATTGGCGGGGTACTTAGAACTTCCATATTCAACTCAAAAGAAGGACTTTCTTGTGAGGGTAAACCTTGCATTGTCAGACCTATTTAGGCAAGTTTTAAGGCATAAGGCAGTTTCTTATCCGTTTGCTCATAATAGTAGTTAATGCAACAATGTTATGTTTATGAAGAGAACTGCTGTAACAGCGTTGCCAGATGGGACGTATAGAGTAAATGTTTTCCTGACATGCAGGGCAGTGGACTGGGAGCCTGTAGTGTGTCCAGTGAGGACATTGAGACTCAGTACCAACAGAACAGCAGAGGTAGTATGAATTTCAGAACAGGCAGCTTCAACTACCAGCTTGACTTCTCAGGTGCGTACAGACACACACACATGAAAAAAGGGAAATAAGACTGACAAACTTCTTTAACATTTTACATTGACGTTACATTAGTTGTCTTCAGACAGATTATGTTATGTCTAAGGAATGCTGCAATATTTTTGACCATGTTTTTATGTATTTGATGCAGCCATGGTCCAGACGAATTTGTCCACTAACACAAGAAGGCCTGTCCGGCGCCTGTAGCACAGCCTGAAAGCCCACTAACCCCCGTATTCACATAAAATATAAGCTTAATGGCTTGGGGTGAAGAGAATCCTTACCAAAAGTACTACATTTCAGTTTTTCATAGAAATTCATAAAAAATATGGAATCTACTACAAGATGGTGAAAGTCATTAAAGTTGTGGTACTCGTTTTGTTGTTATGTGGTAGTAGATAAAAGTTAACAAAAACTCATAAACCCATTTTGCTTCATAAAAATGTGGCAAAGAAGTTCAGTTCACAACATTTTTGTTGAAAATGTTTTTAGTTATGTTTCTGTTGATGACAAACTGCTAAAGAGGACAAACAAAAGTGGCTGTGTAATTCTGACTGTAGGACATATAATATCAGATCTTTACATGTAATGTGACATTATTATTATGTGCAAAATATTGTTTTATTTTTTGATCTGACAGAGTTTATGTATTGAATGAATGTATCGTTGTTTCTATGCATTACTTTGTTTACACTGACTGTTAGATATGTTTAAACTGTGTCTCTCCTGAACTCAGAGCATATCTTGGTAGTTCCCCAAAAGCTTCATTTATCTTTTCTTGCCTGTTATTTTGTGCTCTGACAACACATTTGGCACCAACTATGTTGACTAGCAGCTGTTCATTTACGTCTGTGTTTACAGTATGAAGTTCAGGTGCACTACAAAGCATAATGTACGTGGCTCTTGATTAGAGTGTCAGCCAAATCAATGACATGTCACGCTAGAGTGAATCTCAAAATTTGGCAGGCACGGTGAAAAGGCTATTTTTTTCCGTAATAAACCAGGCCTTAGTCAGATAAACATGTGCGCTGGTAGAACCAGTGGAAGTTTGGGGCAAATTTGGTCATATGTTTTATTTACATTTGACACGTTACTCATCGGTTTTGAGGTTAATTGCATGTATTTAAGTTCTCAGCTCCACTTTTAGACATTTTTTGCAAATTGACCTCTCTGCACAAAAATGACTTTAAAACTTAACCGCCTCACTGGGAGTAACAAAATTTGAATATTTGGTCAAATATTGGGTTGGGTTGCAGCCATGAGACTGACACTCTTAAATCATTTTCAGTGATATTCATTTGCCCTGCTGTGGCCCTCACTTTGGCAACATTTGCACATTTGCAGGATTGTAATAATTTTCCTTCATATATTGTTGAAGGAACAATACATACAGAAGAGTACAGCTTCATACCATTTGCACTTCATAAGCATGAGCCTAGGCCAGGGGAGTCCAGTTTCAGAACTGGTCGGCCGGTATCCTGAAGGATTTACACAGCGCTACACAGGACGCCGCTCATGTACACTCACCATGGCGTGTATTATAGCACCAACGAAATTGAGTTTCTAGGTGTAACAAATGTCTGAGCTAAAAATGACAAGAGAATGAAACAACATTGATGTAGTAAATAAAGAAACATGAAAAAAGAATGAAAAACTTGCCTTAAACAGCTAACAGTTTATATGTAAGTGAATCAACTTGGCATCAGATAAGCAGTACAATTCACACAAATGTAAAAAATAATAAATGTATCACTAAAAATCCTAGCCTAATACTGAAATCAATGAGTAACTTTATACTGCAGTTTGATATCATGATTTCATAGATTAAGAAAGTAGATTTTGAATTGTTTAACTGTTGTTTTCAACATCTGTTCGAGTATTTTTCTTGTTTACTGGTAGGAATTTGCAGTTTAGGGAATTAACAACAATTATAATCTCGACAGTTAAACTAAAGCCCTACTGCATTGATAATTGAGGCTGAAAAGAAAGGGATGTATAATATAGAGTCTGTATATATTTAGTTCCTGTTTTAAGTCCTGCTTAACTGAATTGTTTACATGGTCGAACATTTTCAAATGACTATAATAAAAAAAAAAACAACAACAACAACATTTAAACTGTCTCTCTTTTTATTTCCATATATACGTTTTTCGTGTTCTGGCCCAGTGGGTGAGTTTCATCCTCCCTGTCCTCTTTAGATTGTGAATTAAGTAAGTGGATTAAAGAGAGTGATTAGTTATTATTGTGAACACTACACACCATAGTTACATTACACAGTGCACCACAACGATATTTTACATTTACATTAAAGACTTTTAGCGGATGCTCTAATCTAGAGAAACTTCCATTTCCTAATTGGGAAAGGTGGGTCGCGGGGGGACCGGAGTCGAATCCTGAAAATTTACGGGCGCAAATCGGGGACAAACCCTGGGCAGGCGCCAACACAACAGGGCACACACACTCACGCAATCACACTCACATCCTACGGGGTCAATTTAGAGTCGCCAATTAACCTATAGTGCATGCCTTTGGACCGTGGGAGGAAACCGGAGCCCCCGGAGGAAACCCACGCAAACACGGGGAGAGCATGCAAACTCCACACAGAAAGACCCTATTCGAACCCAGGACTTTCTCGCTGTGAAGCGGCAGCGCTAACCACTGCACCACCGTGCTGCCCTTATTTTTCAAATAGAGCTTTTTACATTGTTTGTTAAAAAATAGAGTTCAATTTTTCTAACTGTTGGTCAAAAGTCTTACTGTGTTGTCCTGACCAATTTTAGTGTCTCAAAGTGACATCTACGTGTTTACGTCTCTGCAGAACAGGCACCACCAGTCCATCTAGTCCCTGGAATTCGGCGCCTCTAGTTTCCTGTGAGTCACATGGGCCAGAAAAAAAGCAATGACGTGAGAACGCTGTGCATGCAAATAAAATGTTTCTTGTAGAACAATTCTAAAAATGCATACTAAAATATGATCATATTAGCTTTAATTAATTTCCAAACAAAAGTAGGATCAGAATCAATTGTACAATTTACATGATGTTTTAACGTAACTTGACTCAAACTTGTCTAGAGCGACTGAAACAGATCTGCCATTTTCTCTGAAAGAAAAGTGAAAGTAAAACAAAGAAAATAGAAAGTAAAGCTATAAAGCGCTTCTGATCCTCACCTGTTCACTGGCATCAAGGAGTAAGTTTAGTCATTGATTTATTTGGCTTAAATGGCTATAAATAACATTTAATTAAGTTAGCACTTTTTATTGTTGTCTTCTATGCAGTTTTTGTGTTCCACTAGGTGACTGTGTTAAATTAGAGGCAGATGGATTTGGTAAGTGATCTTCTGTATGGGAAAATATATTTTCTGACGTTAATTTGTGGCAAGTTTGTGGCAATGACCTCGATACTACACATGTATTTGATCCACAATCAGAGGGTGTATTTATTGTGTTCTCTGAAAAATGAGCTTTATGTATTTGTTTATTTACCAGAGAGATTTAATTAGAGACTTACAACAGCAGAATATATATGAGGAAACTGCCAACTCAGTAAGAACAGAACAACTGAATGCCTCAGGTATAATCTATATGCCTCAGTATTCTGACATTTATAAGGAACATCTACTTTATTAATGCTAGATTATGATGTATACTTACAATAATATAATATAATATAATATAATATAATATAATATAATATAATATAATATAATATAATATAATATAATATAATATAATATAATATAACAGATGGACTTATTCTTTTAACTGTGCAGCTTAATATATAATTAGGTCCAAATAATTTTTAATTTATGCACACACAGGAAACGCCTACGAGTGGCATTTGTTTGATGGTCGGCAATGGTCTCACATCTCTAACGATCATATCATTGAGTCTCACTACTGCCAACCAGGAGCCAGAGGGATTACCATCTATACTCATTTGGGGTATGTTTATATTTGTGTTCTTCTTCAAATACTTCTTTTTCATTTTAACACACTCTTCCCTTTTATGTCATCTCAACAGGTCGCTTTACATAGACTTTGATGCTTTAACCGTACAGGGAGCTTTTGCTGGACTTCGCATACAGCGAAGGACATTCCTGACTCACAATCAGAGAGAAGAAGTAGGATGGTACTACAAGGACAACAGTCAGTGGTGTGAATATGGATCACAGGTTAGGAATTTCTATTTCTGCGAGAAAGTTATTTGTGTATAGACATTGGCAGGAAACACTTTTTAAACAGAGAAACTATAAAAACAGTAAATACTATTGGCAATGACATTTTAACCAGGACTGATCTCAGCAAGAACCTCTCTTGTCTAACCCATACAGGGATCTTCAGTAAATAGCCAAGATTTGGAACACCAGTATAACACCAACAACAGAGGTTCATTTCAGTTTACTGTAGGAAACACTGCTTATAAAATGGATTTCTCTGGTAATTTGTTTGTAAGTATTGCTTGAAATCAAATTACAGCCATTGAATAATACACATTACTTACTGTTTTTATTGCTTTCTATTAAAGCCAGGACTCAAACCAATCTGATCACTCAAATGAAGAGGAAAGTGAGAAGGCGGCCAAAGTTTAACTCCACCGTCTCTGTGAATAGCAGGTGACGACTTACATAAAGAGGCTTAACCTTTCATAATGAAAATTAAACACTCCTGAATGCTTATTTTTGCACACTAATACATAGCTGACATCTAGTAAAACATATTTACATGGAAAACTGTTTTTTGTTTTTTATAGTTCAAATACTGTTGTTTCTTCGACAACTACAACTGCTATAAATCCATCCACTCGGATCATCTGGGAGTTTATGGCTGATGAGGG
Organism: Distichodus sexfasciatus; assembly: GCA_032718565.1. Taxonomy (NCBI): domain Eukaryota; kingdom Metazoa; phylum Chordata; class Actinopteri; order Characiformes; family Distichodontidae; genus Distichodus; species Distichodus sexfasciatus. The sequence goes on along the minus strand of JAVGVS010000002.1, from coordinate 6,536,669 downwards.
TGTTTGGACTGAGTATCAAAAACCAGTTAGTGATTAACTTCCATCCTATTGCAAATCACTGGCAATAATCACAATCACTGTGATGTGTCCTATAAAAAGCAGATGTACAAACAGCATTTAAAAACCAAGGGACCACCTGTGTTTTCAGGCATCATCTCTGAACAGTGTGGACATTGAGAAGGAATATCAGCGAAACCCACAGGGTCAAATATATTTCAAGGCCGGCCGATACAATTACACCCTCAATTTTGGTGGTATGTTTTAAAAATGCTAGTTCCCTATATTCCATTCTGTTTATTTTGGCAGCTCAGTTTTTGAAATGGAGGGCTATGTATTTTCCCCACAGAAATGTACCAGACCAATAGCAGGTTTGGAACAGAGAGGCAGGTGAGAAGGATACACAGTGGAAATCATCAGAATAACAGGTATAAATACTTTCCAGCAGTATGGTGGCCAGCCAACACTGTTTAGTATTTACTTTTATGTTATCATCATCACAGCACTCCGGCACAAGTACGCTGGCAGTACAAAGACATGGACGGACGCTGGAAAGACTACAATAAAGTAAGAGGAACATGTCTGATTAATGGATGAAGTTCTCATGTAGCTGTCATTCTGTCAATAGTTGCACTAAATTCTACCATAAAGACATGAAATGTGAAGTTAATTTTTGTGGTACATTTTGGACCATCTTAAAGAGCAAAATGTTGAATGCAATCAATTTGAAATAAAAAAGGAATTACTAAGCAAAGTCTTAACTAGTGGTTTAGATCACACTTCCCACTTCTTTGTTCAAGCAGCTCATTATAGAAGAAGTCAGTTAACATCTTTGTGTTTATGTAGTGAGCTAACTACCCCTAAAAATGTTTACATTACAGTATATGCAAAGATGCCAGAACGTAACTATGCAATAAATGTTTTCCTGACATGTCCAGGGTAGCAGACGGGGAGCCTGTAGTGTTTCCAGTCAGGACATTGAGGCTCAGTACCAACAGAACAGCAGAGGTAGCATGAATTTCAGAACAGGCAGCTTCAACTACCGGCTCGACTTCTCAGGTGTGTATACACACACACAAACACACACTTTATTCAAAAAGGTCTAATGGATGTCGAAAAGATTGATAATGGAGAATTCTGCCAATGTACAAAATTGGCTTACACCGAAGTAAAGCTAATGGACATGCCTACTTTATTTTATCAATCGAATTCTCCTTCGTTATGCAGTCTTGAGTGATGTCTTTGAACAAGTTAAATTACATCTAAGAGATGCAGTAAAATTTTATGACCATGCATTTGTTGTATTTGGTGCAGCCATGAACCAGACGAACTTGTCCACTAACATGACGAGGCCTGTCCGCCGCCTGTAGCAAAGCTGAACAGCGGATCTGACGTTACTCAGGGTCAACAAAGTTTTCAGCAACATCGCCTGTTCAACTTCTGAATGTTTTAACTACTGCCATGACTTCATTTTCTGATATTTTTTACTTTTCAATTCCACTCACCACTGATAGCACCCAGGGACTTACTGTGTATTTTTTTCCTGGCGTTTAGCCTAATCACTTCCATTCTGCCAAGACAAACATTTATTAATTAATTACAATTAATGGAGTAACATTTATATTTTCGCTTTTTTATTTATTCAATTCTTCCATTGTTTCTTTTTGCCATTTGAACTCCTGCACTTTACCTCAACTCAGGATGACTGATTTTGAAAACTGAACAATAAAACCTTGCTTGTCTGTGTCTATATCAGTAATTATAGCAGTGAATTACCCATGTTAAGAAATCACAGCCTAAGAGCTAAGAGCTTTTAAAAATCACCAGCTTGTGGCATTGTTGATGAAGCCTTAGACCTCATGAGTAGCAGCCATGCAGTGATTTTTATCCCACTATTTGAATCTGCAAGTAAATGAACATGTAGGTAAAGCTTTTTCATCTTGTGGCCTGCAGCCAAGCATCATGACTCGTGTGGTTTTAGAATAGGGATGCATGGTAAGGAAGTTATTGGCCAATGCCGACATCTGATATTTTTAATGTTTATATGTGCCGATACCGATGCCGATAAATGAGCAAGTCAGAGTCGAGAGCGAATGGAGGCTAGGTCAAGCATATAAAGACAAGGGCTGTGGGCACAGTCCATGTACAAGCTCACATTCGCTAGGTGAGACACACACATTTTTTTGTGCAGGCAGAGTTGAGCACATAAAGACAGCTTTTGCTCACAAACGTTCCACTGTGTGCTCTGAATTTTCACACAAAATAACACCATACAATTTAAGACAGAAGGCACAGCCGTATAAAATACAACCTCTGATTGTGGACATGCCTGGCATAAGGGCTACCTTTCCGACATACAATAAATGGTTCATAAAATATTGGCTGAAAATATAGGGCAAATATGAACATCGGTCCGATGACAATGGCTTAAAAACACAATGATCAGCCGATTCCGATATGATTCTGCTGTTATCATGCACGCCGTTTTTAGAATGACAATTTTGCATATCTCAGATCAGGTGTAAATGGGATACTCTTGGTGCAACAGAGCAGGTCACGGAAGGATTGCTTGTTCAGGTCTTTGTGCTGCCCAATCTCATTATACTGTACATAAGCTAAATTGCTTGCCAAGATCCCACACCCAACCACTTGTGTTCTTGGAGTAAAAATGCTGATTATAGAAATAATTACATGAATTGTTGAGACCTGATCTTGGATCAGTTTTTCCCACAGAGAAATCCTTGATAAATGTGGCTTTAGCCTTTAACCAGATAAAGATGAGTTGCAGAAAATTTTCTGAAAGCTCAGCAAAGCATTTACAGCTGCACATGATACAAAACAACTTCTCTAAAAACTGCAAACATAGTAAGTTAATGCAGGGATTTGTGTCAAAGTTGTGATCATTTGAAGAGCTTTATTTAAACCTCCCCTCTACTCACCAAATATGTTATTTCGGTCCAAAACTATACAGCGCATTTAGAAATGTACAGGATTCAATTTCACAAAGGGATCAAAAGGCATCAAAGAGAAAGTCACCGTGTATATTTTGATAAATATGTACAGATTTTTCAGCAAACTTTCCACTTCAGACGATACAACCTCATTAACACAATACAAAGGTCACAAAGATGCCACACTGCACACATTACATTGGCAGAATAGAAAGATTCTGATAGAAGAATAATCTTTTGTTTGTGTTTCCAAATTTATTATGGGGGCAACTTGAACCAGGCCATATATCAAAGGGCAATGTTTCCCATAAGTAAATTACAAATATATTATAAGGTTCCACAAAAGATCATGGACATCATATATTAAGCTTAATGTATTTCAAATCAAACAAATTGGTTTTAATTTTTATGCCGAAATCACTAAGATGATGATTCAAAACATGAATTACTATAACCAAAAAACAAAACAAAACATTCAGACACAGATAATATACAAAAACTACATGAGTATAAACAACTTCAAAGATCTATTATTGCACATCTCTCTTCATAAGGCTTTTTTTACCATTCAAAACATTTGTACTCAGAGGTCCCCCTAGTGAAAACAATCTGAAGATATATTTAAAAAATCTTAACTCATATCAAATAAATCTCAATTATACTATACACTTTATTTGTGTGATATGTTAATATTATACAACGCTTGAGAGTGGCTCTCCATGTTGTAGCTATCTATTTGGTCATGATCAAGAACAAAAGGTTAAGCTGGTCTATGTTTTACTGTCTCAACACACCACTCTCTCTGCCCCAATGCTACCATCACATGGGTTCCAGTACAGGTGCGACTAGTAACATGAAACACAACAGAACATAAAGTTACTACAGAGGACTTCGGCTAGACAATAACAGATACAAACATTACAGTACACATCCACTGCATTTGCAAGGAAGCCCTTAAAGACCAGTAAAGCCTTCTCTGTGTTGAAATCCCAATGTCTATTTTCACAGCTAGAAAATCTGGCGGCAAGGACTTTACACTGGCTTTGGCTTCCCTGCTTTAAAGAGTTCACTACATTCTGTGCACCACAAGTGCAATTCACCCTTCCCTTTAAATGCAGGAGATCGCACTCCAGTGTGCAACGGTGTGCAACAGCACCCCCCCACCACTAATCTCAGCAAGACACCCACATACAAACGCTCTACTCTGTCCTTCCCACTTCACATTTACACGGCAGGATTGGTTTTTAATGACTTGACACTAAAGAGTGTTACAATCTTTTACAGAAAAGCCTGCATCTTTATGGTGAGAAGATAATATTAGTCTAGCGTTTAGACATCTGTAGATCTGTTAAATTAAAATGAAAATACTCGCTGAGTAAGTGTCCAGTAAGTTTAGTAAAACTGTGATAACACACCATTGCCTGTGCTGATGTTATTAGTTGTTGAGCGCACTGCAGGGCTGAGAACCAAATACTGTCGATTTCAGTCCCTGCCAAGCTTCCAAAGACCCAGAGAGCACAGTGCAAATAAGGAGGGTTAAAAGAAAGACAAGTCCCAAGGAGTGGGAAGGAATGAAAGATCGACTGCTGTCACCACTCCCTCTTTTTTATGCCTAAGTCTTGCCTATTTTTTCCTTATTTTAGAGATAGCAGTAAGACAACTGTGAGTTTGTAGAAATACGCATTGCCCTGCCCGTTTAAGGCTGGTGGTTATCTTTAGATCCTGTGTCCACCTTTCCTCCAAGCACAAAATCCAAATTTGAACAGATTAAAAAAAGAAAATGTAACACAAAACCTTTAAGATGGACTTCAGATCTCCTAAAAATCCCCCCGCCACACACACACCCGCCACACCCCCCAAAAAATCTCAGTCGCGACACTTCAGTCCCCATTACTGGGTAGATGGAAACAAGTCCTTGAAACAGAGCGAAAAGTTTTATTTTAACCGAAAAGGTCTTTCAGGTCATTATTGGCGGACGTACTCTGTTTCAGCATTCCTGCGTTTGCTGCAGGAACGCCGCCAGGCTGTGAGAAGTTGGCTGGGTTAAAGAAGGGGTTAGACTGCATTCCAAAGCCACCCTGTACCCCTGCCATCCCCATGGGTGCTGCCTGAATGGCTGCAGTCTGGGAGGGCTGGGCTGAACCAAACTGGCTTAGCCAGGGGGAAGGGGAGGGTCCTGCAGTTCCTGCGACTGGCTTGGACGCCATTTGGTTCAGACTGACTTTGGGTTTGCTAGCAGAGAAAAGGGAGTCAAGGGCTGACAAGTCAGGAGGCTTGCCAGACTGGTTCTGGTTCTGCGTTAGCGAACTGAAGTTCGGGGTGCTGGTGGTGGTTGCCATGCCGCCGTACATGCCAGGGTTGGTGGGCCGCATGCCCATCCCGATACCGCCGCTATGAAAGCCCATGGGGGAGCTAAAACCGTTGCTGACGGAGGCCATGCCACCCATTGTGGATCCGGGGGAGAAGCCAGAGGAGAGAGAGGCAGTCTGCATGGGTGCTGGCCGTGAGGCAGAGTTCAGAGACAGGCTGTTCAGTGAGGTCATGTTGTTCATAAGACTACTGGTAAGGTCCTTTGCCTGGGAATTGGCCAAAAAAATTACATGTCAATTTTTTAAGGCATAAAGGTGTGGTGACACTACTATGAAAAAATGTGTCATCTTTGCATAAGTAGATGTTTTGTTTCAATTCAATGTTGATGACATATAAAATGGAAGTGAGAATATCATGAAATATTTTTCCACTAGTGTGTGTGCACCTTAAGATAAAGTTAAAAGGCCATGTTTTGTTATAATCCAAAAACCATTGACTGAAGAGTCAAACACCAACAATACAAAAATGAGAATGTATAATCTTTGTGCCTATGTGTTTGAGAAGATCAAGCAGAGTAACCTGTGTAGTAGTTGTGGAAGGTTTAACACTCTGTGGTGCCAAAGGCTGCTGACTACGTAGCTTGGCAGCCTGTTCCTGCTCCTTAGCCAGTCGCTGCTTTTCCTCCAGTGTTAGAGAAACCTTTAACCACAGACAGAGAAACACACAAATTATAGCTTAATCTTAAACAACTGGCAGACCTGAATAATCTAATACAAATGTTCTTCTCAAATATCTCAAAAGAGCTTTGTCAAAACATTTAACCTATCTTAGAATGATTATGTTGAACCTTCAAGCTAACACCAAACTTATTGCTTATTAACACATAACAAAAAAAACCACACACATATTTATATTTATATTTATATATGGAAGGTTGTCGGTTCAAATCCCAGACCGGTAAAGTTACCCCTGAGTTAGCCACTCCCCAAATGCTGCTCCTCGGGCACTGCCCATTTCAGCTGCCCACTGCTCCTTCACGGATGTGTCAAATGCAGAGGTCACATTTGTTGTGGTGCACTGTGTGCTGTGGTGTGGTGTGTTCACACTGACAAATAATCACTGACTTTCACCACTTTTTAAGAGGACATCATCGTCATCATTATGTTATGAATGATATGAAACCAACATAAAAATGTCTTTAAAAAACACACTACATATAAGAGGATATGCCTAAATATGAAAATATGCCTTTGTATTATACAATGTAATGGTCTACTGCTGCATTTACTAATGATTAATGCAACATGTTACATAATTGCTTTATTCCTAGCTATACATTTTACTGCAACAGGAAATAATACTGTCCCAGAGTTAGGAGTTTGCATTTTCATTTTGTGCTCGTTGCTCTCAAAAACGGCATGTGTTTGTTCCCATTAGATACACCAATTTTCAAAATGGCATGTTTGAGTAATTACAATTCCATGGCAATACTGTCTCAGATCCCATCTCCCTTGATTATTTGTCCTGAACAAAGCAGAAAATTGGGGTTTGATCTCTGAAAGATCAGAGGTGGACTCACTCTAGAGGGCTGGGCGGTGTTAGCAGACGAGCCATTCTGTTTGCCATTCGAGTCCACACTGCCTGAGCTGCTGCCAAAGATGTCATCAATCTGACACACAGACACATACAAAGTGACCCCTCGTCACCTAACAGTTTGGCATTTTGGTTATAACAGACTCCACTATTAAAAACACAAGCCATTTTCTAACAATGCAATACATGTTCAATCCCAGAAGCAAACAGTACTCACATCTCGTACTTGACGCGACGGAACGGGGCTGTTTTTTGCCTCTTCTATTGTGTTCATTTGGTTGGAAAGGTTTAGGCTCCTAAGGCACAAAATTTCATGTTCTCAAAGCAAATTAGGACAGTTAAAACTACCTCCTCTGCCAAATAATGAACCCAGACCTTAGTAATGCCATAGTAAAACTCACATTAGTGCATTTATTTACCTTCTACTCCATTCATATGGTGACTTGTAAATACAAAGATAGTTATAAACTTCACATAAGCACAACTACACATTTACAGAGACAGAGAGAGAGAGAGAGAGAGAGAGAGAGAGAGAGGGTAGATTGCAGACTCTGGTCTGACAGATGCCAGGAAGAGTGCACTTTACTTCATTACTTTATTCCTCTTCAGGCTGACAGTCTCCTTGTTGGAGGACAGCCTGGAGGACAGCTCTTTATTTTAATACAACACTGCCAGCTACAGCACTGATAAAAGACCTGCTGGCTAGTCCAATAGAGAATGAGAGTTCTGTTGGGGTGCCTGGGGGAAAAGACTACAAGGGGGACGTTGCCATGGCAATAACTGGGTATTCTTCTGTTAGAACTGGAACCAAAGAGTTGGTGAGACCAAACATTCTCAACAGGTGGAGAGATGTGTGTCTGATGTGATAGACAGGGCTCAAACCTTCAAAGTTAAAGTGGAACTTTCAGATGAAGCAGTGATAAATGTATTTTAACAGCAAATAAACGGGTGTGTTTTACTGCGTTAGTTGCATCATTTTAAAATAAATGCAGTAAGCAAGTGTAGAAAAACAGTAAGCTATTCACTTGACCTTCTTTTGTCTGGGATTAATAAACTGTCATTACTTGTAATTAAAATTCACTCTGCTAACAAAAAATATTACTGACAGAAAATAACTAGATGAGGATTGTGTTTAGAAGCAGAGTGGAATTGGGGAAATGGGTGGTACCTCTGTTGTTCCTGCATGCTGTGGAGCTGCTCCAGTTTGGTCTTGTGCTCTGCCTCCATCCGACTCAGCATGTCTCGGATCACGGCCATGAAAGAGTTAAACTGAAACATGCAGGCAAATGTATCACAAATCCGCATTTGTGTTTTCGAGATTACTTAGTTGGCTGTATAATGTGCATGTTTTTACCTGGTTGAGATTAAGGTTGTTGTCGATGCTGAGGGTGACCAGGTGCGGCAGACTTTTTCCTGCAAGGTGCTCTTTTGGAATGCCCAGCTTCTTGTGGGTAAACGTGCATTTGTAGATGCCTGTAAGGACACACACTGTAAATTTTTATCAACAGCTACTCGTTCATGTGAGTTTAGACATCAATAATCTTGAGTTTAGACATTGTTCTTAATTTTACAAAATAATGTGGAATGCTCAATAGAAGATTCTAACAACGGTATAAGATTCTAAAAAATTACCCAAAATTCCCATGAGGACAGCTGGCTCCCGGGATGGTATCTGCTGCAAGAATGGCAGGATTTCGTCGATAACAAACCACTTATCCAGATATTCCAGAATCTTTCCCAGACACACCAAAGAGTTCACTCTTACCTGCACAAAGGCAATCAGAGGAATTAGTACAAAATGTGTAAAATATTGGAAGATAGCAACAATCATGAAAACAAAACCACAATAAGAAATTGTATCCCAGACCAAAAATATGAATTGTATTTCAAAGGATTTGTAATAATTTGCGGGTGAAAATTTTAGTAAGTATTAGCTGATTGTAGTGTAGACTCACAGCTAGAGAAGATGTCTGTAGACATGCTGATTTGATACGAGGGATGAGTGCATTCTTCATGGAGGGATAGTCAATCAGATTAGCAAATGTGGGGATGATATTTAGACACAACTCCTGTGGACAAAAACAGTTTTTTAGCTTTCAGCTCATAAGCACATGTCTTTAGAATAACATTATAATTTATTTAGTAGCAACCTGGATTTGGATGGAGGGAGCCTCCACAGCTCGGTACACCATGGGGAGGACGCTGTTTTTAATGTCCTCTGGTGGCGTTTTGGTCAGAAGCAAATCCATCTTTTGTAAGAATATCAGCAAGATCTAAAGATGGTAAAACAGAGTGCAGAGAAAAAATGAAAATGTGACAGAAATTCTCAACAGATCCAATTGTGTTAAGGTATTTTTTTCTAAATTAAGCAGAAATGTTCCAACTATAAATATACTGACTATTGTTAGAACGGGTTTGGACGGCATATACTGTAGATCAACTGAGGATTAAAAAAGCATACAACTAAATACAAAAGCTAAGACGCACAGTCATCTACAGCACACAAGAGCACTGTCACGGCTGTAGAACAGGTTTATAAAGGCCACTCACCATATTGCTGGCCTGATAGCATGAGAAAAAGAAAAATAAGAGACAAGCTCAAAAAAAAAATGACATGGGCCAGAATTCTTGTGCTCAGGCAGTGGCGTGTGTGTTTGTGTGTGAATTTGTTAATATTTTATACAACATTTCAGATAATCTGAAATAAATAATAAAAGTGCTGAAAATGTCATTGGTGTTACAAGTGAACTATCATCTCTCGACACTGTGTGTACCTGAACGGGTTCCTGCTGTTTGAACACTGGTGTGAGGTCTGGCAGAATCATACGTATGTATTCTTCCTTAGTGCACTCTTCTGCTATGAGCAGGACGTTGGGCAGCACAAACGGAACCATGTCGGGGTTCACAAACTCTGAGGTGAGTGCTGGCAGGATTCGGTGCACAACCACCCTCTAAAAAACAAAACTGCCTGTTAGCTCTTACTCTTTAACGAAAATGGCTGAAAACAAATAAATATAAACTCAATACTTTCTCCAAAATGAATGGCTACAGAGAAAAAAAAAACCAAAACTTGACACAAATAAATGAATGACTAATTACGCAACACAGTCATGATCTACAAGTTCTTACAACAAGTGTTACTCAATTATTCATTCTTGCCTTGGGCAGCTTTGGCAGGACTTTGGGGAGGCCTTTGTAAAACTGAGACTTCTGTAAGTTGTCTCTCTGGAAGAGCGAGTCGAAATACTGCAGAGTCACTGCGCCCACGTCATCAAAGAATGGGATCTGAAGCACACACATACGCAAAATTCATATGCAAGTACACAGGCACACACTAACACTTCACTTTTACATGAGTAAAGCAAGTACAATTTGTGTTTTTGCGGTCTGAATAAAACAAAATTCTGTAGCATCATTTGCTGTGACAGCAGCATGTGTAGAGACAACAAGCTCTCACCTTGGTCATCTGGTCAGCATCTGGCCTCACATTGGTTGTGACACTCAGCAGCATCTTCACATGCTCTCGCACCTCCTCAGGGATCTTGCTCAGCACTCCCGGGCTCAGGCGACTCAGCTAAGCAAAAGTGAGACCTTAAATGACCTTAAATGAACCTGCTCACCTGTCTTTCTGTGGAGTTTTGCGTTTGATGCATCTACTTGCACGCTTTCATATCTCATTCAAACCTTGTGCCAATTATCAGGTCTGCACTTTGGCAAAAAGGGAATTGAGTTTTTATTCAGGTGAGATTAAGCTTTGAATTAAAACTTTTCACTCTCTTACCTGGTCTAGTTGCCTGCTGAAGCTCTTAAAGATGTCCTGTTTATTGACCTGGAAGACTGGCTTCCCCTCATTGAACACTGCATGCATGACAACTCCTAGCGAATACATGTCGGAGGCGGAATCACAGCTGACAGAGAGGATGTATTCCGGGGCCACATATTCCGGGTTGGGCAGGCATAGAGGGGGCAGGTTGGGGTCCCACTCTTTACATACATATTTGGGCTATGGGACACATTACACATCTGAATAAGACAAGGAACTGTACAAGTTATGTATACTTTTCACCCTCTCCCTTTAAGTAGAGCCATTCTTTGGTGCACTACATGCTGCTCCTGACCTCAGCATCAGACGGGTTGCTGGATGAGATGCTAAAATCAAAGCCCATGATCTTCCAGGATCCACTCTTGTTTAGGATGATATTCTCAATAGACAGGTTACCATGAACCATCTTCACCCCACTGTGCAGGAATGACAGCCCTTCAGAGATCTTGAGGAAGAAAGAGAACACATTTTCAGTGGGAAATTGCTTTATTTTACTTACTCTGATAAAATCAGTGTTTTCATTTAGTATATCAAGCAAGTTCTCACCTGAAGTAAACCGTATTTGGTCTCCACATCGTAGAGTTTGTACTCTTTAATATCTGTTGGGACAGGACTGGGCAGATTGTCCCATTGGCCCAGGACATTTGCCAAGCTAGCAAACACAGGCTCTGTGCAGAACGCGAGAGAATCCCTGAGAGAGAAGGGGTGAAAATGAATAATGAGAAGGTCAGAATGAAAAAAAAAACAACTCTGCAAACACAGAGAAAAACACCTACAGCAGTAACAGTGGTTACAAGTTAAAAAGCAACAAAAACTGGAACAAAACAATATTAACAACATTGTATATGTGAACCTGAAGGAAGGAGGGGAAAAAACGCAGAAATACACAGATTAAATCACATCTTTCTTCTCAATTCTGTCAATTTCTACTTCCCGCAGTCATGTATTATTCATAGACCCTTTCCCAGAGCTGGGTCTTCAGATCTCATAGAGGCTCTATGCAGCCGGAGGGTTATGCTCTTAGATGGAGATAACAAGCTTGATTCTGTATTCAAACCAACAACACTCTCCCTTAATTAATCCCCTCTTCAGACAGTGACAGGAGTCTCTCTGCACAGAAATGTTGTGGCTAGTTTTAATTCAAAACAACAACAACAACACACACAGCTCACCTTGACTCCTCTAAAGGGTGCTGGACTGTAAGAAGTCGTGGGTGTCTTAAGCGGGTCAGCTGCTGAACTCCTCGTTTGAGTGAATCAATGATCTGGTCCTTCTCAAACTTCTGATATCTATCAATTATCTTTTTGTCAAATACGAAGACTGCCACTTCCTAAATTTGCAGTAAAGGATTGTATAAGCACGACAACAGTAAGAACAGTCAATACAATAACAAGTACATTCACTTAAAATATAACTTCAGTATTGCCAAAGCAAGTGAAAAGCTGGGGTGCTGCACCATGATTTTGTAACATTCTTCGACAAACATGATTCCATAAATAAGCAGTAAGGTTAACTGTTACTCAAGATAACAGATTAAGTAAAGATGCAAAGATCATTAATGGTTACAACATTCTACTACAACATTCATACTCACTTCCTGTCCCTCCCCATTCTCTTTGGTGGCCATCTGTGAGAACGCTTCAAAAATATTTGCTAAAAACAAGCTCCAGCAAGTAATATACTTATTAATATACTGTCATAACTTTCTAGAAGCTGTCTGAAGCTTCTCATTTTCTGCCCACATAGGGAGACAAGGAAAAAACCAATTATAGTGTTTTTACTTATTTCTTTATTCTTGTTCAAAGAATTTAAACTATTTTAACTGTTTAAATTATTCTAAAAATCCCCACATCAACATAATTTAGAGCTTCACTGAGAATTGTACTACCATTTCATTTTACAACCCATGATGTTTCTCATTATTTCCTGTGTTATAGTACATCAAAGGGGCAAAGCTATCTCCAGCCTGTGAACTATGATTCCAATTAACATTATTATTGTTGTTTTTAATCACAGACAAGGCATGTGTTCAGTTCTTTTCTTCTTCAGATACTGACAACAAACACCATGGCATATGACAAAGAATCACAGGTCCGTGTCGCAGTTTCTATTTATACAACCCTTGTTTGAATATTCACAAAAGACAATGACAATGGAGGTTTAGGTTTAAGTTCTGATCTATGATTTTCCCGTCTGTTTACAATGTGGCGAGGGCAGCACTCTATTAAAAGCAGCGTATTTAAGCCTAATCTGATTTCTCTCTCACCTGCTTGGTAGACTTCTTAGTGCCATTGTAGATTCTCCAGCACATCCCTGGTCCTCCACTTGCAATGTGCCGTCCAACTTCAAACTCCCGTGTCACAGGGTTTCCCATGACAGCACTGGTCACGTCGGCCGTCACCTTAGTGACAGTGCTCTTTAATTTATTGAGCATGGATTCCATGGTTTAGTTAGCCGTCCACCTACAACAAACCAACAAACAATGTAGGTTCTATGTGGCAATAATTCAGCTACTCACTAACAACAATGACTGAAATAAGAATATATTTGTCCCAGCATGTGAAATGACTTGGCAAGTATACACTGGCTAATCAGTAAAAAAAAGTGTGTAGGAAGTAGGACACAACTAACAACTTGTTTTCTTCCTGTCTTTTTTTTAAACAGATAATACACTGTTTTTGCTGTACTGAGAATGCTAAAGAATCCAAAGCAGAATTTTGGCAGACTCATCCAGAGGAGCTAAGCAGTGAAGTGCTGTGTGGTGTGCTTTCACAAGCAAATTTCTTTTCACAGCCAATAATTACCTCAACCTCACTTACTTAAAATCTCTTTGTCTCACCAACACTCCCTGTTCTATCTCAGTTTCTTAGACATCTTCACATACAAACAGTAAAAGAGAAAACAGCAGGAGAAATCTCAGGGCCTACACTTGCTACATGATTCCTAAAGATGTTCAAATTCCCATACAGAACTCTAAGAATAAAGAGAGAAAGAAAGAGAAAATCACAGCTGCAGAACTGTATCTCATTTTCTCTCATTTATTTTAGTCAACATTCCATTTAGGCAGAGAGGTGATGGTGAAGCATTAGACTGAAGGCAGCTCACACATCTTTTTACCCTTTTGCTAGAAGCATCATCAATGCAAGTTAATTGGCTATAAGAATGTCCACAACTAAATTATTTACTGACAGCATAATAAGGCGTTCCCGCAATAATGAATGCAATGCAAAGTACAGAACAGATATATGTTGTAGGGCTGAGCACTATAACCTCAAAGTAATATCAAGATTAATTGAACAGTTTATCTCAAATGATTAATGAACAATTACTGTTTTTCTTTGTTTTCTGCCATCATAGTTCACTGATAAGGTTTGTTCTGTAAACATATTCAATTATTAAAGTTGAGATATTTTGAAAGGGCAAGATGATGTCAATGTTCTGAATGTCAGTTTTGATTCATTTTCAATTAATCATCTGTTATTTCATAAAATACTTATCCACAGTTATAATAGCTGAATAACATAACATGACACAGGGCTTTCCAATAGTACAAGAGGAATGAAAATAACTATTACTCAATCTTAAGAGAGAAATAATGCTTAAATTCTGTTTTAAACATTTTTGTTTTTACAAAGGAGTGAATACATTGGAAAGACAGATCAAACAAACCCACCACAGTCTCAAACCATCCTGAAATAACTTTTACGCAAAGAAACAGCTCTAATGAGATGCAGGATGCTGTATGTGTGAATTCAAGGCAGATGTTTTGAATGTCACACTACTTATTCAACAGCACCTCTACTTTCCAAAAATTACTCCAATGTGAGCACTGGCAGTCCAGGACAAACCTGTATGGGTATCATTTTAGAAGCTAGTCTGACTCCGATATACCAAGTTGGAGTTGGAGTTACCTGTGTAAATTATACTGACAATTAAAATTATTTTCTTTATGTACAGTATCAGTCAAAAATATTCCCCCAAATAAAAACAGCTGTATTTATATTTATTTGACTTTAAGACACCTGTCACAAACACATTTGTCGAAAATGAAGTTGCTGTCGAAAATATAGCATGCAAGTTACAAGTGACGTAGGCGAAGTAACAGTGTTTCATTAGACTATTACTGTGATAACGAAAAGCCGAGCTATTGATGATATGCTTACAAGCTGAGTTTATAAACACAAAAAGAACTAGTGCTCTCAAGCTAGTCAGCCACGGAAGACAGATTTTAGCTTGGTGACTCCCAGTTAGCCTCTATGAGTTAGCCTTCGGGTTAAACTTACTATCACCTACAAATGTGGTGACACCTAGTTATTAGACATATTGATACCGTTATAGCGCCCATACAGCAGGTGCCTTCGCTTTCCGGTTCCGATTATAGCTTGCCATTAGCAGCTAGTTAGCTTAGCCTACCTGACGCCTATGAGCTAAACCGCTAACGACAGCAAAGCGAGACGTCACTCTGTATTGAGGGCGAGAAAATGACGGTATAACGGGGTAATTGTGTGACAAATTGCTAGGACCTCGCTCTTACCTTTATCCTAAAGTAGGTGACAGCGAAATGCAGAGGTTTACGTCAGGGCTTGGGATGTAAAACAGAAATATTAGGAATCCGCAGCCTGAAGCCGCTCATGAAAACACCTGTGAAGAGTCTCTCTGACCCTAAAGCGTTACATGCTTCTCTTCCGGTTCAGAAACCACTCACAAGCCGTATAAAAGTCTTTAAAGTATGAAAATTAAAAACCGTCAAAAAATTACATAACCCTCTATGACAGAAGCGACATTCCGCGAATGGCATTTTGTATTCAGTTTATTTCTGCTTCGGTAAATTAATTAATGCACAGTTGCTGCAACAAAATCGTCTAGATATCCAACAATTCCGAGAACATACTGGATAACCAGTAACAAAATTTAAAGTGCTTCGAAATCATTGACATTAAAATACAGTGACATACAGAGCAAAAAAAGTGACACCACCACTCTTTTCTCATTATTAATCAAGTTATAAACACAGCATTTCAGAAAATAATCAAGCTACCAGTATTAACAAATTTAAAATACCGTTTCCGGATTGAATTTCAAATATTTTGAAATTTCAAAACTTCTAGTGTCTAACGGGTTAATTAAATAATGCAAAATGTTACATTTCACAAAATTCTCTTTCTATTTTAGAAAGCAAAAAACAACTACAGACCAATAGTTCTAAGGCATATTTTTCCTTTCCTACTATTCAGCATCCAGTGAAACCATGACTACCAAAATAATTAGCAAACATTAAAAAGAAAAAGATTAACAAAACTTAAAAATATACAGCGATTCAAATACAATATCAAGTAATATTTACTGAGTCAAATAATATTTAGTGTCAAATTACTCATCCTATTTCCCTTTTCTTGCCCTTTCTCATATCTCCAGCAAGAGCATGCATGGATTCATAAGATTCAGAAAAACACAGGACAAACACACACAGGATCTAAGGTCATAAGAGCATATGCATCACACACTTTTCATTATTATCACTGGCCACAAAACTCCCTGATTTGATGAAGGATAAGCCAGGTGACCTTTCTTCTAGAATGTGGTAGAGAAGTGCTGGAGAAAGACCGCTGGGTGGTGCTTCTGGAATTCCTTGATGAGTCTCCTCCTCTCTTTGACAGACAGGTCAATACTAAATGCGATGTGGTCAATGAGCTGCTTTAGGCTGTCGGTAGTGGTCTTCTCTCGCTGGTCCTCATACTGCTGTTTTGACACTTGCTGACAGAAGACAAACGCTACAAGGCAATAAAGAAGGGCACATTTTAGCACACAAAACGTCGTTAAATTAAGCATGCACATCTAATACAAATGTGCTATCAGGACGGACGAGTACCATAGGACTGGAAAACTCTGTTTAATGGACACATGAAAACTTACATGGTACATTAGCTGGATCCATTCCTTCTTGTAAAGTTTGTATGGCCTTCCTCACTGCCTCAATCAAGGACACAGGTGTCTGGTTTCATTGTGTCAAATCCAAGCAGAGAAATATGTGGCACATAAGTTTAGTTACACAAAAAATACATAATATAGTTAGAAATGGTACAAACTTGTTAAGCAGTTTGGTTCTCTGGATGGGTCGACAGTACCTTAAACAGATTTAAATGGTTGTCCATGAGAAACAGCAGAAGCTGCTCACTTTGGGCACGAGACACATCTTTACTCTGAAGCACAGCTTTCACAAACATTCTGCTAACCAACGCTCTATTCTCTATCTGAAAAATAAAGAGACAAAATAAAACTACTGCTCAAGTGTCAAAAATATTATTGTCCATTTCTGAAAAGGTGTATGACAACTGTAAAATCTACTCTTAAAAAAATAATATAATTTGAATATACTGTGTATTTTTTAGTTTAAGGCACCTGCTCTGTTCCATGATATTTACACAAGAACAGAACCCAACTAGTTATTACAACTGAATCCATTTCTCTCTTACCTTGTAGAGTATTAGTCATATTGTATGTCTAGAGATTTACTTTATTTGGCATTGGAATATCAAGGCTAACATTAACAAGAAAGAGATGTCTGTGAGCACCGAACTAACAGCATACCAAAATCAAAAATAAGCTATTCTAGTGGTCATAAATTTCTGATACAAATTAGCCAACATTAGCCTCATGCTGAAAACAGGCACTACATATATTGGGTATTGTTTGTTTGGACCTTAATTTTTAAACTTTTGGTTGCTATTTGATACCTGTTTGTGGAGTTTAAATGCTTTGGGGTCTGAAGCCTCAGCCATGAATGCCAGCAGTCTGCGCAGTTCATCTCTTGAGCCGTTGTCCAACAACCGCAGACACAGCTGAGATGCTCTTAACGCATCCTCACCCTTCCCAGAATCTGACACAAGCAACACATACAAAAAGACGTTTTCATCCAATTATGCACAAATAAAACACACACAATCGAATGGTTCCCAGCATTATGCCAGGGCACATTTACCCAACAGCTGAAGGATGCCTGTGTGGATGTCCATGTAACGTCCAGCCAGAAGGGATGGTCTCTCTTGACTGCTATAGTACTTAACAACGGTATCAAACAGTAGTCTCTTCTGGGCACCCAACCTCTCTTTTCCCTCCACAGCATCATCATGGAGCAGCTGTTCTCCTGTTGCCACTATAAGCTGATCTGGGAACAGCTCAAGACAGTCTGCAGCTGCCATGAGCCATGAGTCCAGCCTTAAAAAGGCAGGCCATATATCATGAGTCAATGCAAAACGATACAAACATAACAGAGAAAAGCTAAATGCAACCAATTTTTATCGAAGTCATGTTCATCATAAACAAAGAAGTTCTAGTGATGATATTACATAAATATAAACAGATACTGACTCTGGCAGATTGAGGATCTGAGAGACTTCCCGGTCCAGGCAGGTGTTGGCGATGACTAGATCCCCATGGTTGCGTAGTAGAGATGTGCGTAGAGGTTCAGATTTTGCAGGTGAGGTCAGAATGCAATCTAGCATTGGCAATTCCACTAATTGTAGCAGCTGAAGGAGAGTTTGTTGTTTCCATACTTCCTGCACAACTGCAGATTAAAAATTACATTAAAATTTTGCCGTTAGTGATACAGCTACCATGTAGTAGTTCAAATCGCTGTAACGCTGCCACACTTGTTGGTATTTACAAACCATTACTTAAAGCAGACTATATTTTCTACTTCTACAGTAATTCATTCAAAATATACAGTACGTGTTAAAGCTGATCAGGAACTGCATGAATTGTGCAGACATTTTATAAAAAATTTGGGTGCACAAATTGATGGCCATCTTAAATTGCTTGAATGAATTTGGGTTTTACAGATAACTCAGCCGGTAAATACAAGTACGCAAGCTGGTATACAAGTTAGAATACTGCTTAGCTTTTACATTTCCATAGTGTGTAGGCAAGGGATTATAACTCAGTCACATACACAAAAGTATAACTTAAAGGATAAGATTGCATATCTGATGCCTAAACCTTAAACACCCATGATATAAGCTTTTGAAATACCTTTCTTTGAAAGGCATCGTGCAGTTGAACCAACAAGATTTAAACCAGAAGGCATGGATGGCTGCAGGTTTATAGTCTTCAGTATTCTCTCCACCCTCCTATCTGATGATCCCAGTGCCAAAGGATTGGAGATGGTCCTCATATCATCAAACCTGAAACAGGTATAATTAACAAATTGATCAAAAGAAAAAAACCATTATCCTAAGTGGCTTTGCAATACAATATGTAAACCCAACACTATTTAAAAAAACAAAAACCAAAACCAAAACTGCTATTAAGCCATTTACTGACCTAGATCCCTTCTTTTTCTTTCCATTTTGTTTTACAGGTGACAAGTTCTCCAGAACACCACAGCGTTTAGCGGACCCAGGAAGGGCTCCACAATCCAGGAAGCGGTAAAGACTACACCCAGAGTCCTCAAAGGTCATGTCTTTCTCCCGCCGAAAGAGCTTCACACCAACCGGTTCAAACACTCGTGTGTCCATAAGGGCCTGGCAAAGCCTGGTTGCTTTGAGACGGGACACATCACTAGAGCAGAAATATATGTTCTGCATGAGGTAGCTAAGCACCACATCGACAGCATCAGAGCCAATGAAACAGTCTCTGTGTACTCGCAAGTGTTGCCGCCGTTGCTTGACCTCAACCTGCGACTGCAAGGCCTCAATGATGTTCCGCCAAAGTTGAGTTGCCCTGAATGGTCCTGCCACACCTGACAAAAAAAAGTGAGTCTAAGTGGCATCAATTTGGTTGAAGCATTACACAGATTGTACAACACCGCTTGTAGAACGTTATTTATCCAGTGAAAGTGATTTCAAGATGAACCCAGTGCAATCCTTATTTTCAAAATCGTCATCTTAACTTTCAAAAATGTTTCGTCATTCTATATAAAGTAGAAAACTGCCTTTACAAAAAAATTATACAGAATGGAATTACAACGGCGAGTTGTTCAAAGTAGTATCGTTCGGTTTAAGCTCCTGCAACTTGACGCTTGCACTTGCGCAAAATGAGATAACGACGCTGAACGATTTACTGTGCAGCCTGTTTTAATGATTATCCTAAAACAACAGTTTTGACGCAAACCCGCAATGCATCCGTAAATAATAAGTAACTGTATTAGAAAACTTTAGTAAACTTTGAACCGTATCGCTAGTGGGCAGAAACGGAACGATTTTTACAAACGTTGGTTTAGTTTAATTCTTCCGAACCGCCGTCGGAGTATAACGATAATATAGTGTATTTATAAACTGCCTACCTGTCTGATGTTTGTTTTCGCTTAAACATCTTGTTTGGCTATTCAGCCTTCTAAACCTCGGAGTCAAATCCACCGCCATCATGAAACAGGAAATTACGTCAGCAGTTCAGTTATTGGCTTCTCCTTTTTTGACACTGAATAAAATACGCGATCTAAACGAAAAAAATAAAAAATAAATAATATGAAATAACGATACCGGGACAACGCACAAAGCATCAGGTAGAAGTTACTGGGGGGTTACTGCTTTCTTTCCAAAGCTTTGGCATAGAGCCCGGCATCTGACGTATAAAATAAAGGACAACGGTTGTTCCAAATTTAGCCAATGAAAATTGCGGTAGTCAGACAAAGTTTGACGTGATTTGCTGGTGCAACATTTGATTGACAGAACCTGCTTCCAAAAACATGCATTAAATAATAGGGGAAAATATATTATTCTATACATTTTAGATGAAGAGAAATAGCAACCAGTGTTTACAAACGAACAGTCTAAATATAAAAAACAAGGAAATGATAAATAATAAGATAACATACATTTGGATGAATTGTTTATATAACATCTAAACACGTGCTGCACTTAAATTTTTGAGATGAGGTATAATTCTAATTTATTCTCTAATAAATAACCTAGTCACCCAAAATATTTTGGAAAAACCTACAGCTCGAAAGATTCACACGAATTGTGTGATGATAAATCAAATGACCACGTTCTTTGAAGGAAACATATTTGTCCCATAGAGAGTAAAATATGTTAAGTATATTCACAGAATAAATGATTTTTTAAATAATAATATTCTTGCCACACTCGGGATAAGACATAGGGTTTCGCTACTTTAGCTTCTGACGTCATGTCACCGTGAGGAACACACCACGCGACATCTGTAGACAAGATGGCGGCTGCGGTTATGCCCGATGTTTAAGTGAGATACTGCTGGCAAGGGAAAAACAACAGGTATGTGAAATAATTGCCTTGTTCAAAAAATAACTTTAATGGGAATTTGAAGGTGTCAGATGTGACTTATTCAGGTGGAGCGAATATGACCAAACTACACACCTTAATAAAAACCTGAGCTATCTGATGATAGCATCAGTGATGCGGCTAGTTAGTGCTAGCCGGCTAGCAGATAAGCACTGTGAACGTCGTAGCTAGTTTTGTTACTTTAGCTAAGCTGCTAGCTTAAGCAAACATAAGTCTTAAAAGTAGCTAGGGTTTAAATGAAAAACCTCTGTCATTTATCTCTTATAGATTTCTCGCGAGTGTAGAAATATAATTTGTTGATAACAAAAATGGTTGTTTATGTTTTAAAGCTTTTTAAACATGTTCTAATCAACCTAATACTATACAGTGTGTGTCTATATCACGGCATCAAAGTTTGACATGTTGTATAGGCCGTACGTAAATGTCCTACATGAACATGCTTGCAGCAGCAACACCTAGTACAGACAAAAGCTTAGCTTCCTACGTATAAATGTGATGTTCGGGACAACGGAAACTCGATAAATCCCAGCTTGGAAACTTCCGACTTCTGAATAACGCGCCTTCACGAGAACTCGGAACAATATGGAATCCCGCAGCAGCATCTCCATACGTGTTGTTGCCTTTACAAAGACCACTATTTTAACTTTCAGAATACGTTGATCAAGAGCATAAAAGTATTTCTTGGTCGAGTCTTGATACAGAGACAAACTCGAGTCGGATTTGTGAGTTCTTTGGAGTTTTATTGCCTCTGCTTTTGAGTGCGGACATCAGCCTGGGTCTGGCTTTGCTTTATAAACCACGCAATAAAAACTCACCTTTCTGATCTCGTTATATCAAAGTTTATTGTCAGAATGCCTCACTTACTTAGCATTTGAGATTGGGTAATATTTTTTGTTGGAATAAAGTCAATACACAATCACGCTCAAGATAGTTAAGTTTGCGCAAACGTGTGGACTAATATTTCTTCGTCTTCACAGTCACTTTACATTGTACATTTCATTGTAATTTTACTAATGTACAATGAATGCAAACATACCTGTTATATGTTTACTTTCCTCCCGAAGGTATCTAGTAATATATGGATATGATAAATTATTCCAAAATCACTAGGTGTGATTTTGTAGAGGAGTATATCTGCATAGTAATTACAAATAATAGAATTACATTTAAATTTATATTGTGCTATTAATGTGGTCAGTGATGGCACAATGGCCTAAGTGACTGAAACCATGTGTTGTTGATCATAAGACTGGGGAACCATGAACCCTGGTCAAGGCACTTAGACCCAAGTTGCTCTGGGCAGACTGTGCCTGTAATTAGGAAATGGAATTTGTTTTGGATAGGTGCATCTGATAAATGCAGTAAATGTAATGAGACAAAATACAGATCCCATCTGAATGATTTGCAGTGATTTTGTGGAGGAGTGTATCTGCATAGGAAAAAAATGCTGACGTATGATGTTTTAAGTGAGTGAGGGATTAGTCATTGTGAATCATGCGAACCATCTTTTATTTACCTTTATCCACACACCAATAAGTCTGAGCACATTACATCAAACAGATTTTTTGTAGATTAGTCACAGAATCACTGAAAGTCACAGGAAATGAATAAAATGAAAAAAAAAGTTTGAATTCCTGAGTTAAATATTTTAGCATAGTGTGCTTTGATTTGTCTTACTTGGCATTCCACGTCCTGTGATGTGACTTATGCACATTGTGATAGAAATGCTTAAGCAATAAACTGTGCAGTTTTGGTTTCAACTGACATTTCTAAAAACTGTGTAAGATAATAACATTCTCAACAACATGTTTAACCAGTTTACTTATTAAAGCTGAAGGTGATGGCAGGATAAAATAGCAGTAGTAGGAAACCTTCCAGGAAAGGTTTAGTTGTTTGATGAATTGATAGGCCTATCTTTTTTTAGATAAGGTTACCAATCAAAGGCAGACAAAGTTCTGGATCTCAAATTAAGTACTTAAGTAGGATCTTAAAATAGAAATCAGTTCTAATTTGTATTAGGTTATTTATATAACTATCATGTAATGACTGATCTGACTTTATCTCTATGGCCTGATGTTTGTGTAGTTTGATCAACTTAAACAACAAAAAGTAACTTTATCAGATTTTTTCAGCATTTATCAGATTTACGTTTCCTAAAAGGCACAGTCTCCCTGGAGCAACTTTTGGTTAAGGGTTATTTTCAGGGGGACAGTATGGCCGTAATGGCTGATTCTCTTTATTTTTATCTCAATGCTTTGTGTTTGTGTAGTTCACTCAACTGACATAACAGAACAGTAACTAATAAACTTGTTGGCGTCTTGAAAATTTACAGCATTTCTCAAGGGTTCAGTTCTAGATTGACGGTCTCCCTGGAGCAACTTTTGATTTAGGATGTTTGTCTGTTTGTTGTTTTTAGTAGTGGAGGTAGGATACAGTCAGTCTTGAACCTTGATACTCTTAACGAGTATTCTACTCAGACGCCATAACGACCGCTAAGAGGCTAACTTTTGAAAGTTATTTAGAAAATGTAACTTACTTTAAATATCACGGCAGTAAATGAAGCAGTAAAAATTTACAGCAGTGGCTGGAGGAGTCATCAGATATTAGGCAATGTTTTCTAGAGAATGCTCTCTCAGTAATGTTGTTTGGGACATGACTTATTGTTGCTGTGTATAAAAACACAGGCAGGCACGACCTTAATGTCCTTTCTGCATTATCTTACCATAGTGCTCAACCCCTTGATGTGAAGGGGGCTCCCTGCTCAAAAACCTGACTTGTATGGTTGGTCAGGAGCGTAAGACTTGTGGCCATCTTAAGCTGTTTTGTAAACTTCTACACTGGATTTGGTGCAAAGCATAACATGACTGACCTTTGATCAACAATAAACATGAACAGTTCTAAGTGTTATGTTCTAAGCTGGCTCTTTTCAGCAGGTTTAATGTTCTCTAGACATCTAATGACTGATTTTATTCACAGAAAGCTTTACTAGGCTTCTGAAATGCTGACATTATGTGCCTGTGTGGGTGATTTGTCTGTGATTTTCAGACAGTTGCTTTGGGGACAATTTATAAGCGGTGAAGTAAAAGAAGTAATGATGGTTTACAAAACGGAAAAGAAGACATGCATGACGAAATACCCATGGTCCTAAATTTTGCTCATGATATCTTGTACAATATGAAACTGCTGTGGCTAGTTGTATTAACTTGTAATTATATCTAATTTCCATGTACCCCAGATTAACCATGCCTTGGAAGGAGGTAGATGTAACTCTGCCTGCCTTCACCATGGTGATGTGAAGTGGGTGTGGCCGTCTGGGATGGACAGGTGTAAGCACGTGGGTCGCTTGAGACTTGGGCGGGACCACTCGATCCTGAACCCGCAGAAATGGCACTGCGTGGACTGTAACACCACCGAATCCGTGTGGGCCTGCCTCAACTGTTCACATGTAGCCTGTGGACGCTACATAGAGGAGCATGCGCTGCAGCACTTTAAGGTACGGACATTTTATGGACCTTGGTTAGTGTTTACATGTTTTTCTGCTGCATAAAAGCATATCTGGTAATTCATTCCTTGCTTAGATAGCAAAATGCTGGATACTGGAACTGCAGGAACTAGAATTGCAAAACTCAATTATAATATGGAGCTACAACCTTCATTTATCTGTATTGTGAGAGTTTTCTGCTAAACACATTCTGATGCTGAAGAGTTCATCATTTTATTAGACGCAGACAGGGAGAAACATTAATAAAACAAATCCTCATGGTGTGGTTTAACTCAGCATACACATGGAACAAAAAGCCTACCTGCAGAGGAATACAAAATATATTATTAATATAAATATATAAATATAATTTTTTACTTACATAAGGACAGGAATGGGAACAAAAGGTACGTACTATTCCCAAATATGCAACAAAAACAATGAGAGACATAATTAGGGATGCACCGATTGCAATTTTCTTACGATTCGTTACCGATTTTTTGTAGTGTGATAAACCCGATACCGATTTTTCCCAGATAACAGAAAATTAGAAGCTGCTACTGAGTAATCAACCGACATACGACACAAAAAAGTTTTTTTAATGTAACTTTGATAGTTACTTTCCTGTTTACTAGTTACTTTTATAATAGTGGCAGCTCTACAACAAACACAAAAAAAAAATCAAATTTTCTTTAATATAATATAGCCATTTTCATAACAAATTTTAAATAAATGTAACTTTCGTAAAATGTAACAACTCCGGTAACTTCGGCGTCGAAAAATATATCTGCAGCACATTTGTATTTTGGGCATAGGTGATTTATCAGATTTCTGAAGCCTGTATCCTTAACTATGGAAAACGGCTGATCATCTAGGGATCATCTTGTGATTGACTTGTGCATCTGTGTTTATGTTGAATTAAATAGTTGAATAACTATTTAATTATAATTATAAGGTTGATAAACTATAACTTGTGTTTAATGTACCTGTCGCCGTTCCTCTTTCTTAGTCATCTTTGGTTTTTCTGTAAAAACTGTCTGTAGTGTGCAGTCAATCACAAGACCAAGAGCCATCGGCCAATAGGATTCGCAGGCAGAAGCTGCCAAAACCCCGCCCCCAAACTGCCAAAACCCGCCCCCTTTCAAACCTTTCAAAAGGACATTTAACACATCGAGAGGAAAAAAGACATTCGCGAGAGGAAAAATACAGTTCGCGCGCAATATTATCACAACCGCGCACTCGATTCTTAATTTTGTGCTCTCGAGTTTCACATTTGCACGCGCGACTTTGAAATTTCAAAATTTTTGCGGCAAGCCATTTTGCGCGCTCTAGTTTTGTCATTGATGCGACGCCATACTCACGCACCCAAAATTCGTTTCGTCGCCGTGTGATGTCACCCCATTCAAAGTGAATGAGAAACGCCTCCGTTGAGCGTACATGTGAACGCTGCCTGAATGCACGCGTGGCTGTGCTGCAAGTAATACGCATGAGCAAGATCGGTTTTAAGTCGGCAATACGTGAGTGATCAGCCAATCACCGATCAGGCCAAAAATCGGCCAATTCCGATCGCTGGCCGATCGATCTGTGCATCCCTGGACGTAATATAATACCATCACGTCAGAAAAATGAAAAATACCGTCATGATAAATTTAGGAACATGCCACCCTCCCTTAAATAAAAGTCTTCATTATTTGCTTTGCAGGAACAAGGACACCCACTGGCCATGGAGGTGAATGAACTGTATGTGTTCTGCTACCTCTGTGACGACTATGTGCTGAATGATAATGCAACCGGTGACCTGAAGTTACTTCGCAGCACCCTCAGTGCCATCAAGAGTCAACGCTATGAGGTTACCACTCGCAGCGGGCGCACCCTGCGCTCCAGCGCCGCCCTACTGGACCAGCCAGCACACGGCAACGCTCAGAAGCTGCAGCTGCGTGACGAGGACCGCATGTTCACAGCATTGTGGCACCGGCGCCGGGCGCTGATCGGCCGCGTCTTCCGTCTCTGGTTTGAGCAGACGGAGAGCGGGGTGAAGCGTCTAGAGGAGGAGCGGCTGCAGGAGGAAGAGGAGGAGAGGAAGCGAGAGGCCCGAGAGAGGAGGCTCCAGCGAAAGCGCAGGCTCAGGGAGGAGCTGGAAAGCGCTCCCCCCAGAAAGAGCAGACGGATTCGGAGGCAGAGCCAGAAAGCGGCAGCTGCCAGCGTGCCGACAGACAAAGTCAAATCTCGAAAGCGAAAGGGGGATCTGCCCGCCATTGCAAAAACTCCTAAAAAGCCACGACTCTTAGCCAAGGGAAAACGGACTTGTGCTCCGCCTCCCAAAACGGGCGATTCCCCCATCAAAAGACGTCCCACCGTCACGCCAGGAGTAACTGGCCTGCGTAATCTCGGCAACACATGCTACATGAACTCCATATTGCAGGTTCTAAGTCACCTCCACGTGTTTAGAGAATGTTTCTTGAGACTTGACCTGAATCAAGCGTTGGAACTGCTGGCCACTGCCGTTAGCCATGAGCTGGGGCTCTCAGCTCAGCACGGCACCCAGCCCAAAGCCTCTGGCCAGGGCTCAGGGCTCAGTGGAGGGGCGTCGCGCTCCAGGAACATGGAGCTCATCCAGCCCAAAGAGCCTAGTTCTAAACACATCTCTCTCTGTCACGAGTTACACACCTTATTTCAGGTATCTCTTTCGTCACTTATGCCGATAGGACAGCTTTTCACTTTTTTGTGCATAACAACCTTCATCTTTTTACACCTATTTACAGTGCATTTAGGCCTTTTGGTAGTCCTTCTACATAAAAACATTGTTTTAAGCTGTGTAAAACAGCTTGTTTCAGAAAATGAACATACATTTGAATGAAAACTTAAATATGCAAGCTTTTGATGGTTTTTAGATCCTAGTTTTAAACAAAATTTCCATATTCTTAGTGTAAGAGTTGCTTCTAATGCGTCATGAATATGACATTTAATTTATAATGCAGCCTAATCTTGTGTGTATGTGTGTGTGTGTAGGTGATGTGGTCAGGAAAGTGGGCCCTGGTTTCTCCCTTTGCCATGCTGCATTCTGTATGGCAGCTTATCCCAGCTTTCCGAGGTTACGCACAGCAGGATGCACAAGAGTTCCTGTGTGAACTCCTGGACAAGGTCCAGCACGAGTTGGAACGCACTGGAACGTTGACACCTGCCACGGTGCCGTCCAATCAGAGGCGACTCATCCAACAGGTCCTCAGTGTGGTCAACACCATCTTCCTTGGGGAACTGTTGAGTCAGGTGACAGATTTTTCCTTGAGAAAATTCCTTGTGCTCAAGCAAAATACATAAAATACTCAATTATTTTCTTTTACAACCACACACACTTATCAGGTGAAGTGCTTAGCGTGCGACCATCACTCTAACACAGTGGAACCGTTCTGGGATTTATCATTGGAGTTTCCCGAGCGTTACCACAGCAACAGCAAAGATGCTGCACAGGTTCCATGTGGACTGACTGAGATGCTGGCCAAGTTCACAGAGACCGAGGCTTTGGAGGGGGCCATTTATGCTTGTGACCAGTGCAACAGTGAGTCTTAAACACATGCAACCTCACACACACCCTACGTAGTTGGATAAACACACTTCAGTATGGTCAAAGAGATGTAATGTATCGTGTAAATGTGTAGTGAACTTAGTTTTACTTCAAGGTGAAAACTTCAAAGACATTCCAAGCCGGAGGGTACCATAGAACTTTCAGTAGAAACTTAAAATGCAAATAGAATCAACTGTGCATTAATTTTTATTTTCTATGCACACACCTTTTAAAATTGTGCTTCCCCATAGGTAAACGCAGGTATTTTTGCTCTAAGCAAGTGGTTCTAACCGAAGCCCAGAAGCAGCTGATGGTTTACAAACTGCCCCACGTCCTACGACTGCACCTCAAACGCTTCAGGTGCAAATTCACACACAAACGTGCAAACACACCCTGGTTTGAGAGCACTTCAGAGGTTTATGTTTAACACGTATTTGATGGCAGGTGGTCAGGTCGGAACCACAGAGAGAAGATCGGCGTTCACGTCCAGTTTGAGCAGGAGTTGGACATGGAGCCATACTGCTGCAAAGACTCCGCCTCCAATATGTTGCCACGCCGCGAACACTTTCTCTACCAGCTCTCCGCTGTCGTGATGCATCATGGGAAGGGCTTCGGCTCCGGCCATTACACCGCTTTCTGTTACAACACAGAAGGGGGTAAGAAGTTGTTTCTGTTTTTGGAAAATCCTCTGAAACGTTGTGTAATGTAGTAGTTATGTAACAATTATTAAATCACTTTCAACACTTTAATAACAGTATCTCTCCCTTTCAGGATTTTGGGTTCACTGTAATGACTCGAAGCTGAGCGTGTGTTCGGTGGAGGAAGTGTGTAAGGCGCAAGCCTATATTCTCTTCTACACCCGGAAAACCTCTCAGGACAAAGGCCACGTCAGCAACCTCTGACCCCTGCTTAACAACCAATCAGCCACAGAGACACTGTTTTGTACATTCTATTAACACGGTTTTCCGACACTTAGTCTGTGTGTCTTTGTTGTAGCGTGCAGCAGTTCTCCAGACAGTGTGTCTTGTCACACACTTACAAGCCTTACAACAGATTTTTGGCGGTAGGCACTATTGCAGTAATTGTAGCGGTGTGTTTGTCTGTGTGTGTGAGAGAGAGAGAGAGAGAGAGTGTGTGTGTGTGTATATATGTGTGCGTGAGTGGGCGTGTGAGAGAGAAAGAGACAAGCTATTTGGCCAGAAGCATTATGGCATCTTTCAGGTGTGTGTGCGTGAGACTGAGAGTGGGTAGTCTTTACTCTCCTCCCATACACACACCCCCTAAACATGTGAAAACTGATGCTGCCCACAAACCAAAGTGAAAATTGAACAACGCTCAGTCCTTTAAAGGGGTAGTTTGCAGACTGATGTGTCACAGGCATGTTTATATGTGAGAGAGTTGGTGATGAGGTTCAGTTAAAAATTCTTGGTGTCCGGCCCTCTGTCAGACCAGATGATTAGGTCTTTTCTAGTTTTATCAAGTTCCAAGCTTTCCGATAATGTTTCAACAATTCAGGAGTTTTTTTGCTGTTTGTGACTTTGCAGAATGTACTTTTATATGCTCAGTACTTGGGTAAACAAAATTAGTTTTATTTTTTTAAAAGAAGTGATTTTAGAAAAAAAAAAAAAGATGTTCTCACCAGCAAAGACACAATGTTTGCTCTGTGTGTGTCACACAGCCTCTTTGTGAAATTTTCCGGTTGTGTTCAGTTCATGTGTCTCCGTTCCTCAGCCGGTATAGGTGGAAAACTATGCAAATTATTACCTCAATTTATAGAGAAATTTACCTCAATAAAAGGAGAATATTTTTGCATTTTTGTAGAAAAATTGTTCTCCCTTGTGGTTGTGATGTGTTTTTGGTCCCTTTGCATTTAAACACACTTTTTAAAGTACCTGGTTCTGTTAGATTTGACTACAACTTAAAAAACTATTTTAAAGCACCAAAATGAGTGGTTTAGCTTCTATATTACCAACAAGTTCTTCAGCACCAACCAGCTTGAATATAAATCTGTCATAATATAGTCATATTCCTGTCTGTTCAGATTGTATGAGTAAAACATGCTTCCTCTAACAAGACGTTAGACAACGTTAAAAGCCCTTTGAGCTTTCTTCTTTGTTGGGTTTTTGAGTTGGTAGCACATTTGCTTAAAAATTTTCCCTAATAATTTCTGATCAATGCTTCTATACTAATTCGGCACAGTTCCACACACACTATTTATATCCAAAGCTGATGTGTTTGAAATGTTTTTTTTTTCCCAAAGTGGAAGGTCTTTCTTGTTTTATTTGAAACTAGAAAACTCCATCGGTGTGGAGGGAGGGAGTGATAAATGAAATATTGACCACATCCACAACAGATCTAGTAAAGATAGTTGGGTGTTTATTAATTCTTTTTAAAAAATCAAGATATTTCAAATGAAACTTGGATGCTACAAGACAGCCGTCTCAGAGATATTATACAAATATCAAAGAACATCTTAGGAAGCAGACTGGATAACATTCTTTTTTGTATATTTGGGCCTTTTGCAAAAAAAAAAAAGCACATGCTAAATTTCGCTAAGGAAACATACTTCATTCTTATATAATGATAATTATTTGCTAGGTACAGACTAGAATCAAAGCAGTCATTTTCATACTCAGCATTGGAGACCTCCCAGATTGCATCCCCCTTATGTTTCTTGCTGCAACACATCTGATCCAACAAAGTGTTAAATCTTCCAGCCCTTTATGAGGTACATCAGTCATGTTTGAGCAGGAAAGACAACAAAGGTGTGTGTGTGGTTTACAAGGTTCCCAGGACTACGACTGAGAAACACTTACTGTGCGGTATCTATAAGTTTTGTATTTATGTAAAAAGATAGAGGACTAAGCTCAGCCTTAATGGTCCACAGCAACTGTCTTTTTTTTTTAAGGGACAGCACCCAAAGAAGCCTATGTGGCAAGCAGTAAATGAACACTAATGGATGTCTCTTTGCATAGTGACCCTCATTACCTGTCCCTGTTGGCCACTGTAATGTTTAGCCAGAATTTCCCATTTCTTATTATTACGATGTTTCGATTACAGCAAATCTGAGCCCAGAACGGCAGCTAAAGATGTCCTGGCCTCCTGAATAGTAAAGCATTGATATAGTTTTCATGGGGAAGACCTGAAGTGTTTACCCAACAGCAGCTCTTTGTGTGTGTGCGTGTGTAAGTATAGGTTTATATGGTCATTTATCTCCATGGGCTTCTCAGTTGGTTTGCAATTGGAGTTTTTTTACACTGAATTAAAACTGTATGTCTGTGTGTGAGTTTGTGTGTGTGTTCACGTCAGTAGTCATCTCCCCTGCTCACCACCTCCTTGCATGTCGGCCTGAGTAGGATGGTGTGTTCAAACTGTGCAGTGTAAGAGCCCTTGGTGTCGCACAGCGGGGGATAGGGGTTGATAATGCCCAGATCACACAGGTTCTTCAGGGCCATCAGGTACTTGCTCTCCCCGAGACGATCCAGCCAGCGGCGGCAGAATGCCAGCGTGCTGAAGTTTTCGTTGATCACATTCAGCAGGTGCTTGGCCCGTGGTAGCCTTAGAGGACAAACGTGGGCTTAGATAGAAGAGCAGACTTAGATAAAAGAACATTGTGCTTTACTTTATTCTGAAGGTTTCCCTTTTTCAGACATAATCCTGAAATTTTTACAATTTTCTATTTTAAACACAATATTTTCTCCAGTTAATAGTTACAACACTATTAAAAATAAAGCATTTCAATGTAAGTTTGCTGTGGCAAGTTCACAGCAAGGAAAGTAAAAGGAGTTATATGAGGAGTAAATTTCAGAAACCTTCATTACTTGAACCGATTAATCCCTATCAGAGTCGCCGGGACCGGAGCCTAGCCTGGGGACTATGGGCATGAGGCAAGGATCAACCCTGGGCAGGCGCTAACACAACACAGGACACACACAAACACTCATTCATACTTTATGGGGCCAATTTAGAATCACCAGTCAACCTAAATTGCATGTTTTTGGACTGTGGGAGGAAGCCGGAGCACCTGTAGAAAACCCATGTGAACATGGGAAGAACACACAGCTGACCCGGGCATCGAACCCAGGACTTTCTTACTATGGTGTGACAGCGCTAACCACCGCACCACCGTGCTGCCTACTTGAACCATGTATCATAGAAAGCCAATTTCCATACCATGTAGCATCTTTCATAAGCTCTAGCTAGAGACATAAAGTTAGAGGATCTTTTCAAAACCGATTTTACAGTGATGGCATTTATAGGACTGGAATACAGTATTTTCTATTCCAGGTTTTGAAATGCTTTGGGAAGTCTGAAATTGAATGTTTTAGCCTCCTTATAAAACAGCATCCAGTCAGTTATCATAACTATTAACAGGTACTGTATATTTAAGAATTTCTTAAATTAGTTACTGGCGTACATGAACTGGTCTTTGGAATCCACCTGTTGCCCAGTTTTAGACCTTTATATGTGTAGTATGTGTGAAGTATCGTCACACTCACCTGATTGGCACATGTCCCACATCGAAGTTTTTCATGTAATGGGAACAGTCCATGTCATCATGAACAACCCCCTTTCCTGTACTGCCAAATGTCTCAATAGCATACACCTCACCCTCCTACAAACACACACAAGTTTGTAATTATACACACCAAGCCAAAAATGTCCTTGTTGCCAAAAATCTAAAATATTTATTAAATGGAAACTAAAGTGGAGCCACATGCCAATATATAAAGGCTTCTGCCAATGATACATGAGCCTTGTGTCGACATAATTTTTCTTTGACTTGGATGCATTCTGGATGTGTCACATGCAGGACATGTTACATGCTTGTTTTCTTTACATACTGCTGAAACCTTAGTTCTATCACAGGAAACACAAAAGGTAACTGTAGTATATATATTTTTAAAGATCATATAGTCATATTTTAAAAATAGTTTATTCATCAAAACTTGAAATGTCAGCTTTAATATATATGAAAGATAAGCATTATTGATTGGATCAAAGGCAGCATTATTTGCTGTTCAATAAAAAAAGAACTCAGGTAGTGTATTCCTTTAAAATGATTTGGGTCAACAACACAGCAGTCCAAAAATAAATAGGAGGGAACATCATGCACTCCTGAACAGGGGCAAAATGAAAATAACTGCTCTTTAAATGCACAGTGGGTCATACCACAAAGTCTATAATGAACATCCAAGGACACTTAGCCTCATTTGTACACATATTTTACATTTGAATATGACTTTACTCGTTTAAGTTTTATAATCATTATTGAGAGAACACAAACATTTGTGCGCTTGTGGATTTTTTAAAATCATTTTTGTAAACCATTTAGTTATACTCTATGTTCAATTAGTATATTACAAATACATATTACATTATAAATTACAGAAATATGTACCTCCATCCTGGTGGCCTCTCCGCCCTTTACAATGGGCACAGTTTTACCAGCGTGTATCCGGTACTGACCAATGGAGTGGCCATTCAGGTTGCGCACTGGCTTAACTGAAGAGAAAGAAATTAACGTATGTAAGTGCTCAACTGACAGAAAAAATCACATTTTTATGCAATATTCAATTGAGGTATGTGTCAAAATGTTGGAAATATCGCATATAACCCAAAGGCTCGATATCAATATGTGTAAATTGACTTACTTTTATGGAATGTGGAATTTATAGCTCAATTAAAAGCTTATGCAGGACTAAACAGTTAAAGCTTATAAAGTGAATGTTAGCTTTCTTCCATTAATCACATTGGCATTCATGGGTAGAGTGCTTGTAAGCTAACTAAAACTGAATCTAAAACAT
Source organism: Distichodus sexfasciatus (assembly GCA_032718565.1). Classification (NCBI taxonomy): domain Eukaryota; kingdom Metazoa; phylum Chordata; class Actinopteri; order Characiformes; family Distichodontidae; genus Distichodus; species Distichodus sexfasciatus. The sequence goes on along the minus strand of JAVGVS010000002.1, from coordinate 6,502,889 downwards.
AAGTACATAAAACAACTTTTGATGAGAAATATTTTGGCTCATCGTTTACATGTGATCCGAAATGTATGTAAACAGATTTTATCAAAAGCATTCATTTCATGTAATTGAAACAAAATAAGGTATAATTTAAATATTAATATTACATATCAGCTTGCATGAAATGGATAACTAAATCAGTAAATAAATCTTCTTACAGCGGCATAAGACGAACAGAAAACCTAACTGCATTAAAGTGCTTTCCTGTACCTTGATAAGTTTTCCCATCAATCTCCACCTCATATGACTCCATCACTTCCTGGATTGTTTCCCCGACATCACAAAGACGTACATCGATGCCCGCACACTGACGAGAGACAATGGAGAAGGTTGAGGAGCTGGCAGTCATACATCTGTCCACAAAACATTGGCAGCCATATCCCTAGGATGAAAATTTCCCCCTCCTAAAATCATAGAAATAAAATAACAAAATACACAGAAAACTGGCTGACAAATCACACACCTTTATTCCTGTGTCAGTGGCATCTCTTACAGCCTCGATCAGGCGATCATACTTTGGGTTAAAAGTGACAGTGAAGGCACAGTCAATAATCCTGCCTAAACACATACAGACACACACACACAAATAATGAACATTTTAATTTTCAACATGAGTATGAGATTGAGAATAGTTATACAAATATACAGATAATTCATATGTGCGTGTACCATTGATGTGTGTGCCAAAGTCAATCTTGCACACATCATTGTACTGCAGCACTGTGGGGTCACCAGCGTTGGGTGTGTAGTGAGCAGCACAGTTATTGAGCGAGCAGCCAGTTGGGAAGGCCAAGCCTGCCTTCAGTCCATTCTCCTTAATCAGCTTCCTACTGCAATCCTCCAAACGCTCACTAGAGCCAGAGAGAAAAAGAGGAAGCCAACCACTTTCTCATTTAAAAAAAGCAAAAGTAATAGTCTTTCATAGCTCAAAAGCAAATGAATCAACTGTGAATAGATTTTAAAACACAAGGCATTTACTGATGTTGGTGTCAGTTTTAGGACTGATGAGTGTGAGAGGGTTTGGGCCTCACCAGATATCAATCATGGTCAGACCCGGTTCGATCCAGCTCTTGACGTACTGCCGAACCTGCCGATGTGCTTCAGCCGCCTGTCGGAAATCATTCCACATCTCCTCACTGGCTCTGTCCATGATCCGCTTCTCCTCACTGCTCATCCGCCATGCTGCACTACGCCTACAAGTACACACACACACACACACACAATCAGTCTCGGGTGATGAAGGACTAGATGCGAACTTTACTGAGCTAATACACGCTTGTAGCAATTAGTGCCCAGCTGACAATCACCCAACATGAACTAACGGCAGATAAACTGACACATTATTTTAAAAAATGGGCAGAAGGTATACGGATTGGGGAAAGGGTGTGCTGCAGCTCCACTGTTATATGTTTAAGATATGACATTTACTTATCAAAATGTAATGTTTTGTTGCACTTTTGTTTATAGAACAATGAATGCAAGTAAAACATTCTTTTTTAAATGCATGTTATTTAGGTAAGAATGAATAACCGTATCCTAATGCTTTGTGCTTCTGAAAAGGAATGAATACAATGAATCTTTTTATTCTACAAATATCAAAATCAAAAAATAAAAAATAAAAAATACTATATCGGAATCCATTGACATTGCTGGAAGGTCATAACGTCACAGGCCATAAAGAACAAGGGAATATGTGTCTGCACAATTTGCACGACAACAAAGAGAAGAAACAGAGGTAACACAGGGTGCAGATGTTCCCATTCCCTTGAATTGCTAATGGGGACTCCCCCTAATTCACATTGGAACTACCTGCTCTACTACAACAGGGGCAGTGACCTCTAGGTCAGGAACCTCAGCAACATTATATAATATAATATTACACACACACAGGGTAATATGAGGTAGTTGTACGTCAGATAGGACAAGGTGACCGAAGAAGGGAAGAGCAGTCAGAACAGGACAGGACTATAGTGTAGCTGAGGGGAAAAACGGAAAGGTGACAAGGAAGAAAGGAAATGAGAGGGCAGAAATGCAGAGGAGAAGTGAGGAGTAGGAAAGAAGAAGAGAGCCCTTAAGAAAGAAATAAAATAGCGGAAGAGAGAAGAGAGAACAAAAGATCTGAAAAGAGTAACAGCAAAGATGAGAGGAAAGAAGAGAAGTAAAGTCCCATGAGAACTTTACCATCCTGTAAGATCGGATATTCACTCTTCACACCCAACAGGAAAAAAGGTAAGTAGAGAGAATATAAAAAAGGAAAAGAAAATATAAGAAGAGAGAATAAAAGAAGAGAGAACTGCAGACAGGAGAGGAGAGAATAAAAGTGAAAGGAAGGAAGAAATAAGAAGACAAGAGGAGAAAAGATGTGAAAAGTTGAGAGGAGATAGCAAATAAGAAAATAGCTAAAAGGACAGGAGTTGAAAAGAAAAGAAAAGGAGGCTAGCAGAGAGAAGAGGAAAGCAGAGTAGAGGAGAGATGAAGAGAATCCTTAAGAGCCCTCACACATCTTGTAAGGAGGGATATTCACACACTTTTCTGACAGGAAAAAAGGAAAGGAAAGGAAAGAAGACAGAGAAGAAGGAGAGTAAAGGATATAACTGCAGAGAGGAGAGGAGGGGAGAGGGAAAGATTAATAGCCCTTACCCATCCTGTGAGGAGGGATATTCACACTCTTCTCCGACAGGAAACACTCCATTGGGATAAAGCTCACATATGGGCACAGAGGGAGGGCAGGTCTGGGTTTTAGCTGCTGAGAGACATTAGAATGAGTTACAGAGGCTGCAGAATGAAAACACAGCACCTGCATTGTGCAATTATCATACAATTACCCAAACGCCAATGATCACAGGCACAGAAGCTGTACAGAGAGACAGCGTGTGAGCAGCGGAGTGGAATTTACACTGCGGAATTTTCCCAGGACTATGAGATCCTGGCTGAGGGCCAGAATGCTGCACTGCTCCATCAGCCGTGACACACTCACAACTGGACCTGGGACAATACAGCAGCACAGAAAGTACAAGAGATAAGGCAACTCACTGCCTCGTTTTTTCTTCGCTTTCTTTTTCTTCTTTTTCCCTGTAGAGCTTTCAGCCTCCTCTCCATCTGCGCTGACTAAAAAATAGTGGCAATTAAAAATAAAACTGAAATCACATCCAATAACTCCAAGTTAACATAAACTGAATTTTTTTAATCTGATTTGATTATTTCAGTCCTAGACACAAGTTTGAGTGCATTAAACAAAGCTGAATATTTGAGCAGGCATGTTTGTAGGTGGTTGTTCGTCCCCTAAAAGATAGGAAATCCTGAGATTTGTCAGACTTTGTAATGACTTTGCGAGGACATTTATATATGTGAGGACCGATCCTCACAAGGTTATACTAGTAGTTTTAGACCTACTAATTGTAATTATATGTGTCTATGAAAGAACTACAAAGCTCTCAAGATGTACTTTAAATTAGTTACCTTCTTCTCTGTCCTCTTCCCTCTCCCTCTCATCCAGGCTCTGCTGCTCTGACGGCCTCCTCACATCAGCCTCACCATCCTCCACCAGTTCAGCTTGTCCTGCTGCAATGTCACCCACACCCCCTCCCCCCCCACACACATACACATACACACAGGTGAATAAGCCCATAAGCAAAGTAAGTGCTAACTGTGCCAGATGCCTCTAAAGCTGCAATCCTCATCAACTTCTCACCGGTGTGCGCGGCCAGAGGACAGCAAACGACCAAATGCCTGCCTAGAAACTGACATAACAGATTGATAAGAAAGTAAGCTTGGCATGAAACTGCCAATTTCCTATGATCAACGTCAACACAGCAGGGTGGACTCAAAGTTCCCTGAAAAAACCAGGAAATAAAGACGAACTTATACACAGGAAAAAGGTGTTCAGACAAGAAAGGACATACTAAACCAATACTGACACTGGGCTCCAGCTAGTAGGTGAAAGTTGCTGATTATGGTTATAGTTGCTTACAGCTTTCAAAAGAATGAGACCAGATATTTTGTTATATTTGTTATACATTATATAACATTTTGAAATATATTTAAACATATATTTGTACATTTGAAATAAATGTACAAATATATATTTAAATATATTGCAAAACTATGGTTATAGTTGCTTACAGCTTTCAAAAGAATGAGACCAGATATTTTGTTATATTTGTTATACATTATATAACATTTTGAAATATATTTAAACATATATTTGTACATTTGAAATAAATGTACAAATATATATTTAAATATATTGCAAAACTATGGTTATAGTTGCTTACAGCTTTCAAAAGAATGAGACCAGATATTTTGTTATATTAGTTATACATTATATAAAATTGTGAAATATATTTAAATATATATTTGTACATTTGAAATAAATGTACAAATATATATTTAAATATATTGCAAAACTATGGTTATAGTTGCTTACAGCTTTCAAAAGGGTGAGACCAGATATTTTGTTATACATTACATACAATTTTGCAGTATATTTAAATATATTTTTGTACATTTGAAATAAAAGTAAAAATATATATTTAAATATATTGCAAAATTGTATATAATGTATAACAAATATATGTAGTATAATGATATATGTACATGTTATATATGTTATTTATATGCAATCACTACTATTATAAGATAGTATAAGTAGTAAACGACTCTCTAATGAACGTGCTCATTGATTAATGATGCGCTTGAGTTGTTTTAAAGTGTGCCTGTCGCGCTCTTACCGGGAGTGCCGGACTTGCTCCTCTTCTTCCTCCTCCTCCGTCTCTTTGCGGGATCGGAGTGCGCGCGCTCTGCCCCGTTCTGCCTCGCGCCGCTGCCGTCCCGCGCGCTGCCCGAGTCCTCCATCACTGCGGGGCTGGAGGCTGAGTGAGGACGCGGTGCATTGTGGGGGCGGGACATAGAGTTGCAGCGTCAGCTGCTGCTGCTGCTGCTGATGATGATGGTCCTTCTGAGCGGAATATTAATGAGCCCAGCATCTTGCACAGCTGCACAATTCCTTTGCTCTCTGCGTCTGTCTCGCACACACTTTACGTTATAAAAAAGGTGTATGTTGTGACACGAACTGTGACGTTCAAGAAATGTCACATATAAAATCCTTCAGATAAAGAATGAGATTCAAATGAGTGGAAGAGTTTGAAAACTTGTCCTACAAACACCTACATGAGAAAATAGGCAAAATCTTCTTCTTTTAAAGGGACTCCAAAAAATCGTTATTTATTTACATTGTTAGGAGTAACGCGTTACAAAAGTAACGCAATTACAGTAATACCTTTTGCTGTATGGCAGTAATGTTAGGTATTACAAATAAAATTTCAGTACACACATTTTCACAATATTAAGCCAATTTTTTGTGCTGTTTTGTTTTATTTTATTTTTAAAAATCCCCTATTCCCTACAGACAGGTATTATGCTGCAACACATCGTCTTCCACTGGGTGTATAATGAGCTGCAGTAAACTACTTAGCTTCTTAGAATGCAAAGTACTGCTTCCGCAGTTATGTTGGAGAAAGTAACTCGTGTAACGCATTACAATTCACAGTCCGAAAGACTTTAATGTAACGAATTAATTTGAATACATCTATAATGTATTACTCAGAATATTTATTTTGTAGTAGTGTATCAATAGATTCATGGGCAAAATGCATTTTGGTTTAGATATTTTTCTCCTCTTTTTTGCATGATGAGTTTTAAGTATGATTTCCATGCAATCGATGGATTTATTTTATACAAGGAAATTAATAATTTACAATAAAAATATACATTACAAATATAATTTTTTAAATTTATTATTTATATTTTTCCGGAGTAACTTTGAGTTGTGGAATCGACAGGGTCTCTGACTGTTTTGTATTTACTTTGTACCAAACTGAAGAAACAATAAAAACTATCACAAATGTGACCAAACTTCTAACCTCTCCTCCGTGAAACTGGTGGTTCGTTCCTACAGGTGATGTTTGTTGTGCTGTTTTTAAAGTAAAATTTAAAATAACTGACCTTTTTACACCACAGTACAAATTATAATAACACGATGTACATAAGTAGGTTTTAAAGAGTAACGACACATGCGTAAACGCCAACAAAGTAAAAATGGCAAAGATGGTAAGAAAGTAAAAAGAGGGGTACAAAGTGAGCAAAATGTCGTTATTAAAATGGCAATAAGTCGAACGCTTACTTTTTTGGTATACTTTTCCTGTATAGCATAAGCAGCAATAAAATCGAAACATTTCAATTTAATTTTAAAATAGGCTTAATAGTTAAGAGATGAGCACCTTTTTATTAAAGTTGATATAACCCACAGTGTCCACGCGGTGTCGACATTGTCCTACATGACAGCGGAACACTAGCTCATCTTTTAACTTCCACTGTCTCCAGCAGTGTCAATCTTCCTACATCTCAGTGACATTACTGACTTGTGGTGGAGAGCAAAACACAAAACAGGTTGAAGAGGGTCTTTATTATCTCACAAATAAAATGCAAGTTTGCTGTGTTGAGTGCAGAAAACAATGAACAACCATTATAAAAGGCACAGGACACACACACACACACACACATTCACACACACAAACACACAGAATGGTTGAGTAACTTTCGAATTACACAAGGAGAAAGAACTGGAAATGACAGGCACAAGAATAACAGAAACACATTTACAGAAACCGAATAGCACACACATGCACACACCCCACCCACACCGATGTAACACCAGATTGTCAATTTTGATTTAATATCCCAATTTACAGCTTCAGTCGACAGGGCTTTGTTCTACACTCCTTAATCAGTAATCAGATTTAAGGCAAGACTTACTGTTTAATCCAAGGTGGGTTTTCTCTTTCCTTCGGAAGAGAAACAGCTTTAGGATGCGAAATATGGCATTTTGTAACGTCTGAAGAGGATAAACCCTGAGTTCCACACATTCAAATCATACTTGGTGACAACCTTCACAAAAGAAAACAAAGCAGGTTTTCCAACAACGACAGACAACAGAGTAACCATTTAATTAGGTCACAATGTGAAGTTGTCAAAAAACTCACTGACACTCATATGGATCATAAAGTGTTTTCTGAAAGCCCTTTAAAAAAGATAAACATGGATATAAATGGTAGCAATGACGTCACACAGATGTAAATCCAGCTCACACCGGTTCTGTTCGCATTCTGAACACAACCCTCTTCTTCCTTAATCCTTAATCCAATGCATCTGACCCACCACATACCCAACCGTAACCACTATCAGTGCCTAGTCCCAGTACAAAGGCCTAAAGTGTGATGGCACTCCGCTGTTCTGTCTTTTCCAGTGTAACAACCCACATTATAGAGGTCATTATACATTTCAACGGAATAAATAGAACAATGAACCGAGTTACATCCATCACAGGCTACCACTAGCCTTACTCTTTGGTCTTTATCCTCTGCTGAAATGAAGCAAGAAAATTCTCTCGCTGTAAAAGATAAACAAGGCCAAGTGGAACAGAGTGAAATGTTTCCAATCCCATCTTGCATACATATGTAAGATCATGAAGGCTTATTAGCTTACTAACATAGTAAGACCTTATTAATATTCATATTTTAATATGATTTAAATACTAATATATATCATGTCTGTCCTAAGGCTTTTCCAATAAAACGTAGTGTAAATCCTTAAGCCATTATTGATGTTAGTAATCATGCACTTTTCCCATATTTCAGTCTGAGGATTTGTTCTTATAAACAGGTACCTACAGATATCACAGGTGACACCACAACTGTAAATCCAGTTCTTGAAAGTGAATCAATCCACCAGTTTGGCATGATTGTGGAGGTTTTCTTTGAGAAGCACAGAAGCTGAGGAGCTGCCTAATCAAACAGTCAGAATAGTCCGATTGTGCATTGTCTGTGTGAAATATATAATCGATGCATGAGATCCATCATAAAAATACTCACAGAGAGACAACACACATACAGTAAGATGATGGAAAATGAGTTTGTTTATGTATGTATATGTACATGCTTTTAGACTAATTCTGGATTGCGTATGAGTCCTAACCTGTACCTGAGGCACACCGAAGGAAAACGGGGATGGACGGATAAGACACAGGACAAACACATGCACTTCCTCTCTCGTACAACCACACATGAAAGAAAGAAAGTAAAGCATAAAGAAAGAGACAATGAAAGAGAGATGACGAGACAAACATAAAAGCACTCGTCCACCAGCTACATCCGTACTGTGTCCTGAACTCAAGCCCCAATAAATAAATCTACAGTAGTCGGGAATAAATAACCTTCACTGTTCCAAGAATAACCGCCCTTTATTGGTCCCTCCCTCCCTCTTCCCCTGACGGCGATGTCACTTCCTGTGCTTCCTCCTCCACCTCCTCCTCCCCCGAGTCCCCGTATGTGCATTCCTGCAGATGTGTGAAGGTATGCGAGCGAGCGGCTACCTGAGCCGCCAGAGCCGAGCCAAAGCTGAGCGCTTGGGAGCCATGCAGTTCCGTAAGCCGGTCGATCACCGACAGTGTGGGCACCCTGGGGGTGAGGAGGGGCGTGGTCCCATCCTGCCCCGCCTCCTCGTCCCCAAGTCCGTCCGTCTGGAAGAGCTGCGCTCCTTCCGCCCCTCCCACTCCTTTGTCTTGGGTTTGGCTGGCCACTTCCGCCTCGCCGCAGCAGAATTCGGTCTTTGCTACATCTTCCCGGTCGTCTCTCGTACCGTTGTCGTTTTTCTCTGCCTCTCTTCCCTCCCCGGCCTCCTCTACCACCGGCCGCTCAGAGATGTGGTTTTCCGCTGTGTCGCCCACAGAATTGGGACCCGCCTCTTCCAGAGGCTCCGAAGCGTCCGCTGTCGCCTGAGCCAAAGCGGCTGGAAATGGGGATCAGAAACCCCGTGAGGGAGAGAGAAGAGTGTTAGAGGAGATTTGAATATAAGAGGCAAAAACACATTAATGAACAAAGGAAAGATGGTATCACTAAAAAAGAGACCGTTCAACCTGTTACTTGTTTGTGTGTGTGTATTTCCGTGTTGAGCGAGTGAGAATGTGTGTGGGGAAGGAATCAGTTTAAGAGGTTTCTTCATAAGCTAAAGAGTGTGTGTGTATATCTGTATGTGTACATGTGTGTACATGACTGGCTGGGTATCTGTAAGTCTGTGTATATGTGTGAGTGAGAGTGTGTGTGTGTGTGACGGTGTCTGGGGGCAAGGGGGGTCAGTTTGTGAGTTTTCTACATTACATGAAAGCTGTTTGGCTGGTTTTTACATTTTCTCAAGTTAACAAAGAAAAACCTTTCAGCATTCCTGAACTTCTTGCTCTTGCCAACTGATAAAAAGCAGTTCATACAGCAGGAATGGTAGGACATAAAACGTTGAAACCGTGACACTTTTTCCCCCCAAACAGCGCTATACCTTTAAAAAATCTGTGTCTAGTCAGTGTTCTGGTTTAATCGAGAAAATGGCCCAAAACCAAATATTTGATCATTAATTGCAATCAATGTAAAAATGCCGAATTAATCGTGGCACTGATTTGAGATGATATCGTCCATCCCAGGGTGGTAGTGCTGTATGTAGGACAAGCCAGACTCTGTCCCAAAATCTACTGATTCATAGCTGAACATCCCACCACCAGGCCAAGTGTGTGTGACTTTGTGTGTTAACCGTGTGTCTGTGAGTATTTTTCTCTGTCAGACAGGGAGGGTGAATGAGAGTGAGAGAGAGAGAGAAGCACCTTGGTCACTGAAGAGCAGCAGTTTGCGTTTGTCTCTCTCCCCGTCGGATGTTCGTATTCCCAGGACGGACTTCAGCTCGAGTAAAACTCTCCGAGACTCATCCCTCTCACGCCTCTGACGCTCTCGCTCCCATGGTGACAACATGTCCACAACCGCACCCCACTCTGTGTCCGAGTCGGAGTCCGAGACGTACGCCTCTAGTTCCTGTACCACACAAACATACGCACCCGCAGGGTTATATAAATCTCTAAACGTCCATGCGTCTTCTGCCTCAGCGTGACTCAGCGTGACGAGATTTATTCAGCATCAACCAACGCTGACTGTTGGAGATTAACCATTTGGAGGGTTTCGGTTCTACATATCCACTATATTTTTTTTTCGGGTCGAACCTGGCCATGCTGAGAGCCGAAACTCTACCTTTGCCCTATGACAGTTACTAAAATGATATTTCCAAACCTTATCTAAAGAACCGAACTTCAGTTTCCTAATTTGGAAGGATGAGAGAGTGAGAAACTCAATCCCATCCAAAGTTTTTTCAGTAGATGGAGGATGGAGTCTGTGATCATGAGTTAGCTCCCACGCAGCTCAATTTTCCTCTGCAGCTTGTAGTGTAGGTAACTACTATAATAATACAGTGGCTTGGCTGTAGCTTAGCTACTTTTAATTGCAAGTAGAAAACCTACCGTTTAAAAGGAGCTTCCTCAACACAGTATTTTCACTGACCCGCTTGTAACTGCAACTAAATAGTATGATAGTTCTCAATAAAAAAACTTTCGACTCAGACCCTGCATTGGGAACACGCTCCTCACAACAAGATAAACTCAAAAAGACACAGACAGACAGACACACAGACAGAAACACACACCCAGCACCCCACCTGTTCCTCTGGGACGGGGTCTCGGTTTTCTATGTGTGTGACGGGGACAGGAGGGGACGGGGCAGGACCAGCTGCTTCCTCCGGACTATCAGCACTTCCTGAGGAACACACACAAATAACGTCATATGACCAGCAAATGTCTATAAGGGAGTGAGTGAGTAAATGTGTGTGCGTGTGTGTGTGTGTGGATGGCACATGTGCCCTGTGGCCATGAACTGCTTCCATCCGATCAACACAGGAGATCACATCTTTCCAAAAAACTCAAAAAAAAGAACGAAGCGGAATTTCAGTGGAAGTATGTGCCCCCAACCCAGTAAAATTGTGCACGCCGCCGTGTTTGGCAACATGATACATATTCATGTAATTATGAACTACACGAATTAGAGGTGTCAATGACAGCGTTGTTTAGGGGATTCCATTTATTTTCCTGCAAATAAAAAACAGTCACACACAGCACAATTAAAATATGAGACTAATCTAGTTATGGGTTAAATGTCCAATTATTCCGAACTGTACACAGCACCATAAAGTGATCACTGATTATCTCCCCCAGTGAATCATCAACTTATTTAAGCTACTAAGTCATATTATTTTTAGGGAGGAACGATAAGAGAATTGTTGGCCGATGCCGATATCCGATATTTTCATGCTTATATCTGCCGATGCCAATACTGATGCCTATAAATGAGGAAGGCTGAGTCGAGTGCGAGCACAGGCAGAGTTGTGCGTGTAAAGACATTTTGCTTGCCAAAGGTCCACTACACACTTAGAATTATGGCACAAAAATAATGCCATAACTCTAACATTTCTAACAGCATAATATCAGGCAAATCTAAGTCTCTGTCTGATGCCGATGACTTAAAACAAGCAATTCCGATATTATTGTGTAACCCTAATTTATTACAGCTACTAAGTCATTATTTTGAATGGAGTGCTGGTTTATCAAAATACTGTGGAACTGTCTGGCTATACTGCCATTTCCATAATACCGGCAATTCAAAATACAATGACAAACATCTAAAACTATTTACCGTCTTTTTAAGTTCCTGTGTAAACCACAGCACAGCACAGTTCCCCTTTGACCTAAATCAAATACTTAATGGAGCTTGACACATCCCACGTATGACTGCATCCACATGTCCTTGATGATTTAAAAAGTAGGACATCCCACAATATCCAGTAAACACACACACACACACTTACACATACTTCCTCTACGCCTCTTAGAATAGCTACTGGGAGGGAACTAGCCTGAATAAGGACCTAAAAATACTCCCACCAAGCAGCGTGTTACTATAGAAACCCACAGGAAGACATTCCTGAGACGCCACAGTGTATGGTGTGAGAACTTGTATACAGATGCTCACATACACACACATCATAAATCACATGAATGTTCACATGTTCCACTTTTATGAATAATGCCGTCAGCACTGAGTCAGTAAAATTCTGCCAGGCTAGAGTTTCCAGTAAGTAAGAATGCCAACAAGACAAAAAAGAATCAGTGACTCAAGAGGGATGTTAAACATCAAGACTCATTTAAGTGCAATTACATTTGAAGCATAACTTGCTTAACAAGGTCTGTGCTAATCTTGTACAGCTGGAGTCCAGATGCCAGGAGAAACGACATGAAAAACAGCTGGAAAAACTGATACGAAATGTTCCGGTCAGGTCTGAAGTTGACCAGTACATGTCAGATTTGATCACTGAACATGTAACTCTTATTACTATACGCATGGTCGACTGAATGTCAGATTTGCAACAGCCTAAATAAATGAACAAATAAAAAACAATCCTAAGAGACATTTCCATCTTTGTAATAACAAATCTCTAGTGTAACAAGAGTGGAGATGCTCCCTGAGCTAACGTGATATGTGTGGATGATAGCGAGAGCTCTGACCTGGGCAGCCAGTGACCCTGCGCAGCATGCGCTCCACCTGTGCACTCATGTCCTCCCAGCAGCACGAGCTGGCCTGCATGTGGGGCTCCAGCAGGTGGAGACGCTCTCTCAGCTCCTGGTACCCAGCACACGTCACCTCCTCCGTCTCCTTGGCTACCATCAGCTTCTCCAGCTCATCCTCCAGGATGATAACCCTGAGGAGAGTGAGAGTGGGGAAAAAAGGAAGAGAGCAATAAGAGATGGATGTGTGGGAGAGAGGGGTGCAAGACAGAGGGGTGGAGAAAGAGGAGAGGGAAAGACGTGAGGAGAGGCGGGGAGAGGGAAAGGAGGAGAGAGGGAAAAGTTTTGAGAGAGGTACATAGAGGGGTGGAAAAATAGAGAGGAGAGGGAGAACGATGGGAGAGAGAGAAGGAGCGAGATGAAGAGGTGGGGAGGAAATAGTTTGGAGAGAAGGAAAGAGATGGAGGGGTGGAGAGAGAGAGAGAGAGAGAGAGAGAGAGAGAGAGAGAGAGAGAGAGAGATGAAGAGGCAGAGAGGAATGGAGGGAGAGGGAAAGGTTTGGAGAGAGAGAGAGATGGGTAGAGAGAAGGAGGGGGAGAGAGAAGTGGTAAGAGAGGAGGAGAGAAGAAGAGAAGACGTGGGGAGAGGAGAGAACAACAGCCATCAAACACAGCTGATTAGACAAAACATTTTGGTTAAAAATGATTTACTGATTAAAAAATTAATTTAAAACAACCTCTGTAGCCTAAACATAATAAAGGCAAATAAGCACTTTTACCCACAAAGGTGATTCTGTGGTCACAAGTATCCATTACTTGTTAGCCAACACTGGACTCACTGAACTCATCTCTAAACCTGTGTGAGCTGAATGACTATCATTTGAGATAAGGCCCGAGCATGGCAATATCTCAAATTTTTCTCTTCGTGAAGTGTCAGGTGGATGTGGGTGGAACTTTTTACTCGCTGAGCAGGGCCTTGAGGTGGAGCTGCAGGCTTCGGACAGATGTGTGGAGCGAGTTGATCTCTCTGCACTTCTGCCGGGCGCGACCCACTCGGCCGGAGGCGTGCGCCGCCTGCTGCGTCTCAAAGTATCGATGGAAATCATAGCTACGCTGCAGGTCGCCGAGGCACCTAGCCAGGGCCGGATGAAGGGAGGACGTCACCACGGCGACGCTGCTGTACGCCAGGGGGTGGGGCTTGGACTCCTGCTCCTCCTCCCTTCCCGAGGACAGGAGTAGAGCCAATCGACGGAAGAACTCTGAACTCTGGCCCACCCACAACTGAAACAACAGCTAAACGAAGAATGGCACAGTCAGCAGGTCAGGGTTAAGAGGACAGGATTATGTGAGAAAACACAAAGGTTTTACTGGCGCATCTCATGCTTATTCAGGTTAAATAAATGACTAATTACCAAAGTAAGATTTACGTCACTCGGCAAAAATCAATGCATCAATGCTTATGAGTGATTTGGCATCTATTAACAAAACATTAAATGAATGTGAAAAAGTGAAAGGCAGTGATTATTCTTTTATTGAGAACACAACACAGTAGTGCTGAGCGATAAAATCATCTCGATATTTTATTGAGAAAAATGTGATGGCGAAAACGATGATAAACGTAAGCTATAAAATTCGATCACACTTGTTTGTCCACTGTGTGACAGCGCCTTGAGATCTTTGATCTTTCAGCATCTTTGGCCGATCACGTAGCTTGGCATAACGTCAGCACAACAGCCAATCGCGGCCAATGATGCAAATGTGCCCATAGCGCACGAAGAGGCCGCATGGTAAACATTAGCGAAGTGTTCGCGCGCCGAGATACACTTAACGTTCAGAGCGCTTATGCGCACGCATCACGGCTTGACGCGTGCGCTGAGCATGTCGTCGTAAATTTACGCGAGTTGCAGTACCAGCAATAACTGGGGCGGCTGTATGTTAAAGTTTTGCCACGTGACATTAGCATCGTTGTTTACCATCAACACGGCTGAACGGTTTCGCCGTCTTTTTTGCACCTTTGTAACGTCCAAATGCAAATAATTAGGGGGCCATCCAATAGGTACCCTATTGGAATCGTGCTGATTTTTTTTTTTTGCACTAAAACGCATTATGGAGAAAAAACTGTAAGACCTACAGCTTTGAAATTTGGCAGGTAGGTCCGGTACCCCACCCACCCCACCCGTCCCTGGATTTTTGTCCAATCTGCATGCAACTGGTATCATTTGAATCCCAAGACGCTCTTCTTTAATTCTTATTGAGCACATTTTTAATTTAGGTCTTCATTTTTCTGTAACATGCAAATAAATGTGGTCGGCTTGGCATAGGACTGCAACACCACACACCGAGTGTCATAGAAATCCGGCTGTGGGTGGGCTACAGCTTTGAAATTTGGCAGGTAGGTCCGGGAGCCCACCCTCTACTCAGGCAAAAAAAATTGCGCCACTCTGCCCAAACCCCCAACAGTCCAAACCCCACTCACTACTCGGGCAAAAAAAAAAATTGCACCACTCTGCCAGCTGGTGGCGCTAATAAGCTATTTTGCGTTTTGCCTAATAACCTTTTAACCGTAGCGCCGATTCTCAAAAATCTTATACCATCTTACTCCTTGGGTCAAGACGAATCTTTATAGACCCTCGCATCTATTTCCGCCATATTGGATTCCTCGCTAATTTGCATAATATGCAAAACCATCTCTTGCGAACTAGACCCTGGATTTTTATCCAATCTGCATGCAACTGGTATCATTTGAAACCAGAGGTGGACAGTAACTAAGTACATTTACTTGAGTACTGTACTTAAGTAGAGTTTTTGAGTATCTGTACTTCACTTGAGTAGTATTTTATTTGGAAACTTATGACTTCCACTTCACTACATTTTAAAGACAAATACTGTACTTTTTACTTCACCACATTTCTATCAAGGTTCTTGTTACTCGTTACTTTCAAACCTGTGGATAAAGTGGATGTTATTCCCCCTTTTCTAAAAGGTGATTAGTTGTTTGGCAGGTGACAGTCTGTCAGTAATCAGTAGGGTTACATCACGCCTGTAGATTGTCACTATAAAACCAGGTTCAGACAGTTCTGCTGTTTTCTGTCTTGATTAAGACATTGTTGCTGTTGTAAAGTCATGAAGCTGGAGGTGTAGAGCTGGGTTTTAAGCAGGTTGGAATGATGATATGTTGTGAGCTGGCTGCGTTTACAGCTATTGCACTGTCCTCCTGATTACAGGGTTCCCACTCCTTAGTTAACATCAAATTCAAGGACTTTCCAGGACCAATATCCTCAAATTCAAGAACCACACGCGGCGGCATTTACTTCACTTCCACTCTGACTCAGCGTAACTCTGGTTGCACCTAAAGCGGCTACGCACACGTTACGTTGACTACGTACAGGAAACACAAGAATGTAGTGCCGTAAACGAACTTTCGCAAATTAAAAGTCGGCGTAGGCATAGATTTAAACAAACTTGTGGTGGCAAAATAATAACACGGCGGTGGTCATCCATGAAATTTCAATTCCCAAAAAATATTTAAGGACTTTCAAGGGTGGTGTCTTTTTATGCCTGTTTTCAAAAACTTTCCAGGGCCTTGAACTTATTTGTTCAGATTCAGAAACTTTCAAGGATTTCAAGGACCCATGGGAACCCTGTGATTAACATACACATATACATGTGCACACAATGCCAGAGCTGGGTCAGAACATTACCATGCCGTTTTGTGGGGGTGTGTCATCTTATAATTAATTTAAAATAAACTAATGCCTGGTTTTCTTTGTCAGTTCAGGTTGTGTTTCATTCTGTAACATTCTACCAGTTCCTTATTCTACAGCTTCTACAAGCTAGTCAGATACATTAGGTATTATAAGTGTTGTGGCAATAATGCAACAATGCTGTAAAAGAAGATGTACTTTTAATACTTAAGTATTTTTTAAAACAAGTACTTCAGTACTTTAACTTAAGTAAAAAACTGACTGTACAACTTTAACTTGTATCGGAGTAACATTTGACTAGTGGTATCTGTACTTTCACTTAAGTAATGAAGTTAGGTACTTTGCCCACCTCTGTTTGAAACCCAAGACATTCGTCTTTAATTATTATCGAGCACTGATAAAGCTGCAAATTGCATGGCCCCCGTAATCACTGCTTGCAGTTATATTTTCACATTTCACAGCAAAATGTTTTCTCGCACTGCCCCTTTCTACTTCTTCCTATTCTTCTGTCACTTAATGAGGGACTGCACGCTTTTATGGTGTACACTGCCATCTTTTGGAGTCCTCAAGAATAACAAAAAGTATGCGCGCAAGTATAGTCAGTACACTGCTTGCGTAGCAGCACCTGTCACGTAGCGTTAAGTATATCGCGGCTCTGAGAAAAGATCCTGGGCAACCAGGACACTACGGTGAGTGAAGAAGGCAATGAAAATGCAGGGTTTCCCGCAGCGCTTTATAATTACGGTGGCCGCTTTGACAACAAATGCGTCCCGCCTTAACTACGTCCGCCTGGGAAATAAATAATAAAATACGAATGTGAAAGTACCCAATGAGGCTTTTCGTAACTTAGCAACAACAAGCACCGAGAAAACGCTCTGGAAGTGAGATGCTGACAGCTCTCTTTTGCTGTTCTTTGGCAGCGTCTATTTTTTTAAAAAACAAATCCTATGAGTGCTAAGCGCCTTCAGCAGAATTTTTTTTTTGTTTTTTTGCCTCAGTGCTCAGAGCGCTTTAAGTAGAAATTTGTTGAAAATTATTTGTTTAATATTGTTTGATTATTTTAACTTGTTCATTCAGTCTGTATAAGAATCCAAAAAAACACAATATGACAATATATCGTGATAATTACTGAAATCGATCAATATGCCAAAAAATATCGTGATAATGTTTTTGTTCATATCGCCCAGCTCTACACCACAGTGAAATGTGACCTCTGCAATTGACCCATCTGTTAAGGAGAAGTGGGCAGCTGACATTGGCAGTGCCCAGGGAGCAGTGACTGTGGACGGTACCATGC
Organism: Distichodus sexfasciatus; assembly: GCA_032718565.1. NCBI lineage: Eukaryota > Metazoa > Chordata > Actinopteri > Characiformes > Distichodontidae > Distichodus > Distichodus sexfasciatus. The sequence continues at coordinate 6,485,372 of JAVGVS010000002.1, read as the reverse complement.
ACATGAGTACCTAGTGGTACCTTTACCGGTCCGGGATTTGAACCGGCGATCTTCTGCACACAAATTCCCTAACCGTTATGCTACCAACTGCCCCAAGAGATGACAATTCGTTTGCATGCTAATTCCACAGTTGAGAGGTTTTGTGTTCTGAATTCTAAACGGCATCTTAAAGTGAAGTTTTATGGTTGCGTTAGAACATGGATTAAAGCAAAAAAAAATAATCATCTGACTGAATTTCTTTTTTTTTTTTTTTTTTTTTAAACCAAATGCTCCGTGTCACGGGCCCATATCACCTCGGCCATGCATCAGTAAAATATGGCTTTACAGACTATTTATATAGCCTACGTTTACAAATAGCCTAAACTCATTTTAAAGCAGGCTGAATACTGCAGACTGTTGCATATAAAGAGTGATGCTCTAATCTACTTTAGGCATGCACTTAGGCCATACCTGTCCATTTTCAACATTGAAAATAACGGATTTTTCCCAAGATCCCGACCCAAAATACGGGAAATTTAGAGCAGCTTCCCATTGCCATTCCTCTGTTAACAGCAAGAAAACGGACTCCAAAACTGCTGTTATTTATTTATTTTTAACGGAGCATAAGCTCTCGCAGCACTTGCGACACCGGAGCCAGTCCTGAATCTTGAGCTTCAGAGTTTTGGCTTCTTTATCTATTTAAGCAATGGGTTTTCTCCACTGTTTTCCGACCTTTTGTAGCTACTATTAGCGAATGAGACACTTCATGACACACCGCTGACTTCCAATCATAAATACGTTCTACTCCGATCTTTTTTGAAAATGTAAAATATACTACTACTAGCCTATTATTATTATTATTATTATCACCATCATTATTGGATACGCCAGGCAACAAGAAGCCCATGACATTCACCCTTTTGCAGATCACATCTTTGTTTTGGGACATTAAAAGCCTTTGAGACTGATGTGGCACTAAATGCAGGGGAATTATTTTCTCCTTACTATTAAGTTTGGCATCTTAAACAAGCGTCGGGAAATAGCTTGCAGCCTGTAGGCTACTCCGCAGTCGTCAATGTTTAAGCGAACTGCCGAAACCATAATGTTTATTTTTAGGAAGCATAATTAAATCATAATTAAACCATAGAAAAAGACAGCCTTTCCAGAACTTTGTCTGCCGAAGCTTGTTTAGCTTTATAACTCAATCCTCTACTTATCTACTATTACTCTATGAGATCAGGAAACAGAAATAGGTTTGAATTTTTTAAACCAAGCAATCTTTACAAATAAAGTATTCCAAATATGGAATGGAGTAAATGAAGGAGTGTGTTTCTCTCACCTTCAGAGCAGGCAGACTATAGTCATTGGTGAGCTCTTGTGCCTGCTCATCAGAGAGATGCTCCGCCCCCAGGCCGAGGCCCAGCTCTCTGATGGGCACCGTGGAGACATAATTGGTGACATTGTCAATCTCCGAGTTCAGTGGAAACGTATTACAAACAGAGCTAAGGATCGAACAACTTACAACTGAAAAAAAAACTTCACATAACAGACAATAAAACGCATTCAATCTCAAATTGAGATGTTTTGAAGAGGCTTGTAATTGAAGGATATGACTTGAGCATAATGCAGGTGGCGAGGCGGGAGGCTCGGAAAGCGCTCCGGAGGGTCTGGTAGGCTGCTTTCCTCAGACCAATCAGCTGCTGGCTGCGGAGTTGCCCTGCCCTGTTAAAGGGACAGGCCGCACTCACCCTGTCGAGTAAACTTAACAAGTGAAACGTGATCCAACTGTGCAGACGTCCGAGAACCATCAGGGCAGACACACATTAATACACACTCAAGACAAAACATACACATAATCACACACAAACATAAAAAGTGTGCCTTCAAATTACAAACATTACATTTTATCCAAAGAAAAATCTCTCATATACTCAAGCCTTAGCTTAATGTCAAAAACCGAAAGGCAGCCCATTCTACATATGAAACTCTCTTCCTCTCTTCACCACTTACTGAAAGAAATAAGACTGTTTCCTACATTCAAAAACATCTGATTTCAAAAATGTTATCATATATCTGATTATGATGATTTAAAAATTAAGTTGAGAGTGCTCACACTTTCCCATATCTACGTGGGATAATTCCAATTTGCATGCAAATTCTGAAAAATCTACCCCCATCACTAGCCTCAGTCACCAAAATGAAACTTTTATGTATTTCATTTTAAAAATACGTTTGAGGTATTACTTTATTCAGAGGTTAGTAAACACGGTATTCAAACACATCCATATACAGTAACAACTGCCCTGAGACACGCACCATATAAATATGAATTCACATACAAGGTGAACTGCCCACCAAACATAAAAATGACCTTCCAACACCTCACCAACTGGGCCAACAAAAAGCAATAAATCAGCAAACCACAACAAACAATAATCTGCAACAAATCAACGGCTTCACAAACAGGAAAATCAGACCAGACAAAACACAGGGGAAGCAAAACAACCCATATACGGTAACAAAACAAATACAAATCAATAACGCATGTTTGTGTGTGTATGCGTGTGTTGGTGCGCACATACTTACAGAGTGAATCCTCGTGAGATGACCTCGGTCTCCTGTATGAGGCGGAGCGATTTGCGTGCCAGGCTGGTTAGCGCTCGACTGTTGATCACCAGGCTTTCCAGCCTCACGGCCTGAGACTGAACCCGCTGCTGCACTCCTGCTTTACGCCACAGAGACGCGCCCCGCCACATGCACACTGCACATAGCGTGTACACACACAGCCACATCAGGCCCAGGCTATCTTCTGGACAGGAACACCACAGTGCAAGTAGGACGGCCAGCAGTCCGACCAATACGGACACATCCCTGTGTAAAAACACCCACACACACACAAACAGTTTAGTTCTTCCCATCGTGCCCAGAGTTCATAAAGCATCTGGGATTTACTGTGTATGCATGAAACTACTGCATGTGCACAACAGCTAGACTTTATGACCGTGGCTGTAAAGTGTAGCCTAAATGTCTCAGAGGTCAAAACTGCTTTTACATGGCAGTGAAAACTGCCTTGTTGTGCTCTGATATAGACTGCGACTGTGCTTACCACACTGAGGGTGATGAGAGGTAGCGAGGTGCAGGCAGGGCAGAGACAGCACTGGGACAGACAGTACTAGTCGAGCCCAGAGAAAGAGCACTGGGATCCAAAAGCTCGATTAGCTCCACGTCCTCCTGCAGCAACACATCCTGAGACAACACGCAGCGCAGAGAGTAGTGTCGAAAAGCAGAGTCCTGTGGGAACAAACACACACACACACTGTTTTAAGGTTTTGCAGGACTGCAAATCAATACTTTATAATTATGTGTGCACCATTAACCGGTGGAATGTGAAGTCACATTATTCCCCTGCATCTAAAAACATGCGATCGGTTTGTAAGTTGTTAAAAATATAAAATGGCTCTTTGATAAATAGATAAATAAACAAAAAAAATATTAGTGGGACAGAGAGAGATCACACATTGGTATTTTTTCCTAAAATAAAAAAAACTATTTTCCATAATAAAATCTTTATAAAATAATAAAAAATTGCATAAAATGATGCATTAGAATTATAAAATATTAAAACACCTACATATAAAATATCTACACTATATATATATATATGCAGCTCCGGACAAAAAGGTTGCAGGTGCAGGTTGCTATTCTTTTATGAGCTATTGCAGTAAAAATAAAGAGTCCATATTTTAATATATAACTGCAATTCTGTTTTTATGGCAGCTATTCCATGTTATATTCCAACACCTACACACCAAATTAAATTAGCTGATTAGAGAAAAGAGACCTCAGCAAATGAGGATACCGTGGTCTTGTATACCATATTCTTTTAATGACATAATTATAAAATATTATGTGTGTAGTTTGCAACTTTCAGGTTAGATTAAGATCATTTCTACTTCGCACCATATCACTGCTATGTCAAGACACAGGAAAGACCGAAAAGTTGTCAGTGGAGGTAATCTGAGAGTGTGTTTTGTTGTATATGGTTGCATGGGAGCAGTGAAATTTCTCCTCTTACCAGCTTCTGCTCCAGATGCAGGGAGGCGCCACCAGGATGAATTGGACTCAGACTTCGCAGGACTTCAGCCAGCCTCCAAAAGCCAGTCTTCTGCACAAACATACACAAAATCAGTGAATTATTTAACCCATGCTTGGATTTCACCTTCATATTTTTTTGTTAAGTCAACTGGTCATCAATGCAACAAAATAAATTAAAAAGTTCTGCTTTTACCATAGAAATGCCACAACTTGTGCAACCACTGTAATTCCAGTGCGTTTGACAAAATCACAAAATTACAAGCGGTTGCACCTGGAGTTAGAAATGGCCCTGATTTCATGCAACAGCGTCTTTTAAAACACCAACACTATGTTGCAATGTTGCATGTGACTGTAATTGCATAAATGCGAACACAAAGCCCTCACACTACGTGGGTCTTAAGAGGATTCCAGAATTACTACAGTCATATTTTAACAGAAGAAAAATGCTTAAGTTTAAGAAAAAAGAGAAAATTATATATCTAAAGAGGCATGAAACACATATTATCCCCTTTGGATAAATGCAAGTGGTATCAGTAAAACACTTTTACAATAAGGCTGATATTAGTAAAAACAATTATTAGATATGAGTAAGAACAAATATAATCAAGGAAAAGTCAAGGAAATGTTGGTATTTACAGTATATATTAATTACTACAGCGAAGATGTTTCTATTGCGCCATGGTATAAAGACAAAATCTGTAACATGCAAACTGTATCAGAACATATTACATATTTCAATATGTAAAAAATTACTATTGCATCTACTATTAAAAAATACTCATGTAAACACACACAAAATCCAAGGCCTACGTCAGATTACATCAGCAAGGGTAAATCCAGTTAAAACCCTAAGGCAGGTTACCCACACAGACTGATCATTGATTCCAGTCTGGGCAACATCCACCCAATTAACACACGCCACACTGCCCTCAGTGCTCACTTACTGTGCTCACTATTTCTAAAACATCCTACAAACAAATATAACAGCAAATGTCGAAGTGAACGCGATCCGCCCCCCCGCGTTCTCAGGAGGAGTGTGATGTAATCCAGGAGTAGGGCTCACCACTCGCTGCTGTGAATACAGAACAGTGAATGAAGGCACTGAATTTGTGTTTTGTCTCACCCAGACGTTCTGAGGAGATGCCGGTGTTCAGTATTCCCCAAGCATCACTCTGGTATGTGCAGGGTGCTTTGTGTATAACAAAAAACACCCCGCAAGTAACAAAAGTAACAAAAAGAAATTGCGTGTGTGTGCGCCAACGACAAACGTGCACACATTAGTCACTCATTAGATGGTCAAGGCATAATTTGTTCCAGTCTGGATTAAGTATGGGTTTGTGTGAGATTCTGATGGTATCTTAAGCAAAATATTCCAATTTCACAGTACAGCAAAATCACATACTTTTTTCCCATTAAATACAATTTTTGATTTCTAAACATGCTAAATATTTGGAACGTTAGTAAATGTGTATGTTTAATTGAACTCTAATAAATAATAAAATGAAAAATAAATAAAATTTAAAGAAATGCAGTCTGTTAATGCTTGTTCACACTACAGAATTCCGAAACTCGCTGCAGGTTGTTCACACTGTACAACCTTAATCCAACCAATCACAAGTCAGACAGTTGAGCAGCAAAACGGCGTCACCAACTTAACTAATCTTTCAGCACCACTGCCCCGTCTGGTCTATAATACAATGTTCCTTCCATAAAAACAACAAGAGCAATGACTTGTTTGCATGATGATTAGTTCCAAAAATCATGCATGAAGGAGGTGAAGTGAGGATTCCCACCCACTTCCTTCACTCATGTCTGGCGCTGTGGCTATATATCTGGTCAAAGACAGAAAGCTTGTTTGATCCCGTCTTTGTAGCGTTCACACACAGTGATTGTTAATCGTCAATCAAACATTTACTTGTGTCCAGTTGCAGAGTTTTATCTTTGACTCAAAAAACAGCCTTAATCATTTAGTGTGAATAAAGCTTTACTTTGAATGCTTTTACACAACCTAAGGGATTCCTGCATCTTCTTTCTTTGATTAGTAATATAAAGGAACTTATACCGCAGGGACTGTTTCACGGTTTCAAAAGCGTTAACTTTTTCAAACCACAGCATACTTTGATACAGGAAAGCGGCTCTTGCCTAGTTTAAATAAACGCAGCATTATAAAGAAACACAGAAAAAGTGAAAAGGTTGCCTCTGTTACTATAAATGCATATGACATGGTACTGCTGAGCACACGTTTACATACGCAGCCTTTTACACAATGCTCAACTGAACATTCATCACTTCCTGATACAATGATGACCAAGAGCCTGGCTTTAGTTCCCAGAGGCCGGCTGTATTTGGTAATATCAGATTAAGCTGACGCAACAAGCATCTGCTCTGTTCTCAATTAAACAATAAGGTCCACTTTACTGGATCTGTACACGTTTTTGTTCATGTGTGTAGCGCAAGAGCCTTAGGCGCTTAACTTCTATATCCAAAGCTGTCTGTCGTTAAAATTCCCAATGCAAAGCTGCTAACGAACTCAAGAGCTCAGTCCTGTTCTGGAATGCCAACCCTAAGGATTACAATGCAGTGAACAGTTATGAAATCAAAACCAAACAAAGTGTGTAACATCACACATTTCACAATATATATACAATTTGCAATACAAAATAAATAATGCAAAATTAACTAGATGCTCTGATGTAATGTTTTGATTACAGTTTAATATTATATTTCAGAAACAATAAAGCATGGATGTATGATCAGACATATGTAATATATCATAATATAAAGGCAGAAGCTTTTCTGACTGTCAAGGTTTATTGTTTAAGTTACTACTTTATGCGTATTTAATTTAGAGCACCATGCTGAGCAGTGCAATTACACTCCTAGCAATGTTCTGAGTGACAGCACAGCTATGGTTTGTACATGTTTCTAGCAAAGACATACACTCACCATGGGAGGAGGGAGGACATCCTGGGGACCAGTAATCAGCTCCTCCTCTCGCTGCTGAGAGACGGGAGAACATGCTTCAAAATCAGTATGGCCTAGATCCTGCAAATACTGGAAGAGTGGAGAGTTCTATATGGACAAAGGGGGAAAAAAAGAGAGAGAGAGAGGTCATGAATCAGATGTTCCTCACAGGAAATTCCAGGCTGTGATGTTCGCGAAAGGAAAAGCTCCAGCCAAAGTGCCCCATCCTGCCCTCTTCCTTCTTCTCCTTTCCCTCCACCCTTTAGCTCTCCATCATCACTCATTTCCTGTCCTCCTCCTCCAGCACCTCCCTTTACCCCTCCATCATCCCTCACCTCTCGTCCAGCCCTTCCCCAACCGTCCATCCTTTCAAGCAGCATATAGCTTCACTCTCACAGGTCCTAGTTCACAATCGGCGATCCGGAACTCACTGGCTCCTTTCTGCTGATCGAGCTCCAAACGTTGCGGCCCACGTTCTCATTCCAGCCGGATCTGAGCAGCTAAAAAGCTTTATCCTTTATATATCCCGGCTCCGATCAAATCAATCACACTAATCTCACGCTGTAAAAGCCCCTTTGCAAAGGCTGTGAGCCCCAAGCTATGAACTTTGAAACTTGCATTGTGTGGTTAATTACACAGCAGGGGAAGGGAATCGTGGTGCTTTTCTGTCTCTATGAAGCAGCGCAGCTGAATTAGCCTGTGGGTACAGACCTAATTTTTAAGCACATGTCGCTAGAACGAGGACAGGCATTTGATAGAGGCAGAACGGGGCTACATCTGTGTTATAGTAAAGTAAAGCAAGGTACATTACATACAAATTGAATACTGGACAACAGGTGTACAAACATAGTCAGACAAAAAAAGGAGGAACCATATATTTAATTTTTACATATATTAACATGCTATCACAATGCAATAGCAATGTCCACAAACTTGTTTTTTTATTGTTCACATGCTGCACAAACTAAAAAATAAAGGGCCAGTTTCCCGGACTATGATTAAGCACAGGCCTCAGACTAGCTTTTGATTTCAGTGGTGAATCTCCATTGGAGCTGCAATTTAGTCCAAGACTAGGCTTATTCATTGTTAAAGAAACTTGTCCACACTGTCTAAGCCTTGAAACTGTTTGCTTGATTTTTCTAAGTATTTCCCACTTTCCATTTCCTTCAATAAAATCTCTAATAGCACATTTCACTAGATATGACCTTCCGATCACTGGGCCAACTCCCTAACTACCAAGTGATTTGTTATGTGATATAAAATCTCTGTTATTTGGGATATCTTCAAACTGGGATATTTCTCATTACTAGAAAGAGTATGTTGCTACACCATTACCTCACATCACTCAACGTTAAGTTTTACTTTACAAACAAATATGTCTCACAATTGAGCGATCCAATCGCTTGTCATCTTGGGATGCTACTATTACACTTATTCAGTGTACAACTCACCGAGGCACTGAAATGGTACTCAGACAAACTGATAATCAGCAGTTTCACCACAGGTACACTGTAAAGCAAGTTGTTCTTTAAATTCATTAGTGCAAGGGTTCTGATTTTTTAAAATTAACTCAACAAACAATAAAACTATCTGATGTCAGATTTTCCTCTCATATACCATTAATTGACGAGACCAGAAAACACATCCTATAACAGAAAAGCAGAGAATTTTCATCTACAGCCAAGTGATATTTCTGGAGGTAAAAGGTCAAGTAGTACTTTAAAAAAAAAACTTCATTCCATAGTGAGTGTCTACATTTTTTTCTATGGGACACTTTCCATTCTGACCTCACTGATCTTGACAGCGGAAGAAGTGAGTGAATGAAACATCATTAAACATCTGCCCTGACGGCATATGAAGATGCTTTCATTTAGGTGTCACTTATGAAGATGATACTGTAATTACAGGAATATATACCTTACAGTTTCTTAAAACAAACCTACAAACCTTATATTTAAGAAAAGTTCTTTTGTTACTCTATGAAAATTAAATTAAATGGTTATATTTCTTTTGGTGACATTTGTGTTAAAACCAATCAAAGCTCTTATTGAAACAGAAACTTGTAGAGTTTATGATGATTTTTTATCATTATGAAGAAAACATACGTATTTAAACACATACAGTACGTCTATATGCATACGTGTGTGTGTGAACACTAGCAGGACTGCAAAGTGCCTGTAGTTACAGATTCTTCCTCGAAAACACCACCTCAGTACAGACAGATTATCAACAGAGCTGGGAAAACAGATGTTACAGGCATCAGCAACAGCCAGGTTGGGCATCTCTTGCAGCGAGCCTCCCTCACATCATCATCATCATCATCATCCACTCACATAAACCTCTCCTCCTCCTCCTCCTCCTCCTCGTCGTCTTCTTCGTCCTCCTCCTCCTCCTCACCACACCCCTCTCTCCTCTCCCCCTTTCACACCACCTCTTTAAGGAGCCGTCCATTAAAGCCAACACAAATGCGGGACTCCAAACTTCACTGAGCTGACATGGCTAACCGCGGCTAAGTTAGCCAAGCCGTCTTCTCGTTCGCCGCTAACCAATCCGTCCGCATTTGCTCACGCTCGCCACCCGAATCTAACCGCCCATGCCTCCAAAGCGAGCAAAAACGGTGTCGACAAAACTCCCCTAAATCCACCAAGCACTCACCTCGAACACAACCTCTTCATCTAAATCCTCAGTCATAGCTCTCCGCCATATGCACCGAACAACCGCGCATGCTGGGATTGTAGTCGACGTGAATTAACAGCGGCTTCATGTGCGCGTCAGTCGTCCGAATGCGCAAAGCGAGCCAGCCTCCGAAACTACATTTCCCATGAAACTTGGCTCCGCGTGACGTGGCGAGTAAAAGACGCTCGGGCGCCTCCAGCGGCGACTGGAAGTATCGAAACGGTGAGACCTGGAATCTACCGTTTTTCAAGAGGCTGGAACACTGAATGGAAGCGAGTTAGTTTTCAAAAACAATCGGAGGTGTTTAAACTACTGACGCTCACGTAGATTTTGTGAACAAATAGCTTTTTTTTTCTCTTTTTCATGGATTTACAATGGCATATATTGGGACTGAATGCCCAAATCCGAAGGAATTCCCCTGAAAACGGGTCATTCATGGAATAATTTACGGGAGTCGTTTGCGGACCATGAGTGCAGGTTAGTTTCCTGAATGAAAGATACGGGTGATAAAAATCAAATTTGTGATTAAAGTTTTATTGTACAAACCTGAAACTTTACAGACTAACTTTTTGCACCATTCCCGTTGTAGTTTTACATAGTATTATAATCATTTTGCCGAAACATTGTTAATACTGTATCATTACATTGTCAGTAGTTTTCGCCCCTTTAGTTTCTTAAGAGTAACGTTACTTTGTAAAGTACTTTGTAATAATCGAAAGTTTCTTTATCAAATTCGATTATCTTTTATGTAAACTTACGTCGGCTAATGTTATTCTTTTAGTTAACACTAGATAATGTAAAACTTTTAAATGATGCTAACATCAGTTTATCTTTTAATGTTTTTGTTCATTAGACAGCTCTTTAAACAATCAGAACTGGTACAAAATGTGAAAACACCGTATGATCTTATGGTGGTTTTGTTGTTTATGCAGCCCCCAAGGAATGACTTGATGGACTTATCCTTTGTCTGCACTTCCCAAGTGTTTTATTTGGCTTTTTACGATCTGCTAACAGCTCGTTTGCTTTTCGTCTTTACCTTTTCTGTGTAAACACTGCGTTGTGGATGGTGGGGACGAGCGGGAGAGAGACTGTAAAAGTCTCATGATATTTTTCCATGGCCGTTGGTGAGGAACTTTGGCCGTGTCAGAGCACATCCGCCTGACGAAAAATCCCAAAACTAGCTAGCGCACGATTGAGACCGATTTTTACAGAATAGCAAGGAACTTAAAGGGACACTCCACTCAAAGATGCTAACATCGCTAACATGAATGAAAGTCAGTGGGGGAGTCGGACTCTGGAAAACTTCATTGTTTTGTACGTGTTCAGAATTCAGTGCAAAAATAGGGAACAGTCACGTTTTTTTTAGATGCGTTCCAGGCCAAGAAATTCTCCCTAATTTGTCTTGGGCTGCTTCCATTGGAATTGCAATACTTTGCTTCCTCCAGAAGCATGAACAAGCGAGAACAACTAAATTATGGAAGTACATGAAGCTTATGTATCTCCTATTCCATATTCACTTGAGGTGTAACAATACACATGTTTCCCCAAAATATGGCTGGTGCTTTTAGACCACAATATGATCTATTTTTGATGCACATGTGAAATGTTTAGCCAATTCCAGTTTGCTTTTTAATTTAATACAAACAAGACAATGGTAGTTCTTTTAGGCACACATTTATTTGATCTGTTAATTAAAATATTAGAAAGGTCACAATATACTTGCACAGTGTAGAGGAGAGACATTTGGTACATAGAGTGAGATGTGCATTCAGCTGTAACATTCCTCTGTTTGATTTCTCTGCAGGTATGAAGAAGCCACCAGTTGCTCCCAAACCCAGGTCACTTCAGGTTCAAAAGCCGACACCTCCCCCAGTTGCCCCAAAACCTGAAATCTTACTTTCTTCTCCATCTCCATCTGCGATAAAACGGGGCAAACCTACCATAGCACCCAAGCCATGTCTGCCCAAAATCAGTCCCAAAGCATCTCAGAAAGCTCCCTCATCACTCTCTCACAGCACAGGTCAGGGCATGAACAGCCCTGATCCATCTGTCTCCCTATATAAAAATGGGGGTCTCCCTGTATCTTCCTCACTTCTCTCATCCTACATTGTTTCCCCTTGCCCAAAGAGTCTCCACATAGGTAATGGCAAAACAATGGGATCTGAAGATGATGAACAAAATGAGCGAGACAGGTCTAAAGAGCAGCTTAGAGGAGTCATTACAAAGGACCATCAGGAAGAAGAAATGTGCACGCCAATGAAATGTCCCCATACTCATCTAGATATCCCAGAAGAATCACACACATTAGTGGTCATAAACGAGGACACTCAAACTCAGCTTGAAACTGACGAGCCTCTTCAGAAACAAGACCAGCCTTTTGTTTCAAGTGAATCTGTGATTTCACAAAAGCAGGGCTCCCTCTCAAAGGACACAAATATTGATGCTGGTAAACCTGCACCACCTAGCAAGCCTCTCCCTGTTCCCCAGCCTCGGCGCCCTCGAAGACCTATGCTGATGCGTCAGAATGTGGTAGAGGTCTCCCTTCCTGAAATGCCAACACAAGGCACTCCAGATCTCCAAACAGACTCAGCACAGAAGAGCTGTGAAGATGTACAGAACGATGGATTGACAGAAACATCTAAGAGCACATCACAGTCCTTAGACTCTATGCAGAACAAAGAGCATGATACAGACTCCTCCCACTGCACAGGTTCCACCCAGAACATAGACCTCTCACACAACACAGGCCATGCCTACAATCCAGACTCTGCTCACAGCTCAGACACTGGTGACACTCTAACTCAATCAGAATCTACTCCTGATTCTGATCCAGCAAATATTGTTGCCCACATTTCTGTGGACACAAGTGCAGAAGATGAGGTGCAAGCACCAGCACCGCCTCCTCGTCAAACGTCTCTCCCGCAAAAGTGTAGTTTTACTTCATCTTCATTGGACAATCTACTAGATCACATGGACCATCATAGCCCTGAAGAGAAGTGCGGTGAGGACATGGAGGATGATGATGAAGAAGAGCACGCATATGGCAATTTTGCCCGCTACCCAATCACTAGGAGTTTGCCCAAACAAATAAAACTTGGCCGTGGACCTCGTGTCACGACAGTAGCCAAGGCGTCTTCGGCAGAGGAGAGGTCTCCTAAAGTTGTTCCTAAGAAGCCCCAGAGACACAGCTTACCCCCATCTGCCCTGTTAAGGAAGCAAAACACTCCTCCTCCTCAACAAATGTCAGCCTCACCCCTTGACTCCTGCCCAGACGTTTTCGGAGAACTCCCTGCTCCTCCAAACGAGAAGCCATCATCGTGGCGCATTGCACTCCCAGCAATCAGTCTGTTCAGCAAGCATCAACCGCCTCGGAGCACCTCCCAGCCACAGGCCAAAGAGACAAGGCCAGTCCTGATAAAACAACGAGCAAAGTCATTTTCTTCAGCCGATCTCCTACGTGTGGAGCCCACAGCAGCTCCTGGTGAGCAACTGGTGCGTTCGGAGCAGGGCAGGCGCAGTCTAAGGAAGCTTCTGGAGCTCCGGGCTTGCATGCGACTCCTTCCTAAGCTCTTGCGTAGTGGGCAGTCACTGGATTGCACCAGCGTGGAAGTGGGGCCTGAAGATAGTACAGACACTTCAGCCATCAGTGGCGAGGTTGCCTCTGTCGATGAGGGTGTTGTCCGGGAAGACGGAGAAGGAGATTGTGGGGATGGATATGAGAATGTTCCTCTCTATGAAGAGATTCCAGAATACATGAACCTGCCCTGGGTGTACTCCAGTCAGAACCCAGATTCTGGAATATATGAAGTTCAAGAACCATATGAACCTCACAGGTAAGGCTTTCTGAAGCTGCATTAATATGGGTGTGGTGTCCATTAACTTCTAGTCCATTTTCTTTCTGCTGTCCAAGCCCTGTCTCTTTTTGTTTAAACAATATTTTTAGATCAACACTTTTGTGAATAAAACTTTAACCCAGGACAATTCACTAAATATGGATTGGTGATGTTCTATAATACAGGAAGATTTTAATAATTAAGGGAAATATCTAATTGTGAATTAATTATTAGTTAAGAGATAAGACCATAGTCCATACAGTGTCAAACATCTACCAACATAATTATGAACAACTGTATGCTGTTCCTACATTTAATTCATTCATTCATTATCTGAACCACTTGATCCCTGTTGGTGTTGTGGGGACCGGAGCCCTTCCCGGGACCATAGCCGCAAGGCGGGGACCGACTCTGGGTGGGCGCCAGCACAGCACATGGCACTGCATTAGATCCAATTATGAAATGATGCAGTGACTAAAAACTCAAAATTAAAGTTGAGAGTTATATAGATGTGATTTAAGAGTTGAATCCAGTTTGGGTAAGAAGTTGCTTTTGTTTCTGCATGTTTATGCCATATAGCAGACACTCTTATCCAGAGGATTCTCCATTTCCTAATTTCAGGGACAGTTTCCCTGGGAGCAATTTGAGGTTAAGGGTCTCGCTCCGGGACCCAGTGATTTTAGTGCCAGAGATAGGATGTGAACCCACAACCTCTTGGTCCAGAGGAGGTCCCTGTACTTTAATAGATCCAGTCCTAGACGTTAATATTGTCAGCTTTGTATTTATTGCATCTCCAAATGCAAGCGGTAAGACCCAAATCATAGACACAACTTTAATAATAGTTTAAGATGGATTTTACTTTTAAGTGATACCGTTAACATTTAGACTGTTATTTGCTGGCAATATCTGTCTTGAGACTGAGAAACATTAAGAAAGAGCATGAAGGAGTAGAATTAAAACATTCCTCGGCCCTCCTGTTTGTTCACGGTAGGGGTGGCTTTATAAAACTGCTACTTTATAAAGCTCCGAGGGCAGTGTAGTCACTGTCCTACACTCTTGGCAGGAATGATTGTGTGAAGTTTTGTAGAAACAGGCCTGGAAGCAGTTTGACTCCAGCTTTGATAAACTGTTTGTCTCATAAACATTTATACATCTTTACACACCATACAGCATATTTCTGATGAGGTCAGTCATTTAAAAAAGGATGAACTGATGCTTAAAACAACCAGAAGTGCTAATAAGGTAAAGAATAGCTCTTAGTACCAGGCGTGATCCAAACCTTTCATAAATAAATACATATTTATGAAAACATATAGTGTAATATTTTATCTATACCTATTTCATAATGCTTCCATTCAAACTTAAGATCATTTATATGTCTAGCATATGTCTCATTACTGTAGTATACTACAAATGAATAAGTAGCTGGATCTTTTGATCTACAGCTACAGAACAGAGAAAACAATAAACACTAACATGGATCTCAAATTTGATAATTGTTGGAGAGAGCAGGAGAACTGGAACAAGGTCTGCAGTCCAGTCTTTGAGTCCATGTTGGTTTGCTTTCCTGTGGGTTATTTTCAGTGGCCAGAGCAGGAAATGTCTGAAAAGGAGTGAGTGAGAACTGAACTTTTGGAAAATAACCTCTCTCTCTGTCTCACCTCCCTTGTTCTCTCTTTTGCACTCAGCCATACACTTTCTTCTTTCTTTTTTTATGTTCCCAAGGAGTGAGTCTGAATCTATTGTCCATGCAACAGTAGTCAAGTTGAGACCTGAATTTTAATTTTTTTAATATTTTGACAGTTTTTTTGATGGTCTTATTCAGTAATACTCTACAGAGCCAGTTCTTTCTGCACAATGGATCTACCTAAATTTCATGATCAAAGAATCCTTTGATATAATACTCTTATTTCTGAGTAATCTGGAGATTTCACTAACATATTTATGTATAAACAACTTCAGTTGAACATGTTCTGTCTTTGCACTGGATTTTCTTTCATCTTGTTGATAGAGGCCTGTGGGTAAGGATGGGATCCAACACTGCTGGAGATTAGCAGGATGTAGCAAACCGGGTCATGCATTGCAACTTTTATAAATGTTGCTTGGCTCTAATGAAGAGTTATACAGTTTTGATAAAACTTACTTGACTGTGGCATATGGCTCGGTAACTTTTAGACTTTAATCTTGGGTGAGAAAGTGGAATATATTTCAGCTGAATGCTTCACAAGGTTGATTATAACCGCTGTCTTAACTAAAGATTGACCGATTATCGTCTAGGCCGATTACGGGGGGCCGATATTATTCATTTTGCAAATCATCATTATCAGTGTATCAGTATCTCCGATATTTAGTAATTACAAGGCGCACTACTGTGACTCCACTGCCGTCTCTTCTCTCTGTGCCGTGTGCTCTCGACTGGCTGCTTCATTTTATGTCCCGCCTTCAACAGTCTCTGATTGGCTAGATGTCACACGAGTAGTAGCCAATCAACGCTGAAGCCTTGTCACTCACACCACACTCACGAGTGCAGCGTGAAGTTCGAGGAGGACAAAGGAGAGTTTCAGCTGAGCTTGTAGTTTGTAAAATTCAGAATTTTGACAGAGATTTTCTTTTTTTTCTTATCAGTTCCAAGTTTTGGTTATCGGCCCCATTGACTAGCAATAATTGGAATCAATGTCGGCCCTAAAAAAACCATAGTATTGGTCACCCTCCACTCTTGACCAACTAAACATTTTGTGGCTAGATATATGACAATCCATCATTTGCAGAAATCTTAGTCAATGCAGCACAGTTCACAGGCGTTTAGATTGTTAACATGTAAATGTTGTGCATATTTCTTGGACAAAACTGACTGTAATGAACAGCATTGCTGAGAAAGATGATGTAAACAGAGTTGGAGGGTGTATTTAGTGATGGGAAAATATATATTTGCTTGCAGGGTACTTGCTGCAGATGTATTTTATCTCAATCAACACTTGTTGAGTGCATTTTCTAGTATCTGTTGTACTTTAGGTTTTGTTTTCTTGTTTTAGTTTTGCTTATTCCCCTTATATTTCCCATGTGTAATGACATCACAGATATTGAATTTTTTTTTATTTGTGCTAAAATAACCCATATAAAAAGCATGGATGCGGCATCTAAGGGTTTGCACTCTCCACGCTCAGTTTTTTTCTCTCTTATTATCCGATTGGCTGCTTCCTCTGCTCTAGTTAATGCAAGTCAGGCATGAGTACTTGCAGTGTAATGTCATTTGCTGTCAGGTATTCTGTGTGTGTGTGTGTGTGTGTGTGTGCGCGCGTGCGCGTGTGTGTGTGTGCATGCATGCTCTGACGCCCATCCTGAAGGAAATGTTCATGTAGTTTAGAGGATTTCAGATTCAACACCTTGACCTGTCTCTTGCATACCTTTTATTTTTCTAATGCTACTTACTTTAGAAGAAGTGTTGAGATAAACTTTCATCAGCTGTATTTTTTAAAAATTGCGCAGTGTGTGTATGTGTGTTCTATCATCCTTTTACACGGTGAGTTTATATAAGCTGCCTAAGGCAGTAAACAAGAGGCGCTCTGTCTGCCTGCAGCATGGGAGAGAATGAGGGAGAGGGGGGAGAGAGCCAGGGAAAGAGAGATGGAGAAAGAGGGTAGAGAGGACTGTTGGGAGAGGGGGAGGGAGTGTATGTGTGTGATGTGTGTATCTGTGAGAGAGAGAGTGTGAGAAATTAGTACTTAACACCTTAAAAATGAACTGCTTATTCTAATCCAATAATACCCAAACAAATAAGGAATGTTTTTCACACACACAGACACACACACACATACACACACACACACACACAAACTTTCTTGGAAGCATTCCTAACAGTCTGTGAGTTTAGGGAAAAGTAGTAGTTGAATCCACACTGTGTGTTTCTGTGTGTGTGTGTGACTTCTGACCATTTTCAATACAAAATAAGCATTCTTCAATGTTGGTTAGTTGCCCAGGACTAATTCAGAATTCAAACAATTGTATTTTTTAAGAATTTCTTTCCTGGGCTCTTTGTGTGTGTGTGTACCATGTTTTTATGCATTGTGGGGTCCCTTTTAGGCCTTTTTATTCCCTAAAATCACTTTTATTCATTTTTTATGGCTTTGTGGGGTCATTTAAGAGGTCCCCATGAGGAAAAAATAACTTGGATAGTTGTACAAGTGTGTGTATGTGTGTGTGTGTGTGGTTCGCATGTGAGATTGAGCTCCAACTGGTTTCCATAACGATGTAATATAATCAGGCACTTCCTACCATTGCTGATAGGCCTCATATGGGTGGTGACCTGTCAGAGGAAGAGGAGGGACTTAGCTCTAATGAGGAGGATAACAGCTCCAGTTCCAGCAAGGAAGACATGGACCAGACAAACAAAGAGGTACGACAGTATCTGACTGTATGGTTATGTAAATCAGCCTGGTATTTCTGGCCCCTTTCACACTGTGACTCTGGAATTATCAGTCGTTCTCACCTCCTGTAGACCAGAAAGTCATCCGTAGTGAGTCTTAATTGATGTAATAAGACACAGTGATACAATATTTCACAACCACAAAGTATTAATATGCCATTACATTTGCATTTGCTCTGGGATTTGCAGAATAAGGAAAAATGCAAAAAGAAATGGATTGAACAGCTTTTTAAATGATAAAATATCTGCATAATAAAGAATAAGTAAATATGAGATCTTGGTTTGTACTCAAGTGCTGAAAAAACTGTATTACGCATGTATCAAATCAATTCACAAAATCTTAAAATCCAAACACAGTTGCATGCAGTATCTATTGTTCCTGATTTCTTTACTGAGATAAGGGAATTAGGAAAAAAATCACCATTTATGAGTCTCTAAAATGGGTTTAGGAAACACTGAGTTTCCTAAAGTCTCATTTATTTCTTTGACAATTTTGTTCAGTCAATTGTTTAAATTAGAATGGTGAGATCATAGCGCTGGCAGGGGGATTTATAAAGTTCCATATTTACTGTAGACATTCCTCTGTGTATTTGTTTACAGCCAGCACGTTTTGGGTAGAAAAACAAACTTTGCAAGGACCCTGTAAGCAGTAATTTGACCATTGAGTTCCGCTCCTGCTAACAGGTTAGAGATATTTTCCCAGGATTTAACGATGGTGTGTAATCCGCATCTTTCATGTCTCCTAATACTCTCCCACTAATGAGACTGATCTCTAAATTGCCTTTCTGAAAGTGCGTATCGATTGTCTACCTGCACTTGCTGTGGGAAATGGCTGACCCTCAAGCAGCAATTTCTCTCATCGCGAGTTTGTCAGTTTAAAGAAAAGCTGAACATTTAACGTTTGAATTGCCTGAATGCTTAGAATTGGCTACTCTGTTCTGCTAGAGGTGTGCCACTCACCCAAGATGGCTGAAATCTTTTGATCATGTGATGGATTTTTTGGTTACGTGACCATCTGATCACAACACAACATGTTTAATACCTGTCTATAGAAAGCTAAAGAAACACAGAATAGAAGCTAGCAGGACTGTTCCTAAGCAGTTATATCTAAACTACTTCTGTAATGTTCATCGTTTTTGTCTCCTGATCTGGGTTGCGCACTTAAATGCACTCCCATACAATAAGGCTGAGACAGGAGGTGCACTCAGTCAAACCGTGAGGTTTTGTCGAGACAAGCCCTTGATCCAAATAAAGACTGCAGCCTTAGACCTTTCCCCGAAGCTACTCCACACACACACACCCACATGCGCAGAGGCAGAGTATTGTTGAGTTTGTATTGATATGAAGCTGTGGGCTTTCAGCTGCCAGAGATGGTTGGATGCAATGAGTGTGTAAGTCTGATGTCTCTCGTAATGTTGCAGCCCGATAAATAATTGCTAATAACTGTTCTGAGTGTGTTTGTTTGTGTGTGTTTATATCAGGAGGTAGAAAAGGCAAAGAGGAATAAAGTGGTTCACATTGCCATGGAGATCATGAGTTCAGAGAAAGTGTAAGTAAATGTGTGATTTTGTGTGCTTGTCTTGCTTATTTACAACATTTGTTTGTTATAGCCCCTTATAACACTTTATCATTTTTTACAGGTTTGTAGATGTTCTGAAGTTGCTGCACATTGTAAGTCTCTGTTAATTCACTCGCTGTGATGATTCTAAACAAAAAATAATGGATGTTTTCATATGAAAAATTTGTTCACAACACAAGAATTATCTGCTGGAGGTGTTTAGGTTGTGCCATTTTTATGTGAGGGTTTTTTCCTCAGTTGACTTTGTCACAGGAAGGTTTTAAGCATATTATAAACACTGGGGGAAAACTACAAACACACACACACACACAAACACACACATACACACACACACACCTGTTCCTATATTTCAGACTGGCCAGTAATGAGTGTAGAGGAATGGAGCCTGCATAGGGCTTAAAGGGGATCAGAAACAGAGGGATGGGGGATAAATGAAAGAAGAGAAGGAAAGAGAGACTGGGAATGAAAGTTTATGTAGCAGAAGAGGAAAGCTGAGACCAAAATAGAGAGGGAAGAAACAGAAGGCAAGACATAGCGAGACAAAGGATGGAGAGATTTTTAGCAAATAGGTTACACCCACCCCCACTGCTGCCCACACAGTTGGCTCTGACCCTAACAGCTGTCCTGAGAAGTGTGTGTGTGTAAGAGAGAGAGAGAGATTATCTTTTTGCCATAACTCTTAAATAGATTTCCTCAGTCCTTTCCCATGAAAACTGATTTTAATAAGACAGAAAACATTTTAAATCTTTCTACATTTTATGTGCTTAAAGATGAACTCAACCCAGAGATTATTTTTAAAAAGTTAACAATGAATAACAGTTACATATATCGTTGTCATGTTTTGTTTGTGAGGTGGCAAAGATCAAGGACATGAAACTAGTGTGATATTTCTTTTTTATGAAATTTGCATTAGATTTCGTTCAGTCTTAGCTTCACAACATAAAACTATTTGCATAGTGATATTTTAATAATCTATTGGAAACTGTACATACTGTGTAAATGTATAGACTAAGTAAAGTGTCCAATGCATCAGTTATTTTTTTACCAAATTGCCAGGTGTAGCTCATTTTGAAGTTTTGTATATTGGGGTTTGGACCAGTTTCAACTCTGCAACTCCGTCTGCACCACAGGACTTCCGGGACGCTGTGGCCAAGGCGACTCGTGCCAGCGGGAAACCCGTAGTGGAGGAGAAGGTGCTGAATCAGATCCTTTACTACCTGCCTCAGCTCTATGAGCTCAACAAAGACCTACTGAGAGAACTTGAAGAGAGAGTTGCGCACTGGTAAACACACAAGCAGCTTTTTTGTCTTTGCGAGGACCAGAATAATAAATGTCACGTTATGTTTGTGAAACTGCTTGTACATATATAAAAAAAAAGATCAGATTATTCTTTATTGCAGTAGCCAATGTTTTGTGAAACGTCTTGTCTGTTTTACATCTTCAGACCAACCAAAGTTCCTGAAAAAAAATGTTTTTCATAAAAATGTATAAAAAATCTAAATACAAGCACACACTCAATACCCAGTACCCCAGTTATATTGCATCACTTTGTTTCAAAGTAATATTTTCGTGAAGCAACAGTTATGTTTTCTGCCAGTATAGAATCCACTTTTTATGTCTAAACTCTATGTTCCAACACAACCCCTCAAACCCACAGGTCAGACCACCAGAGGCTAGCGGACATTTTTGTACAGAAGGGGCCATATCTAAAGATGTACTCCACCTACATCCGCGAATTCGACCGCAACGTGGCGCTCTTGGATGAGCAGTGCCGCAAAAATCCATCTTTTGCTACGGTTGTGCGTCAGTTTGAGGTGTGTCTAGGTGCTTAGGCGTGTTATGTAGTGATTGTTTGCTTCTTTCTGTAGGTGTATTTTAATTATTTCTTTGTGCTGCATTGCACTGCATACTTCTATGTATTAAATTGCTGCATATTGCTAAACTACTTAAACTCTACTTAATGGCAAAATACAGTGTCATGAAAAAGTATTTGCCCCTTCCTGATTTCTTATTTCTTTGCATGTTTGTCACACTTAAATGTTTTAGATTATCAAACAAATTTAAATATTAGACAAAGATAACCCAAGTAAACACAAAATGCAGTTTTTAAGTGATGATTTAATTTATTATTATTAATTTATTATACCTCTGAATGGTTTAAAAAAACTACATGAAGGTTTTGGAGTGGTCTAGTCAAAGTCTGGACCTGAGTCCAATTGAGATGCTGTGGCATGACCTTAAAAAGGCGGTTCATGCTCGGAAATCCTCCAATATGGCTGAATTAAAACAATTCTGCAAAGAAGAGTGGGCCAAAATCCCCCCACAGCGGTGTGAAAGACTCATTGCCAGTTATCGCAAACGCTTAATTGCAGTTGTTGCTGCTAAAGGTGGCACAACCAGTTATTAGGTTTAGGGGGCAATTACTTTTTCACACAGGGCCATGTAGGTTTGGATAGTTTTTTTTCCTTAATAAATACAATCATCACTTAAAAACTGCATTTTATGTTTACTTGGGTTATCTTTGTCTAATATTTAAATTTGTTTGATAATCTGAAACATGTAAGAGTGACAAACATGCAAAGAAATAAGAAATCAGGAAGGGGGCAAATACTTTTTCACAGCACTGTATCTGACAAATATTTCACGTACAGAGGGCTCAGGTCTCGCCTTGATCACAGAACTGAAAACGTTGAGCGTCACTAATAAGTGTCCATGTGAAACACAAGTGGAGCAGCTCAAGCGAGTGAAAAAAATTAAACAAAGCTTCGATTATAGAAACCGTTTTTTTATAAACAAATTGTTTAAGTTATAATTTGAATAATTGTTTTAGCCCTAGAAATAGAAAAGGCAAAGAATCTGTTGGATGTTAGAGCTAAGATAACATTAACGTACCAAAACTGTACCTTTACCATGGCCCAAAAACTATGATACATACCGAACCGTGGGCAGCACTGTACCGTTGCTTCCCTAATATATATATATATATATATATATATATATATATATATATATATATATATATATATATATATACACACACATACACATATGTATGTATATATATATATAAAGTTGGACAATCTTCTCAGATCAGCTTAACTGAAAGAACCCTCAGTGATTTATGCCTGTCTCTCTCTCTCTCTTCTCTCCATGTGGTTATAGACGAGTCCTCGCTGTGCCAGTCTGGCCCTTAAGCACTACCTACTGAAACCAGTGCAGCGTATTCCACAGTACCAGCTTCTGCTCACAGGTAGAGGACACAGTCCTGCACTCACGCTGCGGGGCACCAGCATTGATGATTGTTTTAAATAGAAGCAACCATTTGCCTCACTCTTTCCCTTTTCTTTTCCTTCTTCTTTCAAAGCATGTCTCACGTCAACATAAGTGTCCATTAAGGTTTTTACTTTAGTTACTAATTCCTTTTGGTTCTGAAGTACTAACAATATGTTCTGTGGCTTGCCTTTAGCATGTCAGTAGGGTTTTAAATTGCAAAAATGTAATTCTCAACATTGCAAATGCAGATTTAAGCAAAAATTAATGTTTTTTTCTGTATATTTCAGATTATTTGAAAAACCTTCCTGAAGACTCCTCTGACTACAAAGATACACAAAGTAAGTGCAGTGCACACACAACCCCAACAGTCTCACTGGTGGTGAAAAAGATAATCATGTTTCAAAAGAATACTGCATTAAAGCTAAATGAGGCTTATTAGTGGCTTTAATAAATTATCTTTACAATCTTAACTCTGATCTAACCACTCTGCACACTCAGGGTTACTCTGACTGATAAATGACCCTGATGAGCTTGTGTCTGTGCTGGCAGTACTCAACACAATGCAAAGCAGAGGCTGCAGTTGAATTTAAGGAAAAATAATGCTATGGTCTCTTCTTATATAATTAAAAAGTCTCATTAATTCCCTATTATTTTTCATTGAATATTACCCAGCAGCTTTAATAGAAAGAGTGCACCTTTAATGATGTTTTTGTAATGGAAGACTTTATTTTTATTTTGAATCAGCTGCACTAGGAGTGGTGAAGGAAGTTGCAAACCATGCTAATGACATCATGA
Organism: Distichodus sexfasciatus; assembly: GCA_032718565.1. NCBI lineage: Eukaryota > Metazoa > Chordata > Actinopteri > Characiformes > Distichodontidae > Distichodus > Distichodus sexfasciatus. The sequence continues at coordinate 6,461,755 of JAVGVS010000002.1, read as the reverse complement.
AACAAGGGGTATGGTCAAACAGGCACACACACACACACACGCACAAACACTTCAAGGTCAGCTCTGCAATGTTTCTGAGATAACACTAAAGCCTTTTTAAACCATGACTAAATCTCCTACAAATGTTTCAGTTCATTTTTGATGGCGGTTTGGGGACAGTCTGTCTGTTCTAAATATATCACCTATTATTTTCTTAATGTTTATCATTTTTCATTATTTACATATTACAAAATAATACAAATTACTATCAATAATTTAAATGTTTTTATTATTTTAAAAAAGTGCCTCCAAAAAATGAAGTCAGAGGCTAAAAATAATACTTTTTAAGTATACTTTTTAAGAGATACTGTTTTATTAATAGACTGGATATAGAATTTTTCATATTGAAGCTGTTTCTAACCTCTTGCACACCCAGTGTAAAAGTCAGTTTCCACTTTTGTAGGTAATACTGCATCCAAAATGTCTATCTACCTCTATGTCTAGTTCTAGTTTAAAGTTATATTTAATACTTCATTCCTAGTTTAAAATGTATATTTTGTATTCTATTTATATATTGTTTAGTCCATGTGCCTTATTTGTTCTTTGTTCCCTGTTTCTTGTTGCACTGTGAAAACTGGAGGCACGTTGTCTCGTCTCTCTGTATATCTTCATACAGTATATAGCAGAGAAGACAAAGTTTACTTTGACTTGACTTTGAAAATCTACTGTTTTCATTTACCTTCTTTTGCTTCAGGACAACTTTCAGAAGTTGATGCAGGTTCAGTGCAGTTTAAATGGACACCATGAAATTGTTCAGCCAGGAAGGGTAAGTAATAAAAACTACCTCAGCCACTGCACTCTCTATCTGTCCACTGTGAGAAATGAGTACATGCTTATTTTTCTTTTTTACAGGTGTTTCTTAAGGAGGGTACGCTGATGAAACTGTCTCGGAAAGTCATGCAGCCTCGTATGTTCTTCCTGGTAAGAGGGATTCTTGTCTGGGTTTGTGAGTCTGTGAGTCTCTGAATTCTGTGAATTAAACTTTTGGGTTGAGTAGAACTTTCGTGACTGGGAGGATAATGTAGTAAAGCTCCTCATACATTTACAGTATGTGGTTCAAAAATGTTCAAGTTAAGAAAATACTGACACCTATTGTTAAAAAAATTGTGAGAAAAATATATGACTAAAAATAAACATCACCGTTGTAAACTATGGGCCTCATTCACCAACCATTCCTAAGAGGAAATTTGTTCTTAAGCAGTTTTTGAGATTTATCGATGTTTTCTTTTTTAAATACATTCTTAAGTAAAGAGCAAAATGAACACTGAAGAGCACCGTTACACAAATTTGGGCAGCATGTGGGGCCGTTCTGTGTGGAGTTTGTATGCTCTCCCCATGTTCGCGTGGGTTTTCTCTGAGAGCTCTGGTTTCCTCCCACGCTCCAAAAGCGTGCACTATAGGTTAATTGGTGACTCTAAATTGGCCCCAACAGGTGTGAATGAGAGTGTGATTGTGTGTGCCCTGCGGCGTGTTGGCGCCTACCTAGGGTTGGTCCCCGCCTTGCACCCTTAGTTCCCGGGATGAATGACAACTAAAAAAAAAAAAAAACTTTCTTCAGAACAAATGTAAGAAAAAATTTAAGAACATTAAAAAGTGTAATTGCACATGTTCGAACTATGTAAAAAAAGTACAGAGTGCAATTGTACTGTATGGAGAATAATGTCTTAAAATGGCTATGTGTTTCATATGCGTTATCAATACAATTTAAAGTAATACATTTAGTGTAATGTAATGTTAACTCTCTCTCTCTCTCTCTCTCTCTGCAGTTTAATGACATCCTGTTATATACCACCCCTGTACAGTCTGGCCAGTATAAAGTTAACAGCATGCTCTCTCTGGCTGGCATGAAGGTCAGCTATCTAGCGTTTCTCACAAACCCACAAATACACACACAAATATGAGAGCCGAGATGGCAACATGATTATATATATTTTTGTATATTCTAGGTCAGTAAGCCCAGTCAGGAGGCCTATCAAAATGAACTGAATATTGAAAGTGTGGAGCGTTCTTTTATTTTGTCAGCAAGGTGAGAAACATGCACACAAATAGGCACCGTATTGATAAGCACACGACCAGTGTTGGTGCTTGTCCTCACCTCTGTAATGTGTATGTACAGCTCAGCCACAGAGAGAGATGAGTGGCTAGAAGCCATTGCCACAGCGATAGATGATTACACCAGGAAGAAGATCTCTTTCATCTCCAGCCGAAGCCAAGAGGTAAGAGTGTGTACGTCTCTGGTGTTCTGTATATGTTACACTACGTTATATGTAATACACAATGCTTGAAAGTTGCCATTGCCTTGTCATGTAGAAAATGTAAAGATGACACATAAAGCAACAATGGGCCTCATTCCCCAGTATTTTCTTAAGTTTTTATCTTAAATTTCTTCTTAGGAAAGTCAATAACAATATAATATAACTATAGAAAATTCAACTTTGAAAACTGAAATTGAAAACTCAAATTGACTTAAATGTTGAATTGATTGAAGCAATTGAAAATCATAAAGCTAATGTGTAATGTGATTTGTAAGTGGGTTTTTTAACCAAATTTCTTCTTGAGAACGATTGGTGAATAATGCTCCTTGTTCTTTATAAAAATAAATGTTTTATTGTTGCTGTGCATTGTGGTTGTTTCTGACTCTATTTCTGTGTGTGTTTGTTTTTCTGTTTTTGGTTTTGCTTGGTCCAGTCTGAGGAAGTGCCTGTTGACGGTCCTCCTCTGGGCTCTAAAGCTCCTATCTGGATCCCGGACCTTCGCACCACCATGTGTATGATTTGCACCTGCGAGTTCACGCTCACCTGGAGACGTCACCACTGCAGGGCCTGTGGAAAGGTCAGGGGTCAGATCTGTAATTGGAGAGAATCATGTCTTGGGCTCTTTGTGGCTCTGTGTGTCAATAAATTGAATTCCTAAACAAACTGCATATCTGTGGGGAATCATCCCCACCTCGCCCTGTCTGAAATATCCATATGTGTCTGAGGACAAAATGTGTTTTTGACAGGTTGTGTGTCAGGCGTGTTCATCAAATAAATATTATCTGGAATACCTGAAGAACCAGTTAGCAAGAGTGTGTGACCAGTGCTATGCCAAACTACAGCAGAAAGACAAAGGTTTCTCAGGATTCTCATCAGTACCTTACTTTGATATACAAAAAATCCATCTTCTTCTCTCACATGTATCTCTTATTCTTTCGTTTAGGTGATCCGTCTGGGGTGTCCGTGTCACCCAGTGGAAAAAGCTCTGCCTTTTCCTTCTCTAGAAAACAGAAGAAGATTCCCTCTGCACTGAAGGAGGTAAATCCTAACAGTCCTCCATCAGCAGTACAACAACATTAGTGTAATACCACTTTATTATTTCATTAGGGTGGTGCGGTGGTTAACAGGTTGGCTGTGGGGTCTTCTGTGTGCTCTCCCCGTGCTCATGTGGGTTTTCTATGGGTGCTCCGGTTTCTTTCCACAGTCCAAAAGCATGCCCTGTAGGTTGACTAGTGACTCTAAATTGTCCTTTAGGGATGTATGTGATTGTGGTTTATGAGTGTGTGTGTGCTGAGGTGTGTTGGCACCGGCCCAGGATTGGTCACCACCTCACGCCCGTAGTCCCGGGATAGGCTCTGGTTGTGCGATCCTGATCTGGATTAAGCGGTTCAGATAATGAATGAATTAATTATTGCATTAGCTCTACTCAAGGAACACTTATTTAGTCCTTTGTACCCACATTTTTAGTATAGATATTTGGATTCTCTTAAGTGCAAGTTTACTGCAAGATTAGTTTATCATGAGTTGTAAAATTGCAGTTAAAATATAAATGTCTCTTCTAGGTGTCTGCCAACACTGAGAATTCCTCCATGAGTGGCTATCTGCAAAGATCCAAAGGAAATAAGAAACCTTGGAAGAGGCTGTGGTTTGTTATAAAGAACAAAGTCCTCTATACTTATGCTGCTAGTGAGGTATGACAATCATAGCTGTAATATGCCAGTAATCGTGTACTGATACTTAAATTAAAATTTAAAAAAATGTTTAATTGATTATGACATTTTGACTGTGTGTGTTTGCATATGTTATCGTGTCCTCAGGATGTTGCAGCATTGGAGAGTCAGCCGTTGTTGGGATTTTTCTTACGAGAAGAGAAGTCTGGTCCAGCGCAGAAGCTCCAGTTTAAACTCTACCACAAAAACACACTTTATTACATCTTTAGAGCAGAGGATATTCCTACAGCTCAGAGGTATATATGTTCACACAGATGCATCACTGCTTCACTACTACCTAAGCCTTAATGTAACCCAACATCTCTAAGGGGGTTTACATTTTGCCTTAACCCAACTCTGTCCATGCTCCATAAGTTAAAGAAAGAAACATTTTGCATATTTTTCAGCAAAGTATAATTATATATTAAGCCACATTTTAGTTAATGATGTATAAATACAAACACAATGCTTCTTTGTTGAATATACGTACATAGTGTGAATAATTTTGTGGTGTTTTTCAGATGGATTGAAGCATTTCAGGAGGCTATGATTCTTTGACTCACCTGACTTAAAATAGTCTTATTAGAATGGACTTTGTCTACAGTGGACTTCATAATGGTTTCTGAACTTAGAAGATGCCTAGTAAAATAACTTCTGTAGCAAAGGATCCTGGGAGTTATAATTTTGATCTTAAACAACCTGGCACAGGAGAGCTGCTGGCAGATAAGATTGGTATCCAATCAGGCACCCATTCTTGAATGACAAGTTTGTTATCACTACATGTTTTGTCGTTCTGTATAGTGCAACGTGTCCCTCCTGGCAAGCGAAGTCATCCAATTGATTATTTAAGATTGACCATTTCTCATCTTGGATCTGGAATCCAAAGGGATTTTGGAGAATTTTGAATATTCTGAACATTTTACTCTGTCCACTGCCCAGAACACTGGAGATTCTTAAACATACCGAGAACATTTGGTGTGATGTTGCAGGTATGTTAGGGAGGGTGCAAGTGTAAGGAGCAACTGACAGGAAGGGTGCAGTTAAAGGTGATGTCAGTCTTCGGTGATGACCGATCAAAAGTCACAGATGCAATCAGGGATTGTGTGTAAAGTGTAGGAGCAAGTGTCATGTGAGCATGTTTAACGAGTGAGGATCCATTGTTGGAGGTGGATAGGATGCTACGGTGAAAGCCAGTAGTTTTTGTTTTTTGAATCCTTAAACTAAACACAGACCACATTTTTCCTTTTTCTATTTTCTCTTTTGTATAGTAGGACTGACAGTAAATGTATTAATATTTTACTGGGGATAACTGGATGTAAGTGTAAATATACTGTATATGATAATATAATGCAGGTGTAATGCAGGTATATTTAAAGCAATTCGGGAGTTTTGGGTAATAATTTTGTAATTTAACAAAGAATTACAGTTTTAACAAGCTGACTTTGTAATTTCACTGTGTAATATAGATCATAGCATTTTAAGATGTGAATAGCCAGCACAGTGGAAACTGTAAGCTCTGCCATCAGGGAAAACGAGCATGTTACTTTATTCATCATAGCCCACTGAGTACCTTGTTTTTGATAATGCCATTTGTCACCACAGTGAAAATGATGCTATAGATATGTATTAAAACATACATTAGCCATCTCACAGATACAATAACCCTCTTTTATTTAATAGTATCATATGTTCAAGTTAATGTATGATATATTTTGAATTATGATGGGAGAACATGCACAAATCCGCTACACACATGAAATTGTCACAAATATTAAGAATTTACCTGCCATGTTTAGTCCTTCGTCAGACTGTTACATACATACTATGTAGCAACTACATTGTACAACTGATAATGTGAAAATACTCCAGAAAGTATTTATCACGGGATGTCCAAGGTCCAGATTAAAAGTTCCTATAATGTATTAAGTTGTCTGAAGTAGTTTTTTCACTGTGTGGGAGAAGCTTTGTGAGAACTTTTTTTTTACATGAGAATTGCTTCTCACAGAGTCACAGGTTTTTTGTGCAAATCTAAAAAAGAACTTGCTTTTGGTTTCTGAACTTAACATTTGGATTTGGGTTATTTATGACCGTTATGAATTTTATGTTGGTCATATGTTTTATGTAACGTTATTTTAAGGTTAGCATTAAGTTACATATAAGGCAATAGAATATAATGAAAGGCGACAGAATGATTCAGAAAAGTGACTATACCAGACTATACCATGGTGACTATACCAGTAGCTCCCCCTGGTGGCTGAAGGCTGCGGCATCTTGCACTCAACAAGACCTGTAAACTTTTCAACCCTAAAGTAATTAATAATACATTTAGAAAATGATTTTAATGGAATTACAAGGAGTTGTAGGGATCTGTTGGAAAACATGCTTTAAAAATAAGTGACTGAGTGGTCGTCATTGTGAATACACCACAGCTCACAGTGCACCACAAAGAAATGTGACCTTTGCAGTTGACCCATCCATGAAGGAGCAGGGGGCAGCTAACATGGGCAGCAGTGTGTGGGGACAGTACCATAACCAGTCCTGGGATTCAAACCGGCGACCTGCTGATCACGGGGCAAACGCCCTAACTGTTGCACTACCAACTGTGCTACTGAGGATAAGGAAAATAAAACTTGTTTTTACCTTCTGCATTTAAAAAGCTGTTGCAAAGCTTCAACAAAATGTGAGCAGTGGGCAGCATCCAGGAGCAGTGCTTAGATATTAAAATATTAAATGCATGGAAGTTTCATGCTTTGGCTGTCCCATACAATTTGCTGCAAATGACACTTGGCCCCAATGCTAAGACATTTGTCCACTTAACCAGAAGAATGCAGTGTAGCTTGACCTGATTAATTTCCCTGAGTGTCAGTGATCTGACCTAATATAAATAAACACTATTTAACAAAGGTCATGGTTCTTTTACACAAATGAAATATTTCTGCTCGGGATTTTCTAAATGAAGATTTAGTTGCAGAGATCAAAACCAATGCATCTAGAGCATTGTATAACAGGTTTGTTGATTGCCCTCAGATCAAAAAGATGCAGTTGATAGTCACATGATTTGTGGATGTCTGAACTCTTAAAACTTAGAGTATAACCCACATAATACAGCACTCATAAAAGTTGGATAAATAACTATGTATAAATCACCACAAATCAAATAAACAATGTAACTTTCACCTCTTTTATTGTATGAAAAATGTACAGAGATTTTAACGGTAGGACTTCTGGTAGCGAGCACGAGCTCCAGGACCACCAAACTTCTTGGACTCGCAGCGACGTGGATCCGCCACCAGCAGGGTCCTATCGTACTGGATCAGGATGTCCTTAATCTCCTTCTTAGAGGCCTCATCCACATCTGAAACAGAAAGCAAAAGAAAAGGTAAACAATAGACAGCGGTTAATAAAACATACCTACCTAAATCAATTAAATCGTTATATTACCCCAAAAATTGAGTCATTTGCAAGTTCTCAAAATAACAAATTGATAACTTACACTTCTGGTAATAAGCTACCAGGGCTTTGGAGATTGCCTGTCGAATAGCTGAAAGAAAACAAAAAAACAAAACAAAATTAATGCATTACTGGGCTTATATTTCAAAACTGAGAAGTCAGATTTAAAACTATAAAACACCAGCACTCATATTACATATTCATTTAAATAGCTGATATTTAACAGGGCAATAAGGATGTGTAATAATTTACCATAGATCTGAGCGACATGTCCACCTCCCTTCACTCTGACTCTGATGTCGACGCCAGAAAAACGTTCCTTCCCCAGCAACAGAATGGGTTCCAGAAGCTGTGAGAGGAAAAAGAATTAGTACTGTACCTCTAGTAACATGCATCAGTACAAGGAGTAGCTCTAAATATTCTGAATTTGGCACTCTAGTGATAAAGGTGAGTCCTAGTTTATGGATGCATGGCTGTGAAATCAACAGTGTAACAGTGGTAGGTGTTGGGGCAAATTCTAAAACCAGCTATATTATAACTCACAAACAGATACCAAACAGGATATTCTAACATATAAAAATTATAAGTGGACCAAGGAGATAATTCCAGATCTGCCACTTAAGTCAACAATTGAGAGAGTCCAACAACAATGGGTGTCATTCACCAATATCAAGTATTTCTCTACTTTGTTCTTAATGATGCTTACAAATTACAACATTAAACCGTCAAACTGTTCACGAGTTTGTTCCTATAATGATGAATTCCCCTGGCCTCATAAAATGAAAGCATAAGTCAGTTTGTCAAGAACAAGTATATCATCTTAAGAACAATTTGTGAATGTAGCCCATTCTTCTATCAAACTGTTCTTTCAATTATCTCACCATCATGTGCAATTAAATACTTACACACTCAGGCCTGGCTATTAAAAGAAGTCCATCAGCAAACTGAACTAGTACGCTACAGTCAAGGAGACAGACATGTGCATGTATTGATGCATAAACCCACCTTGTACTGCAGAGTGGCTGGCTCGACTGTCTCCAGAGGTCTGCCATTCACCTTGATCAGTCCATTTCCCCTCTTACAGTGGGCTACAGCCGTGGCTGTTTTCTGTAAACAAAAAGGTAACAACTGCATCCACCTCCAGAAAAAAGAGCACAAATTGCCAAGCGGAGTACAATTGTGGCTTCTAATCTAGACACTTAGAAATCCCAGTGAGGTCTGAAAATAAATCACTTCCTCTCTAATGAATGGCATGTCATTAAAACTCATAACGAAATGTTCTACATCCGTGAAATAGCACAAATCTATTCAGCAACCAGAGAGAGGAGCAACACTGATTTTATTGGACTTTTTCAATATTTCCCATTCTGAGTAGTGACAATGTGCATTAACATTTTAACCACTACAGACTCACTCATTTGTATTTCTGAAGATTTGCAAACTACATTCCATATAACGTATTCTCGTCTTCTCTGCATACTGTAAAAAACAGATAAAGGCAGTCCTGTATATTGAGGTTATAAAGAGAGACGTTAGTTGACGTGTGTCCACATTTTGCGCTCTCCCTGCTCACCTGTCTGACTGCGTTAAGGACGAGCAAGAATGTGGTGGACTCGCTGTGATGGAGCAAACTGAAGATTATTTGGGGAAACGACAATGGACAGGATGCTTCTCTAAAACGAATCTGAGTAAAGTAGCATAACTTCCAGCTACTGTTAGTTACTTTTTAATTATAACTACTCTTTGGACAAAAACGTGTCCGAATCTTAAGATAGCTGTGCAGATGAAGGCCCCAAGCACGAAGCCGTAACTAACCCACAGCCAACTCGCTCTGCCTTGATTACAGCTTTAACGACTAACGATCCCTCATCATACGACCCTTTAACAATCTGCGACTTGGAAATGACCTGAAATAAGTCCGTGAGTGAAAACGTGTCTCTAAAACTCGTCTCTTCAGCCACAGAGCTTAGCTTAGCACCGGCTAATACTGCCACATTTTATAAAACTGTACTCACTTTACGTCCGAAAACCTGGACAGACTGAAGGGGTCCTTTGGCTGGCATGATTCTGTAACGAAATAAGAGAGAGTTGTGATTTAATTGCGCATTTTTTTCGCATAAATGTGTGATTTTGGCGGAGATGGGGATTACACACGCACCGTCCTGAGACACAGCGCCGCGCGGAAAGGCCGGAAACGGGGATTCACACGCTCTAGAGCAGGGGCCTTCTTCTTCTCCTGCACGTGCTGGTGACAAACTCTGCCTGTTTACTGACCCCTGGCGGAGAGTTGTGGAATAGGTTTGGCTTAATTGGGACAGGGCGCCTAAACATACAACTACAGAAAATATATGTCGATTATATAGTATACTGTATTATATTTAAAATAGAAAAAAGGGTTGGAATGAGAGAATAAGTTTTCCTTGTTTCCTCCCCAAATATGTCATGTAAGAGTAGAAACTAAAGAAATGTATTTTTAAATATTGGACAATTTTATAACCGACAAATAAAAAATATTAGATTTGTTGAATTAACTTGTGAGACGTTTTGAGAAGTACTATTGTTAATTAATTGGGCAGAATAAACTGCGGTAAAAGTTATTTAGAGTACGTTTTCGAAAACTTTAAAATAATTTAAAACCCAATGTAAGGACATACCTCATTGTCCAATCTGGAAGAATTTACCCCATTGTCCAATCGGATTTCGAGGTGTAAGGACTTTCCTCATTGTCCAATCTGTAAGAATTTAGCTCATTGTCCAATCGGATTTCGAGGTTCGCTGTCCAATCCAGAATCGACGTTTACTGTCTGACGACACAGCGCCGACTTTTTAGTTTGTCATAACGCTGTGGTGCCACTAGAGGTCGCAAAAGGGCCAATGAGGCAGACGAAAGCAGTACAAGAAGGAACCTTGCTTTTCAATGTAGACCAATGCCCAGCTGCGCAACGCCTAGCATTTTCAAATCGACTCATTTGCAGTATTGATTAGATACTCTTATCCTAATTGGATTACATTGCTTCCAGGGAGAGTCTCTCTGGGCAATATGGATTTCGGGGTCTTTTTTAAACTCTAATTGGATTTGAGACCCAAGGCTCATGGACATCAACACAAGGGTTTAGTCACAAATAAATCACATATATTTACTTATATGCTATTAGTAAGCACATAATTTATTTTCATTTTTAGCCAAGCAGAATTCAGAAACACTCAGTTGAGGTTTGATTCAAGACTGACTGAAAACGTTTTAAACAATATGTATAAACTGAAATTGCTATTTTGATTACATAATTGTTACCTTATAATATGTTAGTTTGTCACCGATATTATTAACATATAAACTAGATTTATTTTATAATATTCTAACAGTTTTTATATGATCTTTAAATTGATCCTGTAGCTTTACTGTTTATACTACAGCTCCTGCCCCAATTCCACCTCATGCCTCTACTTACTCTCTGCTACACATTTGCACCGTTATTTCCTCATTTCACACCGAGCTCTTCCAGCTCTGCTGTGAATCACACCATCAGAGGTGTGAAGACCGGGTATATGTGGACACCCGCACCCCAGCACCTGCACCAGGCTTAGTAAAGGACAGGGGTGTCGCCAGCCAATTTTACCAGGACTTTTACCTGGGCTACTATAGTCTGTAGTGTACTATAACACCTTTAATATACTATATACAAATTGAAAAAAAATCCTCTTTGAATTTACATCAGGTCTGGGCTAAGCCCAGGGTGTCCTTGAAGGCTGGAAACACCCCTGGTAAAGCATCAGCCTGATGCTACCATAGCTATCAATTAAGTAAGATAAAGGCATCCTTAGCATACTGGAATTCACATAATTTTAGATAAATTAGTAAATTGGGGCAATAGGCAGTTGTGCCTCCCACAATAACCCACTTTGAGGTTTTTATGGAGGACAGATTCTTGGAGTAAAGATCTCATGGAGGACAGATTTTTGTCAGTAACTCAATATGTTGTCAGTGGAGTGTCAATAAAATCATCTATGTCTACAGACATTTTAGAGATTGTAGTCTGTGTCTCATTAACTGTTCAAATAGTTGTTAAATGATTGAAAGATATTGAGATTTAGTACCTTAAATTTTTAGGATTAGTGTCTGGTTTAGGGATTGTTTTTGAGTTGAGATTACAGATGATTTTAAAGATGAGAAAAAATAGTCAGCTGATGAGTTCATAGACAACTGCTTAATGTTCATACATCGTATAGTGTTCAGAGATTCAAGTAAAGTGCTGAATAATGTTCCAATATATATGGTAATTTTACTACCTTGGTTTTATAACTGGATTTGTTGTGTCTTTATTTGTGCTGTTTCTTTACATTCCATTTAAGTGTTGCTGTAACCATTATTTAGGGTTCTGCCAGTAACCTTGTTGCTACCTTTTGTCCTCAGACCACGTGTGTCGTGTTTTCGTCTATCTCAATTAGTAGGGGGTGCTAAACTGCAGAGACTTGAAGAAAAGGTGTGTGTGTATGTGTGTGAAAGAGAGAGAGAGAGAGAGAGAGAGAGAGAGAGAGAGAGAACAGTGTGAAGAGGGAGGTGCGCACATGAGACAAGCTCAGGTGTGAGAGTGGAGGTGCAATTATGTTTGTGTTAAAGAAAGGAGGAGGAAAACAGTAGCCTCCTCAGACAGATGTTTGGGGACTGAAGAACTTTAGTTGAGGGAGGCGTCGCTCTACTGTTTGTGTTGTGGAATCATAATGAGGATTAGTTAACCAATACCACTCTATTATTATTTGGCAACAAAAACACGCATCCCAGTTCCAACATGGTTTTGGGATCATGGTGGTTGTTAGCTGGGTGTTTTCTATGACCCTTTTGGTCTGTGGTGTGTATCTGCAGTGTGTCACTTGTGTGTGTGTAGGTAAATTTAGAAGATCAATATTAGCTCCATTCATAATCTGATCTGTTTCCTACCTCTTATGTTCTCCTGGCCTGTGTAATAGACAGAGAACACTCTGCTAACGATCGATTCATATTAATCCATTTGTTCTGCATGAAATACCCTCATTCTCTCCATCCATTACCAGGATTTTGGAAAGAAAGAGAACAAAAAGGAAAGAGTGCAAGAGAGAGAGATTATAGACTCCTTCTGAGTTAGTCACACCCACAGTGGCCAGCATTGACTCATTCTACATGTATTTAACCCAGACATGAACCAAAAGGAGGACCTTAGTTTCCCCAGACCTTAGTTTTCCCGTTAGGTTTCCCCAGGCCACCCCTTTCCCAGTGGATGAGACTGGTATTTCTTTTCCATTTGATTCATTTTCTGGTAAAAAAAAAAAATCTGTCTTTCTGTCTTTCTGCCCTGTGCTTGGCTCATTCGTGATTGATGAAGCAATGCAGAACTTAGGAGGGTATAAAGAGACATGAAGTGGCGGAAGTGCATAAAATTAATGACTTATCTAGGCAACGGTGAAATCTCAACTACAGGAGCATTCATAAATGGGTCATGGTAGAGTAATGACACACGTGCACACACCTCCCCACCCCCCACCCCTAAAATACATACATACACACAAAAAATGTATACACACGCACACATTTTCACGTAATGAATATATTCTCTCTCTCTCTCTCTCTCTCTCTCTCGTTTTCTGTCGTTCACTTACTCATTTACTCTCACACACACACTCACACACACATTCCTGAGGACAGGGATGGGAGCATGACAATCGGGAAACAACGGTTGTTAGTTACAGAAAATGCATTAAGAGCCGAGCCATGGAACGCGGGGAGGTGTAGAGGGAGAGAGGAAGAGCTGCGATTACCCGCTGGCCTGGGCAGGCAGACGAGAGACACTCTCCCTCAGTAAACTGCCCAGATTTATAAGACCTCTGGGGTTCGACTGACACCCCATCCCTTGTGCTGCTCCTCACCCCATCTCTCCTGAGTTTAAAATAACACTAAATCATAGTCTGACAGGCCTCAGTGGGCCACAGCCGGGTCAGAGAACTCACTCACAACAGACAGAGCACCCGCTCTTTTCCAAGATGTGCTCACCTGAAGTGTTGGTTCCGGGTCACGTTACGCCATCTGCATTGATAGTGAGGACAACGCTCAAGCAGCACTGGCAGGTTCTCTACAGGTCCTGGCCATTGTGAGATCAGATAAAATAAAACTTCTATTGCCTAAAAGATATTAATCATTACCTGAAGCAATTCGATATTCTAGACATTAATAACTTGGTATAAGAGTCTGGCGTAAGTTTGTTTAGAGTTTGTTTACATTTTCTAGTGATTCAATAAAGCACAAAAATTTTTATGAGATTACAGAAATTTGCAATTACTTATGTGTCTGATTACAAATGTTTTCAGAAAAGTGTTGATAAAACATTTGATGTAAAGTGTAATAAAAAGCAGGCTCCAATATTCACCCTGTTAACAGCTTTTGTTTATGAGGCAATGTTTATTTAGGTTAACAAAATAAATATAATTTAATCCATGTGACATGATATTTAAATGGATTTGTGAAAAATTAAAACAGGTTTGTTGCAACAATGTAAAAGTAATGATTAAAAAACAAATAAATATTGATCATAATAGCTAGTCTTACACAAGTCAGTATAATAGAAGACGGTCTTTGTATACATAAGTTTTGTGTTTGTTGCTATTACACAACACAATGACAAATAATCACTCACAAAAATGTAACATCAGCTGTAGAGGTATTTTAAGAAAAAGACAGATGCATTATTCCCACACTTTGCTGAGGCTAGATGTTTAATAGACTAAACTAACTTCACTCACATAGCTCTAATTACTCCAGACTAATGCAATCAATTTTATTTCTTTACACATGACTATCAATGAACGGTTTCTACACTGTTCTACATGCAGAGAAAATAAAGTGTAACAAACCTGCATGCATCAGGCTATGCTAACTTTTATAGCTCTATTTCATCTGGATACCAAAAGGTTGGTTTCTGTGCTTAATTTTATGTTAATAAAAAGATTCCCTGAATTTGTCCATTAATTCCAGTGTTCATAATCAAGTACACAATCAGACAGGTTATGAGCACTGGTAATTGTCCTTTATTCCAGTGTTCAGTCTAAATAATGAACACTAGATTATGACCACTGAAACTTGTCCACTGGAATTGTAACACTGGAATTAACGGAAGCCAAACAGAAAGGCACTGAGAGGAAGGAGAACTACTAACTCAGGAACACTGAAATAAATGGACAAATGCCAGTGTTTGTAGTTCTCTTTCCTCTCAGTGCTTTCCTGTTCGGCTAAGCGTTCTCAGAAATGTGACCCCCCACCTCCTCCATCTGACTTCCGTTCCTTGACTCCGTACTGTAATCCCCCACTGCTGCAGGGACTACTGTAGGGGCTGATGTATGAGGTGGATTGAGGCTGACGAGCTGCTCCGGATTTTCACTGCGGACCTGCTGGCTTCACCTCCACTGCTCTCCCTCGACTCCTTTAACAGCAACAGGAAATGGGGCGCTACAGGGTCACGACCCGCACTGTCTAATATATGAGTCAAGTGCAGCCCACCCCAAAATTTCCGGCACTCGCAAGGTGTGGAAGGGCTGACAGGGAAAATGGAAGAGAGAGAATGAGCAAGAGACTGAGTGTTGGAGAGAGAGAGAAAGCATTCAAGCACATCTGTCAAACATCAGTTGCATGTAATCATTACACACAGTGCTAGTTCTCCATCCACATCCACAGCAGGATCTGGTCTAGGTAGTCCTTTTACTCTATTCATTTCTACTGTACAATACTTCTATACTGTTCTGTTTTCCACTGTACAATATTTTGCAGTATTCTCAACACTTGTCACATGTCTAGACTAGGAAATAGTTTACCTTCCGCATGCTGTCCCACATTTCATGAATTATAGGACAGATTAAAATGAGGCAGGGCAATGAATTCAATGTACAATCTGATCTATAATCAGAATAAATAGTAAGTGTAGATATTATGTGTCCCACAGCATACCGGAATGTAGCACAAAATCTGTACAAGCACAAGCATTTCTCAATCTTTGAACACAACTTTGGGCAACAAGGGCAGAGAGTGAAAAAAGATAATAAATAATAAACTGTGCCCAATAAAAGGTGCAACATGAGAGCAAGCATTGTTTCTGTGCTTGTTTTACAGTTGCTCTATTGTTCTACTTCTTTGTTTTAGGCCAACCATTAGGACTAGATTTTGGCTAGGTTTAAGTTTCTACTACTGTTAAAGCTGTGAGTGTTTGTTGTCATTGTGAAAATACCACAGCACATAACACAGTGCACCATAAGGAAATGTGATATCTGCATTTGACCCATCTGTGAAGGAGCAGTGGGCGGCTTTGGCAGTGCCCAGTTTGGAGTACTTGGGGACAGTACCTTGCTTGTAAGTACCTCAGCAGATTTGAAGCTCGACCATCCAATCACAGTGTAAACTCCCTAACCATTACGCTACAAACTGAGACTGATTAAATTAAAGGTCAGGATTAGATTATGATTAGGATTATGGGTAAAGTCTGGTTAAGGTTGGGGTTAGAGTTAAAGTTTGGGGTAGAGGTACCTTAGAATGTACTGTATTAAAATTGACGCAGGCAGATAGATATTAGTCTCATTTCACATAACTAAAAATACAGTGATTCAATAGCAAAGAAAATTAATTGTAATAAATGTAATTATGAAATAGTACCAAGTAATGTTACAGATGAGTTTTTTATTTAAAAAAAACTCTAAACATGTTTCTCATTCTGTATTATTTTATTTTATGTATAGTTATGATCCATTTTATTTTCAGCAATATATGAGGAATTAACATGCATGTTGATACTAAATTTAATATTCACAACATGTAACAAGAATGCTATGATCAATTATGTTTGCATTGCATCTGGCATATCTGACTTGTGTTGTTATATTATTAATATTGGAAAGAGTTGCTGTTGAATATTAAACAGGTTAAAACAAAGCTAATATACTGTATATCTTCCAAGCAAAACCTAGAAGCACTGCTCAAAAAATCAGCTTTATAAAGGAGTGTTGCAGTGTTCAGTGATACATAGTGTTTTGGTCATGGGACACGACACATTACTGGAATAGCAACTAACAGTTTTGAAGCAAATATCATTTTTTAGCAAGTGTGTTGGGTTTCTCAGGAGAATATATGCCTGACCAGCTATGGTATGTGTTTCACGTTTTCTCTCCTGAAGTAACTCCCTATTAATCACTGGGAGTTAATCTGCTGAGAGAAACACACAGCTTGGATGGTCGAGGGACTAACGTCACCGTTATTGGTTACAGAATATGAATCAAATGCTCAACCAAAGATCAGCTTTGCTTGCCGTGACCTGGGCATTTCTACCATCACTTAATGCTTTAGCATGCTTGAGATCTGGAATGAAGAGCACATTTATCAGTTTGACTGAACAGAACCAGCAAACTGGTTTTATTTGGCCACAACCAATTTTTTTGGATGGAACCCTTTGAGCTGCCTTTAGGCTCAAACCAACTTGGTAATGCTGACATTAAACTGTCTTCAAAAATACATATATTTTGACGGTTTTACAGTTGACCAGCATGCTCTCCTGAGCCACATTAGCATCTATGTTGGTCTATACTGAACAATACCAGTCTAATATTTAAGAATTAAGATACTCTCAGTTTGTACTATAAAGTTATTATTATTATTTATTAGTTTTGAAATCAAGACCATTTGATGTCAGAACCAATTAGAATATGAGTCTAACAGTGATACTGATTTGTATAAAAGCCAGAGTGGTCTCCCAAAATATTACTCCTAACTTTACAGCTTTAGTCAGAAATTGAAATTGTAAAATAAAGTGTTGTATGCTGAATCAATTAAATGCTATCAATTGCCTGACTGTGATATGTTTGTATGTTCAACCAAAACTCTAGTTGTATTTGTTTGTGTAAACATCCCAACAGGACATGCAAAAGATCATGTGACATTATTGATCATTTTCCAACACATAATTATCAAAGCCAAATAAAGACCTTAATTGTGGTTACAGATTTTGAAAACATATGTAGTTGAGTCAGAAACTTAAATCAATAGGACACAGACTTTTAATTCATAGAATAGGTTTTGATCACAGGCGCACCACAGAATTCAACCCGTAAAATGCACTTTCTAGTCTATAATATTCTCAGAGCTCAAAATATAATTAAACATTGACTATGCATGTGCCCTTCCTGGTTCTGTTCAAGCATTTTTAAATAGATCAGCATGTGATCAGTTTGCAAATTAACACACATTTGAACTGACACAGAAAATGTATGTAGGTCATCCGTATTTCAAGTCCGTCCTGTAGTGTGGGTGAAATGTTGATATGGATTTGACCTTGTAGGGCCGGCCCAGGCCATTTGATAGGTGGGACAGGGTCAGCACAGGGGGGTGCAGGGGGAGAGGTGACTGCGGGAGCGGTTGAGGATCCCGAGACTGACCTTAACATGACCTGTGTTTGTTTACACAGATTGGTGATCTCCTCTTTGAAACCTACCCACCCAAACCAACATAGCCACCCCTCTCCTGTTCTGTAAAATCCTCTCAAATCCTGCCTTGGTTTAGAGATGGGGTTGGCATCAGTGTAAACCTCAGTTGCACAACCTAGAAGAGTCTTTTAACAAGTAAAATACTATAAATGCAGCAAAAATGAATATGGTGCAGTGTTTTTTAAATACAAAATATATTTTGGATAATATTTCACACTATATAAAATGTTAAGTAAAAACTATTTTCTATAGCAAATCTACATTTCACACAGTATCTTTTGGTCACATTTTAGATATAAATATATCAGTCTGTTAATCTGTCTCTCTCTCTCTCTCTCTCTCTCTCTCTCTCTCTCTCTCTCTCTCTCTCCCTTTCTTTCTCTCACTCAGGCTGCTGTGATCTTGCCCCTTGATGCCCTCTTGCCCTGTAAGGTCAGGTCCGAGTGGTGACTCTTTTGCCCGCCCTCAGGAGGGCGATACTGATCCCGGGTCAGAGGGGACACACAGCAGGGTTGGACCTCAGGGAATCCAACCAACAACAACAGCCACTTCACCCTTGCTCCGTCTTTATTTACCCATGATGCACGATCCGTGAAACTGTCCAGTTTACAGGCCACCTTTAAGACTCATATGTCTCTAGGAAAAAAGCTCCAATGGGAACTTTAACTGGTCACTTCATATTAAAGTGTGATGGAGATGCGTTTAGGTAAATTTTTAATGTTATTTGAAAGAACAAAATATGAACATTGGAAAAAAGTTCAAAATGTCACGTCAGGCCTTTGAAACTGGCCTTTTTTCTTTCTTTCTGTTACATAAAATAAACAGAAGAAAAGATTCTGATCAGTCACAATGTTATGACCACTGACATGCTGACATGTGAAGTGAATGACATTGGGACTCGTTCTTAACTCATTTTTAACCATTCTTAAGAAGAAATTTGATCTTAAAATCCACTTGCACCATTTTTACAAGGATTATGACATTTACCTAAGAACATAATGTAGAGCAATGTTTAGCATATTTTATTCTAAAACTTTTCTTCAGTTCTACAGTTGTATATTATGCTATTTAAATGTCTAACTTTCTTCACAACAAATTAAAGACAATGTGGTCCAAGAAAGAAAAACGGGTCAACCACGGATATGGTCATGGACGGCCAAGGCTCACTGATGTATGTGGAGGGTGAAGGTTAGCCAAGTTTTCTGATCCAACAGAAGAGCTAGAGTACCTCAAATTGCTGAAAATGTTAATGTTGGTACAAATAAAAAAGTGTCAGAACACACAGTGCATCCCAGTTTACTTTTTGTTAGGGTGAGTAGCTACAGACAAACTCAATATTGGGAAAGTTGTCATTTTTGCTGATCTTTATATATCTTAATACAATACTTTAACTCAACATTCTAGCATGTAGTGTATCACTACCCAAACAGCCCCCCACACAAACAAATGCACACTTACACACATTTTTTTTCCATAACCATTATGGAAATTTTATATGCAGGAGTTCAGCGTGAATTAAAGTTGTGGATTTTATGTCCCCATAATGACACATTATATCCCCACTTTACTGGTGTGCAATAAGTCCCCATTATGAGGGTATACAAACACACAAACCTTTAAGTATATGAGCTTGATGGGGACTTATTAGATTTAAAAGTGGAGGTTGAGCTTGAAGAAATAGGTATGTTGCAGTGATTAACTTTGTGGTGACTTTGTGTCCCCACAGTAAAACAGGTCCCCAATTTGTAAGTGTGCAGTTAGGTCAAGTCCCCATATTGGGAGGTTTACAAACACACACTCTTAATAGACACATTCTAAAGGATTTGGTCATTTCAGAACAAGTCCTAATGGAATTAGTCCTTATGTCACAAACAAAAGCACAGTCACACCTGACATGGCCCCTGGCATCACTGTCAGTCTGTACAAGCTTCTGCCAGAGACAGATTCAATGTCAACTCTGTGGCCCCTTTGATGCAGTTGGCATTGAACAGAGGCATTGCAACTGGAGATCAGTACCAGGTGATGGGTGCAGATGTTGTGTTTTTGAGCAAGACACTCACCCCAGTTCAAGCAGAGAAAATGGTCACGTGAAATGCAAAATCACTGCCTGACTTTGACAGGCCATATTGTCATTAAAATTTCCTTTATTAAAACCTTAGTTTATATCAAAGTAAGTATTTAACGGCTAGTGAAAAAGGTGTTCAAAAATATTTTTTCTTAAACAATACAATGTACATTTTTATGCAATGTGAAGTCTGGAAAATGTTTTTGTTTATACGATGCATGAATAATTATGCCGTACATTTCTAGACTTGCTTCTGCCCTTCTGCCCACTGGAGTTCTTACAGAAGCGTCCTCGGCTTTGTGTGTGGCATGGGCCACTGCTCCACCTGTCCCTCTTCACCGAGCATGAACAGTCATCGCTGATCCTAGCGAAGGGTCATCCTGTCCTCTCCCTCGTCACCGTTACGCGGTGTGAAACAACAAATTAACCAGCAGCCCTCCAAACGACACCCAAACCCGGCATGCCACTTGCAGCTCCTGCAGCGCTGCCTGTGTGGTCTGCTAGTAAATGCTAAAGCTCTCTGGGTGGTGAGAGCCACTAATACCAGCTTAGAAAATGTCTCACAGTAAAGATTGATGTTCGTTCTGTATGGGGGTATCTTACTGTACACCCGGCTGTCTTCTGCTAACGGGAATACTACGCAAGAATGGGAGATATTGTGGGAATATGTGAATGTGATTTAAATGTGATTAAAGTATATTAAAGTATATTATTTGCTTTATGCTATGTTAAAAAAAAAATAAAAACACTTAAAACAAATTACTCTCAAAAAGTATATTTGTTTTATGGGTACTGCTATATCTACACAGCCTGATATCTACGGTGCATATTTAAAAACTAATGATAGGGATGATAAAAAGCACATGTAAAATTATATCTATTATTAAAATTATGTTAAAATAGAACTTTATTAATTTTTAAGCTACTTGGTAATGAATTTAGGAATTCAGTGCTAGATTTCAGAAGAAAATCATTTGGAATATGTGATTCAAATCTAATGATAAATATAAACTGTGCAATTAGAGACTGTGTATTATTCCAAAGAATTTGACATGTGTGTTTATTGAGATCATATTTGTATGATGTAACAAAAGTGCATGATACCAAAGTCCAAGTGCCACCAAATCCTGAAAACTAAGTCATTACATATAGATGTCTTACATGTGTTGTGAGAATAAACAAATGTGAAGGTGACAGAGGAATTAATGTATGTTTTGCAATAACTGACTTTGTGAGGACATTCTTGAATTTAAGTCCTAATATGAAAAAAGCTCATAGGAAAGATCTAGAATTTAATTCAAACGAGAAGAGTCAAATGATGTGCCATTGGTATCTGAGGTTAAAGTTAGATATAGTATTATTGTAGTATTATTTACATCTAAACCTCACAATATAGCAGGACACTATTGTGTGTGTATGTGTGTACACACACAATGTATGTTTGTGCCATTGCAAGGTTGTTCCAATGCATGCATCTACATGTGGATGTGTATGTAATGAGGTACAGAACACCGTGTGCGTATGTCTGTTTGTGTGTGTGTTTAATGGGTGTGTGAGGGGGCTCTTATTCCGGGGGCTGCACTACTGTTAGCCACATAAATCAGTGAAGCGTGACTGAGTCTCCAGTAACCGGATCTGAAGCTGCTCCCCTTGGTCTCTGCTCGGAACATCAGTGTGTCAGCGCTACACTCTCCAACCAGGCAACGACCCCATCCAGCACAGCACCCATTGGTAACCATAACAGCACTGGAGCCTAGACACACACACACACACACACACACACATACAAATACACAAACACTCTGGCACACCCTTACACACACATGCAAGACATGCAATTGTGCCATGTCCATGCCCACATGCATAAAGCCACAAATGCATGCTTGCACACACAAATGTGTGCATAGAAAAGACACTCAAGTACATGCAACCATGCACACATATGTATACCTATAAATGCAAATGCTTAGAAAAATAGCAATGCATGCATGCATGCAGACACTCTCTCACACACACACACACACACTTAGGTAATTAGTGACTCACATCTTCTGAAATCCACACAGGACACACGCTATCAGGACAAAAGCCTAGTGGGAAATGTAAACTCCTGCAGGACTGATGAAAGCCTCAGTTCTTCCTCTACTCCTTTTTCAACATCTCATCATATCTGTGAATGAAAGATACTTACCATTAAAGACTTGGTGAATGAAACAGTTCAGGTGTTGAACTGCTTGACACTCAATTTTTCTTCTGTAAAAATCATCCCAAACCATTAAATTAGCTGGGATACAAAATAAAAGTAAATGACTTCACTGCATTCTTTTTTAGATTTAGAAGTGTGTTGTTGGCACTAACACATAACATCTGATCACATTAAAACTTTTACTGAGTATAAGCAGATAGGCCTGACCACCAAGAGATGAGGAATTTATTTGATGGTGTGGTGTGTGTTTGTGCGTGTACATGTGAGTGTATATCAACCACCAATGGCCTAAATTCATCCTGTTACATTTTAAATACTACAGTTTTATTGTGATGAAAAGATTGTTATACATAGTGTCTAATATAAGATGTATTTCTCAACTCTGAACTACGAAGTACACAAAGAGATTATAGTGATTTTCATATGTCCTCAAATGCATGTTGGGATGTATGTATGTGTTACAGTGTGTGTGAGTGACAGAGAGAGAGAGAGAGAGAGAGAGAGAGAGAGGTCACTCTTGTACTTATTTACTGTCTGTGTTTATAAGCACCTCCTTGGTGGTTCATGTTAACACAGTCCAGCAGCATCAGCACTACATGACAAAAGATGCCCAAGACCTCCCACAACCATAACCTCACTCACTCACACACATACACACTCATGCACAGTCAAAGTCATAAGCCTTTGATAAATACCATCAGTTGAAAAGAAGCTTCAGGTTAATTCTTTGAATAATCCAGCAGTGCCAGGCTTCTACACCAGACATCATCAAGCTTACAAGGGGTTACTCTTGTCACCATTACGAAGATGGGTTGTAACTTAGATTTAATTTATTGCTTTTGCTAGACTCATTCATCTCTGGAAGTAGAAGGGAGGAAAAAACTCGATACTTCATCAAAAGATCAAAAAATATACTGGATCAACATTACAGGACTCATCACTGTGCTTTATCATCTAGTTATATAATTGAAAAATAAAGCATGTTGTTTTGTTTGTAACTTAATAATCATATATCCTATTTTTGATGTAAGGAGAATAAACTGGACCACTCAAAAATGAAGTACAAGAAAACAATAGAAGCTGAAAGCCATCCAGCCTGCCGCTAACTCTTTGTTATTTTATTTTTCCTGCAGGCCAGATGAGATTTTTGCCACTGTATCTCTGACCTTGCCTCATGGATATAGTGAGGCTTACTGTAGAGATGGAGGGAATGACTTGTGTTTCATCGATTTTCCGCACTGCATTTTGAAACATTACTGTTTTTGTTACCGACTGGGGTTTTATGGAGATCACGTTCTCTCCATGAAAGAACCAAAGCTTTATTTTTGTTGTCTTAGCAGCACAAACCAGACAGACTTAATTACAAGTGCCAGCCATGGCTATTGCCTCACTGCTTAAGGCTGACATTTATCAATATCCTATTAGTTTCCCTTGGAAGCTATCAATGGAGTTCTAAAGCCTTGCTGTTGTTTCTTTTTTATGCCTTTAATCCAATAATCTTTATTATAACACCAGCTAAATGCACTGACTTACTGGGTTTCAACATATCTAATATGGCCGGGCCATTCTTTGCCTCACTGTTTTGGTCTACTGCATTTATTGTGTCTTATCAGTGACTGAATCAAAAGGTCCCTGAGACCAGACTTATGTCAATAGCTCACAGTCTTGCCAGCTTTAAGCCTATCATTTACAGGCACTTAACATAAAAGAACAGACAGGAGTGAGTCTAAAAACGCAGAATTCGTAAGGAGTCATGCATGAAATTCTCCAATTGCTTGCTGAAAACTCTGATTGGATGGGGTTATTAATGCTTACAGTGACAAAGTCAATTAAATTATGGTTCAATTTGGTTTAATCCTCAAGGACCAAGATTAGAGAGCACCCACCAATACAAGTAGTCTCAATGAATCAGTTGTCAGCTTTATAAAATACATTATGGAAATGTATCATTTTAAATTGAAAAAACTGAAAAAAGCAACTGTGCTTGAAACAATCATTTTATTCTGAGCTAACTTTGTTCAGTGAACAAATAACTTCTTGTTTCAGTTTAAAATAGGCATGACAGTGGTACAGGAATGAACCATGAAGTTTACTCCAGTTCCACAGGTAAAACAAAATGGGAGAGGTCAGCATACAAGTCAGCAACAAGGCAATTAACGTAAGGTGAGTGATGGTGAGGTCAAAATTACGATGCCATCATTAATTTGAGACTCCTAATGAGTGTCAAGTCAGTCAATGACAACAGAATTTATTTAAATGACACTGGTTGAAAGAATGCAACTTGGCAACAGTAGCCTCTCTGTAACCTCAGCTTATACTCAGCTTTCCAATTACTGGCGGAAAGGAAATGACCTATCAATAATCTGTGATTGTTCTCCGGCAAAAGCAAATTATGCTTAGCCTGGCTCTGGCACAACAAGCTCTAATCCAAAGTGAGGTCATTATTTGCTGGCCAGAGAAGTCTAACTTCACACCAGTGCTAACTGATGCAGCTCAGCCGTTGTGCCTTTGAAACAGTCCCTGAGAAAACACACGCACACTCACATACACACAGAGCCCCTTACACACCCAGGAGAGTAGCGACGCCATCATCGTGGCTTTGAAACCCAAACCACCTCGTCGCTGACCTGCGGCTTGGATCGTTCGGACGATGACAGGGAGGGATGGCATCTGTTTGCTTTGCATTAGCACGCGCCATCTCCTAGCGTTGCTCCTTTCTGGACCCCAGAGCCAGACTGGGGGCTGTTTTCACCCGTCGGAGGCCTGGGCAGAGAGGGAAAGATGCTATCGCATGGAGAGCTGGAGCCAGAATGGTTGCAGGGGGCACTGGGTCCTGGCTGGGTTTTGGGGAGGGCATTAAGGCTGTGTTTGTGCAGGCTTAAGCTTTAGACAGGAGCATAGAGGGAAGGTAGCCTCTGATAGCCTTTGAGGAAACTTTATATGAGGGCACTGTTACCACCACTAATGCCTTTCCAAGGACAAAAGCGTTGTTGCAATGCAGGATTCTTAACACCACTTAGATGAAAAAGTAATCTTTTGTGCTGGCTGTAAAATGACATTTTTTCTATTTCTAAATAAGTTCTAATTTAAGTGCAAATCTGAGTGTAAGAATGTTTATACTTAAAAACAATCTAGCAGCTACTGCATTTCACTTTCTGTTATTAAAAGATAAATCTAAATAATAACTGGAAATGAGTAATAATTACTATTTTGGATTGCAATGATTTTGTTTTATAATGTGCATTTTTGTGGTACAAAAAACATAGTCTGGCTGAAAGATGCAGATTTGTTTCGTTTTGAACTTTTATAGATGTTTGTTCTTTTAAATGTTAATAAGGGACACTATGACCCTACTTGTCAGCTACTTTATTGTTAACCAAAACAGACAGGATTCTAGGGATATTATTATGTGAGCTAAGGTGCACTCTTATTCTAGGTTATTCTGTACTCATATTATTAGTGGGTTGGGCATATTTTTAATCAGGGAGATGATGATATCGAACCTGAAAACCAAGAGGTTCGAAGTTAAGATGCAAAGCACACTTTGTATGCATTCTGAAGCTGTAAACTGTAAGGCTTGTGCTAATGCAGAAAAACGAAATAGTATCATGACTGAACAATTCTATAAAAGGTACAGTCATAGTAAACACTTACTTACATTACACTAAACAGTCTGGCCTCAGTCCTGAAAGGTCACAACACTCCAGAATTAAGCTTGTACCATGAAATCTCATGATATTAAAATGTGATGTTTCTTGTCAAGGTGAAAAGTCGATTCGCAAAATACTGTGGCTTTATTTTGTGTATTGTTTCGGCACTTGCATAGTCTTAAGTCCAATTTCCGGTCTAAATTGGGAAGTTACAGTGCTAAAATTCTGAGCGTGCTGATTGACTGATTTTGTCTACAATCAGGTCATTAATATAATTATAATATAATACCAAGTTCATATTCCTAAATGTGTTAGTTAATTAGTTCAGCCAGTATCCTATTCAAATTATTAATATTCCCAAAATCTTTAATTGGTTTTAATTAATATGTTAATTTTATAATGTAGTCAGATTATTTTATTTGATTATTTAAACTTCAGTTTGAAGTTAGAAGCTGATGCACAGTAATTATGAGAGATACATGAGCAATTATACAAAAGGTAAAAGGCCACATTCCAGTCATGTGTTTAATAATTTGAGGTGTTATTAAAAAATAGTGGGTTTTTTAAAAAAATAATGCATCTCATCTTGTTCTGGTGAACCCAGGCTCGTGTATCGTCTCGCCTCATGAGTTGAGTGTCTCATCACACCCCTACTAGCTAGACATGATCTTACTGCTCTGAAAAAAATAATCTAAAAAGCCAAGTTTGACAGACAGACATCAGATCTTTACAAACTTGCAGACACAGAAGAGCTTTCATGATAGACACTGATTAGTCAAGCCTGTTGATGTCTTCTCCTATTCAACACGTTACACGTGGCAAATAGCCTTGTTTCCAGTTTTGTCCCCGTGAGGCAGGAACAGACCAGTGTTTTACTCATAAGGCCACTTGACCTTTGGCTTTAACGTGTCAGGAGTTCACAACCCAGGTGGGGCGCTGTCACCCAGAGCATGGTGTGCCTCTATTGACCTTCTACTTGTTGAGTGGAATTCCAGGTGCTGAGTGTTGAAATATACGGCATGTCCGTCATGCTGAATAGAGCTTCCTCTGCATTCTGCAATACTGTCGTACAAGAGATGCAAGGTTTGAGCCCAAGGGTCACAGTGTTGAGTGTGAACAAGGCTCAGGGTGCGGGTTTGCTCATAGCCTGTATTAATGTTATTAATGTCTTTGTGTGTGGGTGTATATACAGGTTCTGGTATCATACATTCATTACCATGTTATTCTTTTTTCAATTGAAAGAAAAAGAGAGAGAGCTGATGTTCCTTGTACATTTTCATGTCAGATGAGAATGTGTCTGCGCTTGATGCCACTTGCTGGGGCATTGTCATGTGTCTTTATAATTCAAATGCAATGTAATATCCTGTGTGTGTGAATGAGAGAGAGTCAGAGGTGGGCAAAGTAGCTAACTTCATTACTTAAGTGAAAGTACAGATACCAGTAGTCAGATGTTATTCCAATACAAGTGAAAGTTAATATATATTATAACTTAATGTTTACTTAAGTTAAAGTACTGAAGTACATGTTTTAAAAAATACTTAAGCATTAAAAGTACATCTTCTTTCGCCGCATTGTTACATTATTGCCACAACACTTGTAATACCTAATGCCTCTGACTAGCTTGTACAAGCTGTTGAATAAGGAATTGGCAGAATGTTACAGAATGAAACACAACCTAGACTGATAAAGAAAACCAGTCATTAGTCTATTTTATTAATTAATTGGAAGACTACACACACAAAACAGCATGGTAGCGTTTTGACCCAGCTCTGGCAGTGTGTGCACATATATACAGTATGTGTATTTTAATCATGAGGACAGTGCAACAGCTGTAAATGCAGCTCACTACATAAAATCTACATTCCAATCTGCGTAAAACACAGCTCTACACCTCTAGCTTCATGACTTTCCAACAGCAACATTGTTTTAATCAAGACAGAAAATGGCAGAACTGTCTGAACTTGGTTTTATAGTTCCAGTCTACAGGCGTGATGTAACCTGTACTGATTACTGATAGACTGTCACCTGCCAAACAACCAATCACGAAGAGGGGAATAACATCCACTTTATCCACAGATTTGAAAGTAACTAGTAATGAGAACCTTAACAGAAATGTAGTGAAGTGAAAGTCATAAGTTTCCAAATAAAGTACTACTCAAATGAAGTACAGATTCTCAAAAACTCTACAGTACTCCAGTAAATGAACTTAGTTACTGTCCACCCCTGGAGAGAGTTTGTAGAACAACAACCCTGCGCAAATGTGTGAAGTTACATAAGATAAGGTGTGGGGGGATAGACCCTGAATTCAGCAACTAAAAGTCCTTCTTTTACTTTTTGCTTCTACCTGTTCACTCTTTATTTCACCCAGATGTAACATGTGAGCTCCTCTTATGCTAATGTGGGAAATAAAATAAATCTAAATGAATTTTAAGCAGATGTTATGTAAAAACAACATTTCTATGCTTTTAGTGACATCCACATAGGAATAATTTGACCTCATAGCTAAGTCATTATATGATTTTGGAAGTTGAAATACTTGTTAAATTTCTCCATCAAGATAAACAACTTTATCAATGAACTGTTACACTCATATTCCTAGTAGAGTAAAGTATGGTAGAGTTTAAATTGAATTCTTATAATTGAAATTTTGAGTTTAATTATTAATTGGCTACATACCTCCAAGTTTGTAGTTATAGTCTAATGTTTATGTGGAAACCAAAACCTATAAAACATTTCAAGGCCTTTATGTCAAAAGAAAGTAATTTGGCTAACAAAAATGAAAGTAAATGGGGATTTATGACAGATGTGAGTATCAATTAGACTTCATTGACTGATCAAATGAGTCCAAAGAGTTTTATCAGTGTTGGTGACAGCATCAAAATGCCCCAACTATTCCTTCACATGGAATAAAACTATAAACCTGCACACACTTTATAATCTATATATTATACATATACACCCTTCACAATATAATGTTGAATGGGGTGATGTATACATTTAAAATGTAATACCAAGTTATAATACCTAGATTTTGAATGAAACTAACAGCAAACCCTACACCCCTAAACCTTAGAACTTCATAAGTCAACTAAGCATGTTGCCTGAAAGTGTAAACAGGTGGTAAACATGTACACACTCTGCTCATTCTGTGGTTGGGTTTCTGTCGTCTGGGTCTAAGACTGGGAACTGCTGTGTGTGTGTGTGTGTGTGTGACTTGGCATATGCTAGCATGCCTGTCCCAGTAGCATGAACGTCAGCTCCTTGACACAAGAGATTTATCACCATGATACACTGGGAGTCATCGCAGACAACAAGGAAGACACAAGACAAATAAAATGTGATGCCTATGCTACAACTTTAATCCATTTCCTAGATTTTTTGTTGTTTTCATTATTTAAAATTAAAAGGAAATTTTCATTGAGCCTAAATTATATACATTTATCTCATGCATAGCAGTCTATCACTGTGTCAAAATATAGCAAGCTTTAGTAGGTCTTACCAGACGATAGAATGGTCTGCATTAATGCTGAACTAAGGTTGGCCTAACATAATATGAAAAAGAACAAAGTGAACATTGTATGGACATGTGTGATTGCAGAGAATAAATTCCAAAAAGTTCCAATAATCCATAATCATAATCCATCCCAGCTAATCATCAAAGGTATATTCAAGTGGCTGTTATCATTTTAAAATGTGAAATGTGAAATCTGCTTCATCAATATCATAAGAAGATGCTGGGTTTAAAGGACTAGATAAAATACATTACCTCTCTCAACTTAATGTCTACATCACTATTAACCAACCTCAGCACTAATAGCTAACAGTCCCCTCCAAATTCACACAGAATGCAGGGTACTAAATAAGTAGCAACAGTTGTCTTTAACCATGCTACTAATATTATTTGCACTTGAACACTGTTTTAGGATAGTAAACAGTATAGTAAACATCAACATATCACTGATGCAAGAGAAATGAGTTGCAGATCTATTTTTAACTGACATACTTTTCTAAGTCATTTTCTACCTGCTTCTTTACATGACATGGCACAGAAAAGGAAGAGACTATTCATAGTTTCTGTGCATTTGAAAGCATTTTTGAAGCAGTTTACAAGGTTTGTCTTGATGGTGTATTTAAAAAATATCCAATGAAGAAAACATTTAGGAACACAGCATTACCTATAGCCCTCAGTTGATGGCCTTGTAATTTGAGATGTGTCATTGGTACATAATGTTGCCATTTGGCTGTGAAACATATTTAAACAACTGGTCACAAGTCAGAGATAATGTGTCATCTTCCACTGAAATGCATTATCACACTTATTTTTCCACCCAAACTCTGCTGGTAGTAAAGGCCCAGTGAAAAATATTTGATGCACTGCGACAGCTAGCCCATGGATAGGATTTCACCTTCTATATTTAAGCACTGGACTTGTGTCACCGGGCTATTTAAATGCCATCTACAAAGTTTTACTGTCAATAGGCTGGACATTCAGAGAGGCCTGGCACAACATGATGGACCTTTTTGAGACCAACACTTACTTATTTAATGATCTGCGATATCTGGAGGGGGACCATGCTACCTTGCAGCACCTAACAGACATAACAGAGGATTCACCTCTCTATCAGGGCAATGCCAGCCCTCTGTCCCCAGGCCATGATCGGGCCCTGGCCGAGGCAGAATGTGACAGCGGAGAAGAGGAGCATGTTTTTGCCCCTCCAGGACTCCAGCCACACTGTGAGGGACAGTGTTTGATCTGGGCTTGTAAGATCTGTAAGAGGAAATCCGCCCCAAACGACAGACGGAAGGCTGCTACTCTTCGAGAGAGAAGGAGACTGAAAAAGATCAACGAAGCATTTGACGCGCTTAAGAAAAAGACAGTGCCGAATCCAAACCAGAGGCTTCCCAAGGTGGAGATTTTACGCAGTGCCATAAACTATATTGAGAAGCTGCAGGACTTGTTGCATACCCTGGATGAGCAGGATAAACTCTCGGAAGATAACACTGCGTATAAGTACTCCACCAAAGAACACAAAGTAAGCTCTGGTCTGCTACGATCAATGCTGTTTTACTGATTGAACTGCTGATTTACTAATAGGCATTATGATTCTACACTCTTAAAACCAAAAGTAGAAAGACTTTTCTTTTTTCAAGGTACAGTTTTAAAGGGACTTGATGCCACAATGTCTGAATAACCCCTTTTCCATTTCAAAAGACCTTACTGCATGAATCAAAGAGTTAACAGCAATTGTCATGTTCTTCATGGAGGCATATACCAACACAGAACCTTTACTTTTAGGACTTCTTAAAAATATTATATGGTTTGAACAGTAACACAGAACTATTAGTAATGTCGCATATGGAGACAAATTGATGTATTCTTTACAAACTTGACTTTAAAGGTGGCTAACAGGGAGTTTCATTGGAAAAAAGCATGCTCAAACTGGCAGGGAAACGAAGACCATTCCAGTGCACAGTTACCAAATCCAAGAGAAGGTTTGTACATTCACCATTTTGTACATCTCAAATGCTTTATTCTTGTACATTAAATAAAAATTGTGATAAAATTTGAATGTGTGATTGTTTGGCACATACTTTGTGTGATAGATTGCTGGACTCACATCATGTGTTTCATTATCCTTCAACTTATGGTCTGCTCAGAATGTCTATAGATAAGACCACTGGTATTTCAGTAAATGGTGATCGTGAAAACTATATAAAAGCTATATCACTGAAAAGCTCAGAGGTAAGAGTTATACTAGATATAAATAATATGAACTTACACAACAAAATAACCTTTTTTTTTTCAAAGCCGTTATCAACCAGGAATGTTAACATTTCTGAAATTAACCACAAACAAGAAATTGCTAAACAAATCAGGTACAAACTGCCTTCATACTCAGATTCTCTATTTAATTTTGTGCTGTTTCAGGATCTGCTGTGGAGTTGACAGCCTTAAGCAGCCTTCGCCACCTCTCCTCCATCGTCAACAGTATTTCCACTGACGAGAAGAAAGCAACGTGTCCTCCAGAGACCACAGAACAATGAAGTGTGATGAATCAGTCGTGCAGAATGCATGAAGAAAGCATATCACATTTCCTTCTTTCCTTTTTTCCACATACTTGTAAATGGTATTATATACAAAATAGACTATTGTGCTAATATTTTTATTTGCAGCATCTTTTCACCATCTGCTACATTTGATTCCAGTTTTTTAATAGCCTGTTTCCTTGCAATTCATACGGTCTTTCACACAATATGTACATACATTGTGATATATTTTACATAAATTATTTTGTATTTGCAAATAAAAAAGTAACACATAAGTATTTCTTCTTAAGCATAAATATTTGAACACTGCATAGCAGAAATAAAAACAACAACAAACATTTATTTATATAGTTAATAATCCTTTTTTTAATGTAATTTGCGGGTCCTTTATAAATTACCCATGTTGATTTGGGAAAAGTCAATGTCAGTAAGTATGCAAAAGTAAAAGTTTTTTTTTTGTTACAGTGTACTGTTTAACAAAACCATTATGACAGAACAGTTTTAATACTCTAATGGGACAAATTTCACTATACACTATTATATTTCTTAGGCATTTCACTATGGATTTATGTTTATCTTTGGTAAACAACTGATCCATTCAATGATTCATCCATTTGATGAGAACAGACATTTTCAGGTGGCTCTCATATGATATTAAAGATATTCAAATAGAGAATAATTCTAATAAAACTTACACATATCTCTCACCTTACTATAATGTTTTACACTATTTGACTATTTTCAAAATTTACACTTGGGCCACCACAAATTTCTAAAATTCATTCATACAGGTTGATTTTGCTTGTCAGATGAACCTCCTACTGAGCAACAGCAGATGCGTTACCAAGTAACATGTTTCTCAGTGACGTCTGCTAGGAAGTTGTGCTAATGTTCTCGTCATTCTTTAAGTCTATATCATGCTATACATGCTATTCTCTTGGCTATTGGAATAGCTGCTATGAAATTTACAAAGATTACCAGCATGACTAGCTCTGAAATAACCATGCGCTTATTTGCTAGCCTAGGTGCCAGGGTTGAACCCTCAATGTGGTATATTTAGTCACAGCTTTGAGTTTAATGCCTGATCCCGGCTGAGAGATCGTTCAGAGGGATATGCTGTAAAGCTGGGAGCTATAGCAAAGCCATTTGTGCTATTAAAGAAGGTAATTATTTTCTGTGAAGGAAACACAGGCCTGTGGATAACTGACCAGATCCATACATGTGATGGATGACAAAGTTATAAACGAATGAAAAGTTATAGACATTTAGCATTACAGTTATGAAGGGATTTGCAGCTATATTCATAAAGCTATATATAGAAATTCAGTGCAATTATCATAGAAACTACTCTAAACATTTGTTTGTTTGGTGTGTCTTGTGCATCTATCCAGGGACTGTATTAATATTTTCAATTTTGCAGTGCCTTCCTTTTGTGAGTCTCTTTTGTGTATAAATTTTAAACTATAATAATATATGATGATGCCGTAAGATGACACAAGTTTCGTGTCTCTGTGGAAGGGAAGACAACGGAGTGTAAATGCTGGACCAAACCAACTGTGTTTTATGTAAATACATGCAAATAAATAATTACAATTATTTACCACAGCTTACTATTTTCCCTCTTCTTCCCTCACTCTTGTTTCTAAAATGGCAAAAAGAGGCAAATCACTGATCTCTGCATTGAGAGAAGATTGAGATAATGGAGCCATCACACACCGCTTGCTTATTGTGACTGACTGAGAAAGACTTAATGAATGTTGGGGAGATGCTTGATAAGCTGTGCCATACTGATACTTGGGCACTTCAAAGATATCTCGCCTTTCCCTGTTCTGATGCCTTGGAGTTAGAGAGCCAGACTGAAATCAGATATCTGTGCAGTTGGTTTAAAGGAGTCTAAGCTGTGGATAGTTGTGATTTTATGGGCTGGCATCTCACTCACAATTCAAGTCTCTCAGCATGTGTTCAAATACTTACAACATTTAGATTTCTTTTGTTCTGGTCAGTACCACTGACGTGTAATACTGAAGCACTCTTATACTTTCATATAATAAAATGAATGATTATGAGCTGATTTACCAAAACAATTCATTATAAGGTTACTTCATGCAAGACTTAGTACACCAACAAAAATTCAACATTTTAAACCGAATGTGAGCCTTTGTTCAAGTCAAACAGCATCAGACAGATGTACGGCTGAAACTGATGAAAAGATGATCTTGCATAGGAAGGAAAAATCAGCTCTTCCTGGCATATGCTGCAGTGAGGTTATTCTCTGGTCCTGGCAGGACGTCCCTGCTCTCTCGGCCAGACAAATGCTGTTGCCAATCATACAATCTGATCATGTGATCTAATACGATACTGTTATTCCTTAGAGAAAAATGTAGCCAATGACTGCGCTTAGAAAAAAAAAGATTTAGTTTGAAGAGTGTCAAATGAAGGTGGGGAATACTTCTCTTGCTCATTAGCTGAGAAGATTGTCTTGTATTTAAGACTTTTGGCCACTTACAACAATAGAAAAGGAATCAAAATAAAGTACCAAACTAGTAGTTAATGGAGTTCTGTTAATGGTATCATGGTAAGACAACATGGAACTATAAATTTACCTTTTTTTAAAAATAAAATTAATAAAAATAAATAAAACACAAAGAAAGCAACCTAAAGAAAATGAAAAACATGCATTAATTGCATGTTCTTAAACTTTCAATAAGGGGGTGACTTTTATTATCTTCAAAAAATACAACAATAAAAGTAAACAGTCAAATCTATGTCAGAAAAGAAAGAAAGAAAAAAAAACTAAACAGAAGAGGTTATGTGGAGATACAGACATTAAAAACCTGTGCCCTGCTCTTAACACAGCCCCTGACCCTTGACTCTGGTTGCACTGAAAAAACACAAACTTTGCTTTTCCCAGGAGACCTCAACGACTCTACAGCTTTCACAGGCAGTGCATAAAGAGTCATAAGCGTTGCACCTTCAACATGGTCTTACATGGAATCTTATTCACTCTCAACCCAGAGAGAACTAGAGGCATTAGAAACCTTTGTTACACCTGGTTCATGATTGCTAAAGCTCATCCCAGTTGAAGCTACGTAAGACTACATGTGAGCACATACTGAATAGAGACCTGATGGTTAATTGCTAGTTATTGTTAGTTTAACATTGGTGAAGGGTTCATACACTGTTTATGCTGGTTTGATACCAAAACTAGACTGGTGTTCACTTTTCACTCCTGTGTTTTAATATCATATATACACACATATGTCGTTTGTATGGTGTATAAAACTTTATATGCCGCATATAATGTTTTTTGTGTGTTCCTACTCCCATCAAACTTAGATTCATTTTATTTTTTAGAGTTTTGCTTATTTGATCATTTTTATGTCCTCAACTTAGTGTTCTCAGTCAGTACAAGTAAAATTGACGTCACGTTACTATGACCATGGCATTGTCATACTACAAATATGTCCTACAGATTTACACACGTCTACACATAATGTTCTACACATTTCCGACCCCCACTTAGTGTTCTCCATTACTGCAGGTCAGAGTTACATTTTACTTCACAACGAGACAAGTGAACTATTATCATTCCGCTGAAGATATTATGTTATTGCGACAATAGCCTTTTCTTACTTTTGCCCACCGTACCCACATAAAAAGTTAGTCTCCCGTCAAAATGTACTCATTTATGTGACAACAGGACACCATTTAAGTGGAGAGAAATCACACAAAATAAAAACAGAACACTGTATGTCTCTGCTTCGGTGCTTACCGAACTTCTTAGAATTTTAACTAAAGCTCAACAAGCATGGCGGCGACTTCTCTGCCGAATGTGAATAAACAAAAGGGGTAAAAAGTAAAAAGTTGGGGAAAAAGGGAAAGTATAAAGCATATAAGGGTCTGGGTTCCCAAACCCAGGTTCAGCTCTGGTCTCAATGAGCACAGCTGCCGACAGGTTTCCTCGTTGTCCTTGTTGTTCACAGCCAGTCTCCTTTGATGTGAGGGCGAGTTAAACGGGATTATCTCCTGTCGATGTCTTCCTCAGCTGCGCGCAACGCAAACTACAGCGCTCATTACGGCCAGCTACCGGCTGTGTTTTCTTAGGTGCGGCCCGTTCCCAGCGCTGTCCGCGCCAAACGCTTTAGCACATTGTGAGAAATATCCGCATTGTATCATTATTAGCTGTCGACACTGAAGCGTCAGGTAAATGACCTGTGCGGCAGGAGAAGGGGCTTCTCTTCTTTTAGGGATCATATATAAGATCAGAAGCTCTCCCGTGCGCCATTAAGTACATAGATGGTATCCAAAAAATAAAATTAAGTTTAAAAATGGAGCTTTTAGGTAACGGTTCTTTAAAGAAAGATTTTTGGTTGATACCAAAGTATCGTTTGTCCACCAACAGAAACTTTAAAAATTGATTTTACACATTCCTCAAACAGAAAAAAAAATCATTAAAAATCTTTATTTATAGGTCTGACATTTTACTTAGTCTTATGTAGAAATGACAAAGAAGTCTGAATATTATATGCTAAAAATTAACGTTTTAAAATACATAAAAAAGTGAAGAAAGTTGAGGTTGTACCAACTATCCATATGTTTTTTTATGTAAGTGAAAATGTCCATGACATCCTGACAAAGAATCATTATGCATCCTTAATTTAGAGTGAGCATAAAACATTTTTCCAGTTTCTCATTTTTGGTCTCCTAAAACACATGCAACATTTTGCACAGACAGATCACTTCTTACTGCCAAGATGCAATTTACTTCACATGTGATTGTTAATGAACTGTGAACTGTTAAGTAATTTAATGGCCGTTAACTAACACTGTTCTGCCTACTTTGACACCTTTAAGCTTGTTCCTAGTGCTGTAGAGGAGTCACACACTGCCTATGAAAAGTTTCACCGGTCCAGCTGTTCTACATCTGCAAAAGGTGTAAAATTAGCCTCTAAAGTTTGCTGAACAACAGAGACAGTTCCAGTATTTTATGTAACACAATCAAGACAGCATTTAAAATGGAAAGAAATTGTGGAAAACTTGGGAAACTGTTTTTATTCATCCCTAAATGACAAACAATACACATAAAGTCAACATAAAATCAATAGAATGATGTCAGAAAGGGATACGAAATATGTATTTCTCCATTTTTTCTTTCCTAAAAGATAAATCTCTCTTGCAAGGCCATGCAGATGTGGGAAACTCTGCAGGGTGCGGGGGTGAGGGAGTGGGGCGGAGAGCAGGCGGGAGGGCCAGTGAGGGCACAGTCAATGCAACTGGCCAATGTGGACCTAGGCTGATGGACAGGCTCCTATAAGAGAGGCTCGTATGGCAGTAGCCTTTTCAAATCCCACAGAAGTTACCCCATTCAGCAGTGAGCTCCTTCCCTGCAAACTTACCCAGCCAACGATGGACGTCTTCTCCTCAAGCCATGCCTTTTACGACAGCGCCTGTGCCTCCTCACCCGAACCCCTGGAGTTGGGAGAACTGGCTGGATCGGAGGAAGATGAGCATGTCAGGGCCCCCGGGGGCCTGCACCAAACGGGCCACTGCTTACAGTGGGCCTGCAAAGCCTGCAAGCGCAAGGCAAGCAGCGTTGACCGTCGCAGGGCGGCCACCCTACGGGAGAGGCGTAGGCTGAAGAAGGTGAACCATGCCTTTGAGGCGCTGCGCCGCTGCACCTCCGCCAATCCCAGCCAGAGGCTGCCCAAAGTGGAGATCCTGAGGAACGCCATCCAGTACATAGAGAGTCTCCAGGAGCTTCTGAGAGAGCAGGTGGAGAACTACTACAGCCTTCCTGCCGAGAGCGGCTCCGAACCAGCCAGCCCGTCATCCACCTGCTCTGACAGCATGGTAAACATCAGCTTGTTACATTATAGCTGGGTTTCTCTAAGACCAGTTTAGTGGTATCATTTGACCACACCATTAAAAGTTTTACCTATTTTGAAGCAACTGTTTGTGACTATGAAAGATTCATTTATTACGGAACAAAAACAACTGAAACAAAAAACAGCTGTTAAACTGCCCTGGACTGTAGAACCTAGTACAGAGTTGAAGTGAAGTGATCCATTTACCCTGGCATTTGGTTATGTCAGTTTCCTCCTTTTTTCTTAAAAAGAAGTATTCATATTGTTCTGGATACTTGCCAGGATGAAGTACCAGTTCCCTAAAGCATCAAATATATCAGAACTAAAACCTGTTGTATGCATATAGCCCACATCAATCTCATGGGAATATTTTTAATGAACAGATTCAGAAAATTAAGAATTTGAGATTAGCAATAAATTGCTTCAGGTGACTTAAGAAAACAAAACCAAATCCTGTACTTGTCAGCAATCAGTATGGTCTCTTTATAAAGAAATGTTCATAGGGTATAAATGAAGGATGTCAATTTTGCTGGTCTCTGACCGCCACTCTAATTCTCTGAGACAGTGGGTGTCTTATATGGCAACATATTAGTTTACTACTTTTTGTCTGGCCTTAATGACGTGTTATTAGCAACACATCCAAATTGTCTTTATCTTCTTGACTTTTTTCTGTTTAGGTAGATCATCCATACATTGTTATTTATCCTGCAACATTAACTTGTGCTAAATTATTGTGAAATTGACCTGGATTTTTCAGTCCACTGAAACACGCTTTCAGTCTAATTCCAGTCATTTCCAGACATGTTACTGTTCCATCAGTATTTGGTCCAGTTCCACTCACAGAAAAGTGTGGGACTTGTCAGTGATGTTGTCAGTGATGGAATATCAGGAAGGCTTTTGAGATGGCGGATGGCTGTTTTTCCCACTCAACTCTTTACAGCCTAATAAAGCCTGAGCTAATCCAGCTCGGGAGGCTGGCAGGGACGCAGCAGAGCCTCTGCATTCCTCCCTTATGGCCTGCACTCCGCTGCCCCTGCCAGAATTTTCTGCGGATTTTGTCTGAGAGAGGGTCGTCTTGCATAGGCCGGTGTGGGTTTCAGCCCCGCGATCGATTCGGCACGGCCTCAGCCCAGCGTGGCGTGGGAGTTCCTTATGACCCCATCTTTTTTTTAACGACGTTGTGAAATAAAGAAGCACAGACCCTGTATGTGGGCAACATGAGAGATGTGCTTATGTCTATAGGAGTTATGTATGTTAAGTTCTGAAATAATGAGAACAGTGTATTGTGTGGTTGTGAATGTTTTATATTCTCTTTTCAGACAGAGTGTAGCAGTCCGGTTTGGTCCCAGATGAATTTAAACCCCAGCAGCTCTTACAACTATGAAGTCCAGAGTGGTAAGATATTTCAGTCTTATGTTCAACATATAGATTAAGAGATGGCAATGGAAGGACTTAAATGAATGTAAATTATAATTTATATTTACAAAATTGACAAAATTGCCCTTAATTATTTTTTCTCCACTCAAGACACAGACACTTGCATACACGATAGACGTGATAATACAATTTTGGATTCCTGTTTAAATGATTTTTGCCCATTCTCTGTACAGTGAGCATGATGGACAGAGCACCCGGAGTGTCCAGCCTGCAGTGTCTGTCCAGCATTGTGGACAGACTGTCCTCTGTGGACACGGGGGTTCCCGTGGTCATGAGGACCCTGGAGGCTCTCTCACCCACCGACAGCGATTCACAGTCTAGCACTCCAGGGAGTCCGAGTAACAGACCAGTTTATCATGTTCTGTAAAGGAAATAAAAGGGATAGAGGTAGAGAAGAGAGTGACCGAAATGGTGAGAAACGATGAGAAATGATTCTCTCTAGCCTCAGAATCTCTGATTTAGGTCCCCAATATGTACACAGATGTTGCAGTTAGCCTACATAAAACCAAGTTTGGGGAAATATATTTTGTGTAGTAACTGTTCCTAATGGATTTTCTGTTCAACCTGCTAAATAAGCGGAATCCCTGTCTTGACTTTAGTTTGTCATATTTTTATGCTTGCACAATCAAACACTTGTAATGTGATGTTACCAACATGGTGAACAACACATTTCCCGAGTGTAAGGTCTCTATGCGTCAACACACTTTCATCTGTTCGTGTATATACTTGTAAATTCTGTATGTATTTAAAATAGCCATAATTGTATCATTTAATGTCACTGATCCATATTTAATTTCTTTCCCTTTACATCAAATGTCTCAACTATGAGTAGCCTAAAAAGTTGTATTTATAAGCGCTTTAAATGAACAATAAAAGAAATCACTTTTGGTTAAAAAATGTTTGCAGTCTCAAAACATAAATCCAAATAATTTGGGCATTTACACTGAATGCGAACATGCCATTTGTTTTTGTGTGTGAGAGAGAGTGTGGGTGTGTTTGTGTTGATGGGGTGAAGAGATGGGGTGTTGAGGAAAAGAAAAAGAGGAAATGAGGTTCATATAATTGTTTGTCTAATGTAACAAATGTTACACATCATTCACACCCCTTTAATACTGATGTCATGAGCAAATGGCTTTTGGCTGACACTTCAAGGTGCCCAGGGTGTGTGCTTGAGGAAGAAAGAAGGGAAGGAAGAATGTGTGTGTGTGTGTATGTGCGTAAGAGAGAGAGAGAGAGAGAGGGAGAGAGAGAGAGATTGAGAAAGAGAGAGAATGTATGTATGTGTATGTGTGAGGGAGAGAATGTGTGTGTGTAATACTGCAGAGGAAAGAATGCAAAAAGTTGATCTTTGATTGTGTTTTCCACTATGCTGATTGTGTGGGCGTAGCAGGGATGGTTTCCTATTACAGTGAGATGTCCTGCTGTTGCTTGTAATGCACCAGTGACGCTTTTCATAGCTGAGCTATACTTACTGTCCCATCTGTCTTTCACAGAGACGTACATCAGCAAGAGATTATTTCTTTCAAGGCCCTAAACAGATTGATTATAAATTAAATTATAGTTTCATGCTTACTCAATATGCCTAATTGCTATTGAGAGCATTTGAAAAATGAATAATTAGAAACCTGTAGTACCACCGTTTGACCAGCAGGGGTAAGTATGCTCCATAAACTTGATCACAACACTTCGACGACTGAATCAGAAAAAAACAACAAACATAACATCATTTGAATCTAGTTAAACATAAAAAAACAAGAGCTTGAAACTCTCCTGCCTGAAGCACAGATGGTAAAATATTGAATGGACATTAATCTGGTCATGTTTTTGGAAATAATTATTCTTCAATAAAATTAAAAGCTTATATAAATTGACCCATATTAATTCCTCATATGCTATTCACAGATCAAGAATTGCCGTTGGAATGTCGAAATTACACTTTCAGTTACTGCATAAACTCAATCAATATTGAATTGAATTTGCAAAGGCTAATTAAACATTCCACCGCATTGTTCAGTTTCTATCAGATAAAAGCAAAATAAATGTTATGCATGCTGATTTCTCAGATGAGTGAACTGTGATATTAAACAACAAAGTAGTCTGTCTACTCATTAACTCAAGGGGATTTAGACTGTTATATTAAACCTTCCTAAAATTAAAAGATTCCTTCTCCATATTAATGTAGAAGGAGGAGAAATCTAATCAAACAGCAACATAACCTGCATTCATCTCTTTTATGGATTAGACATACATTATTCAACTTCTGAGGGAAGCAGTTTCAGATGCTCTTGAGTTTTACTGCAGTGCCATCTCTCTTATTCTCTAGGTACAACCAGCATTATTAGTCTCAGATTCTGCCTCCTTATGACCGTTTTAACAAGAGCAACTGGGTTATTAAACCGCCTATTTGTGTTCTAATTAAGACTGAAGCAATTTATAGTTGGCAGTTAGTGTCAGTTTTTGTTGCTAGTTGTAAATGTTTATATAAATTAATTGATAATAATATTAGCTTCACAATTCATCCTCACCCACCTTCATACATGCAAAATAGGACAATGGAAAATCACAAGACGTGACACTGGCTTTTTTACACACGGAGATACATTATTTATTTATACAAATATAATATGTATAACAATTGCATATCACCTGGTAGTTTTGTCTCTCTGTGTAATAAGTACAGTTAACCAGCCTTGAAAATGTAAGTCATCGATAAGAAAAGTCTTCACGTAAACATAGAAAAAGGGGAGAAGAGTCAGTTAATGGACAGCTTGTACAGCAAACTGAGGGACAAAAACACCTTCACAGCATTGCCTGGCTCGCATAATAAGATTTGCACCTACCACATACTGGACTATTTGTCTTAGTCTTTCACGAGCAAATCAACTATATAAAAACATCTAACCAGGTTCAGAGCAGGAAAAACAAACCAACAAAATAGCAGTAATATAGTTACAACACCATCTTTCACTACTGTTGTTCATCACCTGTTCAGCTTAGTGTTTTCTGTTGTCTGTTATGGGTACTGGACTTCTCTATAAAAGAATAGATGGTTTGGACAGGTTTGATGTCATGGTGCGTGTCACTCATGGTTTGCAAC
The DNA here is from genome assembly GCA_032718565.1 of Distichodus sexfasciatus. NCBI lineage: Eukaryota > Metazoa > Chordata > Actinopteri > Characiformes > Distichodontidae > Distichodus > Distichodus sexfasciatus. The sequence continues at coordinate 6,419,450 of JAVGVS010000002.1, read as the reverse complement.
AGACCCTCATGGAAGAAAAGAACAGCCAAGCTAATCCACAGATGCAGATCTCACAGAATGATTGTCAAATGTACAGAAAACTGGCGATTAATGACAGAGATGATTAGCTATTAGCTTCAGAATATACATTAAATTTAACAGAGCAACATCACAATTAATAGTCTGTTTAAAACTCTGAAATAACAAACTAAAAAATATAACATTTTAAATATAACAAAATTTTGTTGTCATCCCACTATACCACCATTATAAATATTTTGTACATCTGTTTTATGACATTCTGCTTGTCCTCAAATAAATATCATCTTTTTGTATATCTTAACAATAACTGTTGTCCTAACATACATAGAATAGAAATAGAATCTTTTAAGTGGATTTCTCTTGTGGATAATTACCTCACAACTTGCATCAGGATTTGTTTTTAATTTAAACGAGGTGCCACCTGAAAACCTCTTTGTACTACTTGATGTAGTAATTGTATATATTAAGGGTAAATAGAGGCGCAAATGGAAGTAGGGAAAAATTCAGCTGGACATGGAATGAATGTTGGATATAGTAATAATGTGAACCAACTTATAACTACAGCAAAACTACGTAAAAGTATTATTCAATGTTAAATCATAAATTAAAAACTGAATTATTAGCATCTAATAATTTAGTACTTTTATACATAATATAGAAAATTATTATTTAAAATGCATTGTGGGATAGTACAGTCCATTTGCAGTGCTTTAAAATAAAGATCAATTTCTACAGCTTAGCTTAAAAGTGAATAATACCTATAGAAGTTTTGCTCTAGTTATGCTGTGGTATATCCTCACTACTATGTTTCAGATGGTAGCAGACTATGAAAGCCAACAGTTTTGTTAGCAGTCATGCTAATAGCTAGTTTCCTTAATCTGCTACTGTGTTGTTAGCCATGACAGCACTTTGCTGGTTCTGAAGGTCTTACCTTTTTTTGCTCCCTACCTTGTTGAGCTGATATTCAGCTCAATTAGACCATTACTAAATAACGAAGAAGAAATTTGTCCCATAGGAGCACCAGCATCATTTACACAACGTAACTGAACTTTCAATTTAACTTTGATCCCAAATTTGCGAATCACTGTATATACGCAAAACCAACTTAAGTGTGTTATTGCTAAATCTACCTTTTTATACAAAATATTCCTTGCTACAATATGGTATAAAATACCTCACGTTTATCCAGTTGTGGACACATTTCACACAAAAATGCATGTTTTTCTTTCTCACGGACACAAGCACCAGAAGAATCTGTTAAGAGGTTATTGTACAAAGCTGTGGCAACAGAAAACTTACCAAAAACCAAAAACAATCAACACATTTAGTTGAACGCATCAAAAATACAAGGTAAATACGGTTTCACAAACTACAAGAAGGGCTTTCTTTGGAAAGGCTTGCAATTGGTTGAGGAGAAGAACTCAAAAACATAACAACCAGGAATGGAAATATCCAGCTTCAGAAAATGGATCTCCTTGTGATTTTAAATCCTTCCTATTTCTTAACTCTTAAATTTGAGGTGGATAACAAATAGAGGCTAATTAGCTTTTAGTCTTTGCTAGTCACATTAGCATCAGGTGCCTGTAACTATAAATGCCTCTCTGGGTAATTTTAGAATTTTTTGAACTTATTCATTTTTTAATTTTCTGAACCTGGATTTTCCCACCAGTTAACAACAGAAAAAAAGAATGAAAAAAATCTCTCTCCATCCTCTTTCTTCATTCACACATTTCCAAGTATCGGCGCATATGTCTGAGGACACAGACCAAGGTTTCTGACCTTGAAAATCTGTAGGTAGTACACTAAAAGTGTGGTGTCTCCGATGAAAAAGAGCACGGCCCTCCATTTGGACCTGCCGTTTCTGCAGATCTGGAGTTTTGAGGTCCAGCAGGGCTCATTCTGTGTCCTCTATTTCTTCTTCTTCTGAAACAACCTGGAAAGCAGAAAAGGCAAAAGAGCTGAGAGACTGAAAAGATGAATCCAGTTCACCAGCTAAGAAATATGCCTCTAATCCCTTCAGACAGATAATTCCTTCTTGCTAAGAGATTTTTTTTTTGCATTTATATCCTTATATAGGTACCCTTTGCCATGACTAACTAACAGCTCAGATTTTTTAAGAACATACATCTTAAAAAAGGTGTTTCTTTTTTAATCCAGAGTGATTAGAGGAGTTTGGGAACCTTCCACATTACGGTTAAAACTTTGCTTCAATTCTGTTTCTAGGGTAATGTTAAATGTGGTCTTAGTTGGATAAGGGCTATTGGGTCTGCATTTGTTATGCTGCGACACAAGCTTTGAAATGCAGGTGTGTATTCCCAGCTGACTTTTGTTCTAGTAACCTTTATCTAGAGTGGATTTTATGAAGAATGTCACTAATTAATTGAGTGATTATCTGTCACTGCCAACAAACCACAGCACAGAACACAGTGCACTACAATGAAAGGTGACCTCTGCGTTTGAGCCATCAGTGAAGGAGCAGTAGGCAGCTTTTTGGCAGAGAGCAGTACTTTGGTACAGTACTTCAGTAGTACCTTTACCAATCTGGGACTTGAACCAACAAACTCCCTAATTGTTACACTACCAACTGCCCCAAATACAGTACCTTTGTGTGTGTGTGTGTGTGTGGGCTGGCTGACATTCCAATGGCTGATGATGTAGTGATGTGTCCAATCGTCTTTGATCACTAGTACGTATTAACAGAAACTCAGCTTTATCTTAAACCACTACCCTGGGAGTAAATGTTTACCGAGATGCACACCTAAAAATGAACCATGGATTTTGTTACAAATAGACCACTACAAATTTGTCCACGATTCACCTGAGATCCTAATCAAGAGGAAAATATTCAGTTGTTTTCATGATACAAATAATGTTTAAAAACTTTTTAAATGTTTTAAGAGCATTTTGTCAAAATATATTATATGCTTGAAAACTCTGCAAAGGGACGAACAAGACTAATACCACTGAAGTGAATTAAGTCATTCTAATTTGTCATCATCAGTTATTTTGAACCCAAATTGTTTGTTTACATACAGTAAACAAATATACAACTAAGTAATACCCTGTGGTACTAGTTTGTGGTAATAGTTTTAGTTTTTGTCTCTTCGTGTTCATAAATGCCTCCTGATCATTTTGTCAGTCGTACACAAGTGACCTTTTTTGCTTTCTCCAGTGACAAATTTCAAAACTTGTCCCGAGCACTGTAGTTCACATTCTTCTGGTGGTGGTCAGCAAGCAATTCCACACCACACACAAGCCCTCTGGCGCCCCCTCCTGGGCGAGGTGAAAGGGGAGCTGCAGGGGGCCTGAAAGCAATGAAATGCCTCACCTACGACGTGTGGTTCTGCTGGGTGTTGAGGCTCTGCTGCTGTTGTTGCTGGATTAGGAGCTGCTGCTGCTGGCGTCTCCGGGCGGTGCGTAGCTTCTCAAAGCGAGCCTCCATCTCCTCAAGGACCTTGGGTGTGTAGCGCACCACCAGCTTCACGCTGTCCTTGGCCGCCTTCAGCAGCTCCACCGCTTTCTCATGGTGCTCTCCTTCCACACTCTAAAAGCATGAGAATGAGATTATGACTGGGTGTCTGAGTTTTTTTCCGATCAATTTTAAATTTCCCTTTAAGGTACATCACATTCATTAGGTACACAGGAAGTCAAAAAGAGTGTTTTCATCAGCCTTTGACCTGTAGATCTGCACTCTGATACTAACACTCTAATAGTCACATCACATCATTCTGACATCAATGGCTCACTTGATCGGGTTGAGTATGTTGGAACCTAAACTTTGTAGCAAAGAAAGTCTCCAGGAAGTGGGATGGAGATCAATTATTTTGAAAGAACGGTTCTGAGGCCACCAGACGTTGTGTTTTGCCAACTTGACCCGCATCAAACTAGCAATAAACCCTAAATGAACCTCATAGACCTGATTAAAAGTTGGCATATGCTAGTTTTTAGAAAGGTGGCACAATTTTCATCACTGTAGTCATTGTGACACAAATTTTCATAAACAGCCACTAATGTAATTCATTTGCACCTAACTCTGCTAACAGGGCACATGTGGTTTAATGAGAACCTCCACCTTAAACACACAGAGATAAAGTACTTCTTTCAAGTTTAAAGTCATTTAAACTTTTGTGTCCAGCCTTTGCAGGACACTATTTGATTAGCAGGTGTGAATAAGGATTACTTTATAAAGTTTACCACTGCACTGATCTTCAGAAACAGCACATTTCTGGTGGCGTAGTAAATCCTTTGCTTTATGTGAGATTGACTCGGAATGACAGCCAGAACCCTGTGTGAAAAAACTCTGAAACTTTCACAGCTTCTTTCCAGCACCGAAGCAGACGGCTTTAAAAAGGAGACAGACTTTAGAGCTAGAAAAATTTCATTCCCACCTGACTTCACACTCATGAATTTTAAAAAGCACAGCCAAATTCGCAGCTGTGACAGCCACAGACGCTTGTCCTCCTCTGGTTTAAATTCAGTCTTGCTTACCTGTCATGTTTTGCATCTTCTCTACACTTACTGAATTACGGAAACGTATGGGGCCCACATACTTTAGGATGTGTTGATTGTTTTCATTTATTTAAAGCATAATTTCAAATAAAGTTCATGCACTCAACACAGATTAATGAGAAAAATTAATCAAAAGGGATTCAAAGTACCATGTTTTTAGTTGGTCTATTAATTTATTTACAAGCTTCTAGAGTGGTGGTTAACAGAAAACTGCAATACATTTGAAGTAAAGTTTGTTGTTGGTTATTTGGTCAATTACAGGTTATTGATGGGTTGATTCTGGTCAAAAAATAAAAATACAGCTTATTTGTCAAGATCCTTTTGATGCCCAAACAGTCTCAGCTTCATTTGATAAAAAGTCAGTAACAAGTATTTTGATGGTTTGCTAAGCAGACTTGGGACCAAAGTCATTTTGATGTGATTACAAATAGTTTACACTGGTCATAAGTAATATATGTGTTTCTTAGTGTGCACATAAGTGTTATGGACTAGATTACTGAGAGGTAATTAATATATGTGTAGATATCTGACATTGGCCAACTAAGAAAACCAAGCTTAACTATCTGGCCTGCAAAGAAAATGTTTCTTACCTCAAGTGAGGTTTTTATAATTGTGAAAACAGATAATCAACCTCTTAATCACATAATAATCACACCATACCATGTGTCACATTTGGTTGTTGCCTCATTGGTTGTGCTTTTGAAGAGTCAACTTGAAGACAGTTGAAGTTAAATTCATTTAAAGCTAAAGTGAAAACAACAGAAATCTGTGCTTGCCACCAAAAAAGTCTCTGCCTAGGGGAACAAGAATTACAACAATGTGATGCAGCGTTTCCTTGTATGTGGCCTTAGGTGGCCTTGAAGGCTATATTTTTAAACAAAGTTCTCACACACACTGGAGAGATTTGATTTCTGTGTTTTTAGTAGAGCTGTGTGGGCTTGGCAAAATTTGTCAGAAGTGTGTACACTTTAAGATCGATGTGAAGTCACTTGTGGGCTGGTGATCCCCATGCCCCTCTTCTGCCCTGACTGACCCGTATTGATTGAGTTGTCAGAGTTTCCTGGGTCATAATGACAGAAATACCATATTGAGACACTTCAGGGCAAATGCTTCTCTGTGACTTTGATTGTGCCTACAAGCAAAATTCCAGAATACTATGTGGCTGCTGCATTAATTAGTCTTTTTTGTTGTCCCAGCCTTGAAGAACATCAGTGGAATATTTGAGTTTGGTTTTGCCTCACCACTCCGTTGACGGACAGGAGCTGATCGCCTCTCTTCAAGCCTCCGTGCCTCTCTGCTACGCCCCCGGGGATGATGCGGGAGATGTAGATCGGAGAGTTTTGTTCTTTCCCACCCATCACGTTAAAGCCCAGTCCTTCGTCGGTCTTGGGCAGCTCCACAACTCGGGGGTGTGAGTGACCTTCACTGGCTGCGAAAGCTGCCACAGTGGCCTAAAGGGGAGAGGAAATAAGAAGAAATAAAAATAATAAAATTAACGAAAAAATAAGTAATATTGAATGAAGACAAGGGGTCATTGAAAATATAATAAAACTTCATTTATTTTCTGCTGTAAAGTAAATATTTTTTGCTTTACATTTAAAAAATGATACATTTTTCTATACTCACTGCAGACAAAATATTTTTTTGAATAAGATCCTCATGAGGCAGCATATTATTATTTGCTATATCAATTTCTGTAGAAACTGCTAAAATATATATTTTAATATGTAAGAGTGCTTACATTTTGTTTATACATTTCAATCTTATTTTATTTTCTTTTTTTTAACATTTTACAACATTCAAGATACATTAAGATATTACTGCACAGCACTCCCACAAATATTACATAAGCGGATGAGGAACTATTTTGTATCCTGCATGAACGAATCTCTTCACATAGCCTGCACATGGTGTAAACTTTTGCGTTTCGCGTTTGATATCCGCTGTGCCGCCTGCTGTGCTGGCCGAACCCCTGCGAGCTGGAGCTTGTTATTTTGGGCCGGCATGCAAACGGCCAACAGAGAGAAAGGAGAGAAATAAAAGCTGTAAATCTTCTGTAGCCACAGGTGCTGTTCTGTCAAGTTCAGATCATTACCAAAGAATTCACACTCAGGAAAGGGAAGACAGAAAGTGAAGATTTTCAGAGCTTTGGCAAGTGCTAGTGTGTACATCCCCACAAGGCAATTGCAGGGTTTTTGTGATGTCAGAGACTCAAAACATCTTTACCAGTTCCTCTGAGCTCAGCTCAGTACGGTGTACTGAAGATAGTGGTGTAGGTTCTGTGTGTTCTGTATGTAGGATGTGGGCTTGTCACAAAACGGACTGGATCTCGACCTTCACAACTTCACTCTCCCTCGGAGAGGAGGTGGCATGAGGCGACATATGGCAGACACCATTCCTGATGCTAGAAATCCTCCTCAAAGCCACAACAGAGAAATATGGACGACTCCTAGAAAGAGTTCCAGGATCGCGTCACAACGCATGTTGCTGCTGTTGTGAGAGACTGCTAGAAAATTTAGAAATCTGGATAGTGAAAGGTACACACTAAATGGTTTTCGGACCACTTTTGACTGTTGCATTGTTCTAAGTAAAAGAAAGGTTTAAGGGAAAAGAATCCCTAGATTAATAATATTGAAGTGTTTATTATTGTATTAAAGTGTAAATCTGTAAAAGCTTAAAACCTGAGCTATATTCATGAATCTTTACTATACACAATAAAACAATAATAACTCTCTAATAGCATTGTAATTCATATATTTTTTAAACTAACACAAAAACTTTCATAAAAAACAACTTTAATTTGCAAGCGCTTCATTTTTGTACTCTAATGGGTCTGACAGAATATGTTTAGACAGGCTATGTGCAGTTTCTACCCTTTTTGTATTCTTTATCTTCTATTACCATATTGTCAATTGTGTTGTGACCTGTTGTCTTGTATGTCTTGGTGGACACTGTGCCACAGCCAGTTCTGGTACATTCTGGCCATAAAATGTTTTGTTTTGAGTTATGAGCTAAGAGTAATGAGGTTACCATGGTTAATATCTGTCATGTCTCTTTTCTGTGGTATAACTTTGATGTCAGGAACAATGAGCTTATCAACAGACAGTTCTTCAAAAGGCACAAAAGCTGGCAGACTTTGTCTGGCACGGATGAAAAGTGTTATCACAGGATTGAGATCTGATAAGTATAAAAGTCGCATGGATATGTGAACGTTGTGATGCATCACAAAACAGCCCTTCCCAGCAGCAGGCTCGGTGTAGGATCCCCACAGGATGCTGCGATCACTTCTGCACTATTGATTGAAAACATCCCCAAAAGCGTTTGTGTCATCTGCTCACATTAATTGCTTCAATACCAGCGGACATATTTTATATTTTGAAAGGAATTGCATTTTCCTAAAGACAACGAAGATGCATCACAACTGCTACAATTAATACCATGTTATTGCTCTACATCAATATCTGGATTTGTCTACAGAAGCATAGCAATAAAGCAATCTTAGGAAATTAAAGGCATTATTTAGCCATAAAGTAAAAGGCTTTCGCACGGCTTTGTTCAGTTTCACAAGCATACATCAAATTACTGAGTTGTAGAATTAATTTAATGGCTTTAATCCAGATTTCTGTCTAATTTTTTAAAAGAGGTCATTTACATAAACCAGAACAAGGTGTGAAAAGGAGTCATAATTACGACTTTCTTTGTAGAAGCCGCAAGGACACTGCCTCATCAAAATTCAGTGTGCGTTCTGTATAAATGAATTATCCTCTTATCATAAAACCGTCGAGACAAAGGATCCTCACACTCACTCAAATTACAGCGGCAGAAAATACTTAACCTTCCAAGTCTTGGTTATTAGCACTTGTGTAAACTGGGCTTCTACGTACATATCGGGGCAAGGACTGATAATTCACAATTTCACTGCAGGTGAAAAAATGGAGAAGACCTTGTCGACTCTTGTTAAGAATTCAGTTGACATACGGAAAACATACTGAACGACTGTTAGCATCGCCAGTTGTCCCTTGTCTCCCCATTGCTAATAGCCCATTACTCGGTGTTCTTGTCTAATTGAGTTCAGAAACACATTCAGTGCAAAACCCTGAAGACCGCCTTTTTATCTCCCCATAAAGGTATCAGAAGCCTTAGCTCTGAATCCTTTGTTAGGGCTCGTAGTGCTTTGTGTTGCCTCTCTCTCAATCTATTCAGCTTTTCAATCTGTGTGCTGGCTGTCATGGTTAGGTTCAGAACCTACGTGTGAGTGTGAGTGTGTGTGCGTGTGTGTTCACACAATGTATTTACAATGAGAATATCAGCAACCATGTTTACACTTACATTTATGTCATTTAGCTGAGACTTTTATTTCATTTCTTAATTACAGCGACAGTCTCCCTGACGCATCATAAAAAGAACAGTCTAAAGAACAGAAAATGTGAAGCAGGAAAATGATCTATATCAGAACAAAAGTTTTAAAAAGTGTATGTATGTGTTTGTGTATGTTTGGCATACATCAACAATCTAGTTTATATTGGTCTGTTGTATAAGCTAGTTAGTGAATATGAAATAAAAAACAATTTATTAAAGATATTACATTATTGTACGGTGTTGTATCATTCCGTATGAACATCAATACACTTGATGAATTAAACAGTAGAATATGATCAAAATATAAAGTATGATAACTAAGCTTTTTCCACTCTTTCAGTATAATTAGGTCAGAACAACACTGTCATTTGTCTAGTCAGTTTGACTTTTTAGGTATTTTTGTGCCAAAATGAACAATGTGATGCTACAAAAACAACAGAATGCAATGTGAAAATTTAGTCTCTGTATCATCCTAACAAATATATGAAGTGGTTATGACATTGATTCAAGGTCAGCCCTCTACTACCCTCGTCCTTCATCATAGTGACAGCTTTTTCTTTTTGTCATTCCCCTCTCCATCACTGCTTCATTTCTGTCTCTTTTGGAAGTGCATGCACTTTCAACAGCAGCATTACTTACACTACCCTTCATGTAGTGTAGTGCTTTTGTGGGAAGATGTGGCTAATTACTTCAGGACCCCAAGCCCTGAGGCCACCGCCTCGTCTATATATCACTTTCACAAGTTTGGTTTGGAAAACTTGACCTTGATAAAGACAGGTATAGATGTATGGAAACATGCTGGTTTTAGTCCTGTATTCCTGCCAAGTCTCTATCTTTTTCTTGAATACAAAGCAAGAATAACTCTAAGACAGGAGTATAAGAGCACTTACAGTACATATCAATGTCCATAGTACAGCATGACCCATTGAGTAACGTGGAGATCGCACAGAACCAACACATATTAAAACATAACTTTAATGAATGAACGTCTTACCTTTGCAGTGGCACGAGCCTGGTACTCTGGACAGCCATTTACTGTTATGGTTTCATGCATGTACTGGTACACCTGATGAAGAGAGAGAGGCAACACTGCAAATGAGCTTTAAGTTCAGGTACTCAGCACAATTCAACAAACACCAACACAGAATTTTTGGAGTTTGTACATGTAAGAAAAAATACTGAAAATACTGGTAAATGAGGTTCAACGTTCACCATCATTCACACTGGCTCATCTGGCTTGTCAGATCTTTAACTAAAGTCCATTAAATCAGCAGAGATTATGTGTTGGTGAACAGGTTAATGTTTCCATTTGATGGAAAATGTTGGTATTAAATGGTTAAGATTGTCACAATTTCGAATATTGGTGTTTGACGGTGAAAGTCGTTTCTTATGTAGAATGTTGGTATTTGATAATAAATGTGGATGTTTGACAGTGAATTTTCATGACTAGTGGAGAATGTTGGCATACGATGATCTGATCTCCTTGGAGAACATCTTATAACAGAGTGATGTAAAAGCCTGTATTGACCGTTAAATAGAAAAAAAAGTAGCTATGTGACTGCAATTGTCTATGTATTCCTTCATAACATGTCAGATATGAGAATGCTTGTATGTCGCTGTCTGAAAGACCTTTGTAGCTTCTCTCATTAGCTTGAGTCTCTGAGCGCGGCAGCAATGGCAACCTTCTGTGCTTTGATCTGTGCAACTCAAATAGGATCTCTGCTACCCAGCTGTGTTTCTGATCACAGCAATGGAACAGGCATCTAAAATGGCCATTACATAACGGAACTCAAATAGCTTCACAGAAGCCAAAGCACAAACCACAAAATCTCTTTAGGGCTGAGGGTCTTCAGGCATAGAAGAAACATTAGCATGAACTTGCTTTGCTCATTTTAACCCTGAAATGCCAAACAGAGGACACTGTTCATGTTACAAATGGGAAGCTGCTAAACAGTTCCCATATTATGCCCTTTTGGCTATATTAAAGTATTATTAACTAGCTGCTAACAAGATAAAACAGCATGGACCAGCAAACTGGCTCTGCCTTGTGTCTCAGTCTGGTCCTAAATGACTCAGTCTAGTTGTTTAACTTTCTTGAAAATCAATCCAGATGGTTTTGGCGCCAGACTAACTTGACAAACTATATTAATCTGTGTTTTGATCCTTTAACCAGGATGATCACATCATCAATAACTGGCAAATGTCAACCATATACCAAACTATTCTATTGGAAACTAAAAGATATATGTGAGAGAACAATGCATTCATAATACCTGATTATTTTATCATTGTAAAGAGTGAATACACAAGCAAAATGAACTGTAGGCTCTTTAGCATAATACTAGCATCCTTGCTATTCAGCAGTTAAGGTCGGCAGCACATGTTCAGCTGTTTTGCTTTAATGACAACAGCTTGCAGCCTTTAGAGTAACAATGGTTCCTCTAATTATAGTAGAAGAGATAACACTTATTAACAACATGTGTACAGTTATTTTCTTGACAGTTAATTGTAAGGCTGCCATGATAGTCTGTGTATTATATCTTTAAGTTATACTTTAACTGTCAATCATTCCCATACACATTTGAAGTGCAATATAGTGTCAAATCAAACTCATAATTAAAAAGAATAACAAAGAATTTAATGTGTGCACAGGTCTTTATATTTTTTGGGTGGACCTATTTGTCTCATAAAAAAAATTCAGATTTGTGTAGCTTTGTGAGTTCTAGCCATCATTTTCAAGACAAGAGTCAAAAGACTTGCTTTTGTTTACTGAGGATAAGGTCAGGATTAGGGTTAGTTGTAGGCACAGTGTTATTTGTGTCTAGTAATATGTCAGTCAATGAAAGTCCTGTACAAAATTGGCAAGATATGACCGTGTGCGTGTATGTGTGTGTGCAAGTGTGCATCCAAGCGTAATTGTGTTCAGAATATCAATAAAGGTCAGGCTATTTCGGATGGTAATTTTACAACCCTCACGCATAAACACTGAGCATCCAAACCTCCAACAGGATTTGTGTCCTGCTACATAACAACCAATAAAAATGATTCAGTCTTTCAAAAGAGGACTGCTTTGTCGTCCACCACATGACAAATGCTTTTATCTGCCAATCTGCTGAATAACACCACCAACAAAATAGGGCTGACATTCAAATTACGGCTCAGTGATGTTCTGGCCCAGCCGTCTGTCTGACTGATCTCATGAATCCCAGACACACAGCGGCTGTGCTGGAATTCTGTACCAGAATCTTTCTATTAACCTTTGGGTACATCACCATCAATCAATACAAACATAAATACACTATGTAATGTCACTGCTGGATTCTGCTATGGGAGCTTTATGACCTTTATTTTCTCCATCGTTCTACTCACTTCTCCCTCACTCTTCTTTTCATTTTTCCTCTCTGAGCTACACTATACCGGCTCTTTGCTTCGGGTGTCTGTCATTAGTCCAGATCTTTTGCAAGCACATGCACACGAACACACACAGACTGACACACACACATACACACACACACACACTCAAAAAGGAAGAGTCTGGGTTCTTGATGTCAGGCTACACCATCTGACAGTGAAAAAAATCTGCCCTTGGGCCGGGATTATGTGTTTCAGGTCACTATAGTGTACTATGGGTAAGAAGAGGCGGAAAGAAGCTGTGTGTGTGTGTTTGAGGATATAGGAAATAAATGCTTGCTTTCTCTCTCTCTTTCTCTCTCTCTCTCTTGCACTTTCACTGGTACGGACAAGGCTGCACTTCTAGTGGACAGGCCACAATCAAGCTATTCTCCACTCTCAACACACACTCTCTCTCTCGCTCTCTCTCTCATACACAGATACACCGGCACAATTCATAATCAGAGTGCCTGACATCTATTGCCCCATAGCAGAACAGTTTCAGGGTTGACAAGGCTCTCGGACTGTAACAGAGCTGCTGTCACACTCTTGACTGATTTTTGCATTTGAAATTGTTCGTACCACTCCGTGGGTGGTGCCCGCTACGTTCTCGTGGTCAATGTCTTTACCAAACAAAGAGCCTTCACACAGACGCGGAGCAATTACAAGAGCGGCCTAGCAAAAGACAAACAAACAAACAAACAACATGAACATTACACTGCCACTTTTTACCCTTCCATGCAAACATACACATAACACATAATTCAGATCCAAACGGTTATCCTAAATTACAAGTATATTCAAGTTATGCTAATTACATTACTCATACATTATGTTACATTACATTACTAAGTTATGCTAATTACAACACTCTTCAGATGAAGGGGCACTCCAAATTGAAATGCTAAGGTAGCTCCCATAAAGGGAGGTTAATGGTTGTTTTAAGAATAAAACCTGTTCAAAATATGCAGTTTTTCTGTGCACCAGTGATGGGAAGATCACATTTGGCACATTCATGTATATCTCTTCTCAAACAGGTCTGACTCAGCTCAGAATACTCGTTAATAATTCACAGTTTAGTTAAGAGGGGAGTAACAGCCTGGACCAGATTTTTGCCTGGTCAATATTAATCTGGTTATTCTGTTTTTCAAAATCCTTTATGCTGATTTTGGTTCCTGTGCATTCTCATAGAACAACTTAAGATTTGAACCATTGACCAAGCATAAAACCAGCAATAACAAGCTAATTAAAAGATTCAGTGGGAGTTTGAACCTCAATTAATATGCTAAAACACACTTCTTAGTTCCTTACTCTCAACTGGCAACAAACCTAATGATTATAATGTGTTGAATTTGATTCAGCTATCTTCATCTTTGTTGGTCTTTGTGTTTGTCACCTCAATATTAGTCGGCATTATTGGTTGGCAAAAAGGTCAGTATAATCTCATTTCACTCCCACTTAAGAAGATTATCAGACAACTCTCATAAATTATATTAACTGTGCACCATTCACTACTACCACTTTTATCTTGTGTTGTCATAAACTGTAAAATATGACATGCTTGTTTAACCTGTTATAAAGAACTTCAAATGATTAGCGAATGCATGAGAACACACAGCTAATCCGCATGAGCCAGCTCCGATGTGAATTATAGCGGTGGCGTAATGCATGGTAAAATGTAAATTAGCAAACTATCTACTCTAATCAATCAACTCATTTTTTCAACGTTGCTCTGTCCTTTTAGCCTTTCGCCCGCTGTCCTCCCACTTAAATATTTCTATTTCCATTAATCAGTGTTGTATTCCGTATTAGCCCAGACTGTGCTTAATATCCTGTCACTGTCTTCATCCCTTCCAGTGAAACTTATATTGCAAAGGCACAACAACTTTACATAGTTTTACTTGCATGACTTTAGACTTGCATGTGTTTTACAGGCAATGGGTAGGGGCTCTGTAATAGTGGATGGTGCTTCAGCGCTTTGAGCCAACACACCTACAGCATTCAAACATAGAAAGTACCGCCTGTATTTTCACCACCTTGAGACTTAATTTTGCCTATGTAGCAATACTCATATTCGCTCAAAATTGACGAGGTAATTAGTGACAACTGTTTCTTTGATATGAGGAACTTAGAGTCAATATTATTTTCACTTTACTGGGTCTTTGAGGACATCTAATTTCAAAAATCACCTTACCAAAATGCCCATATTCTGAATGCTTTGGGCCTTTTCAGTGTTAAAAGGCAGCATATATTAGAGAAATAACAGCAGGTGTTAACGTACCCAAGAGAAGAATAGGAGAGAAAATGTACGTGACGAGATGGGGCATTATGTAGCACCTGCCCTTGGTTTAGACACCAGAACTCTTAATGTTACTTTCCTCGGCAGACTGGAGTGAATGAAATTTGCATGGTGCCCCTCAGACTCCCAATAACGTGAATATAAGAGGCATATCACGTCTTTATGCTATTTTATGAGCTCACTGAAGCAAGAAATGCAAAAGTGAAGGGAAATGAGCAGCAAAACACACACACATTCCAACTACCACACACACACACACACAAGTGTAGAGTGTGAATTAACATCATGGGTGACATGATGCTGTTACACACTGACAAAATGATTCACTGACAATCAACCACTAGATAAAAATGAAATGACACCACTAGATTACTCTGTTTTAAGCACATTCACACATTGATGTAGTGTTGCATTTTAAAGGTGCAGATGCATACATGCACACCTTGGGCACGAACAAATGGTTTGATTTGGTTCGTAATGAGCCATTTTACTTGTCAGCATCTTACGATGTGTTTCCATCTTCAAGATTTGGTGTGAGTTCAATTTGGCAAATCAACAGATGATTATTAAACCCACACCCATCTTGACTACTGTCAATCTACTATTAACCAATAAATGAGCGTCATAAACCAGATTAAAATGTATAATTCTCTACACTGTAGGACTCACAAGACTCAAAATAGAAAATCCAATAAAAGACAGACATGGGATTTTGGCCTAAACACATTCAAGGCCAAACACACAAGTAAACAAATAAAATACCCCTAAAAAGACAAATCTAAGGCTTGATAACACTCAGTGACATCTTTCAAACATAAAAGTAGATATCTTCATTGCCAGTTGGTTGCATAACTCATAAAAGAGAGAAAGAATACAATAAAGAACAGATGAGATACATGCAATAAATAATGAGAATAAAACAAGCAGCAATTCACACAATGAAGCGGGTGTGGCCACACTCCTACATCCGGATGCTGCCACTGCTATGAAACATCCATGCCAACATCCATGCCAGGGCAGCAGGCAGCAAACAGCAGGCACAGCTGTGGTGAGAAACCTCACACACACACACACAGTAACAAGGACAGATAACAATCTCTGCAATAACCCTGCAATTACGAGCATCTAATTCCCCTGTCAGACCAGATTCTACAACTCCACCCTCACACACCGAGCCACACCAATCAGCGGGCACCAGCACAGGAGGATGATGGGTAAAAACATATTGGAAAGAGGCAGGTGGGGAGGCTGGGATTTCCTAGGTTTTGTTCTGAGACTACTTGCAGTCAACTACCGTATCAGCTCCACCTCCCAACACACCTGAGCCAGGTGAAGCAACTACAGGGAGCTATGTTTACAGCCTTGGTGACGCCAGACTGGATATCAAAAACATACTATAAAACCCTTTAAGTGCCAAATGCTCCATAAGTACCAGAGTTCTGTTGTAATTTTCAGATAAGTACATAGAAAAGCATTTCAATTAAATGAAAAGGATGTAAGGGCTTGTTTTTAGCCATTTTCATGGTACATTCCCTTTAATCACTGCCACAATAATGTCACAAAACTCGGTGTATAATGTTATGGCCTAACAGGAGCACTTTTTTTTAGAGTGAATTAACTTTTAATGCTGAAAAAGACATTTACATTTGCATTTAGACAAAGATCCATGGGTTATCATGGCTAGTTAGGCCACGTCTATTGCGAGAGCAAGAACAAGTAAGAGCAAATTTCAACAGTGAAAAAAATATGCTATTATATAATGTACTCTCTCCAGTCTTTCAGATGGTGGATATGTGTAAAAGGAAAATTACAGAGGGTTTTACACAAAGAGAAAGAGGCGACTGAATCTGTCTGAATGTCATCATGTTGCGTCCCTGTTTAATTTATTTATTTTTTTTATAGAGAATATTTTTTTCTCTTAGCAGGCTATCAGTTTTGTAAGCGTTAAATGTTTTGAGTTCCAAATTTTGTTTTAAAATCCTAATGACAGGTTCACACACAGAAACATTTTGTTACGCTTGCCAATTCCAACATCCAGCATACTGATTTAACCATTTTTCAGCAGTCTTGTCTTCTTGCAACTTGATTTGAACTGCATTTGATTTTGGTTAAGCTGAACAGTAAAGGGTGTTTAGGTTCAGTGTGGCTTTCATCAAGAGAGAATCTTTGCCTTTTTTACATATGGAAATGTAACATGTCACAGATATGTTATGAGATATTTTCACTGCGCTTGAGGTATGGCATGGGAGTATGCAGGTTAGTGATGGTCATAAGTAGGTGACTGACCTCCCTGATGGCTGTGCAGAACTCACTCTGCAGGACCTTTTTCAGGGACTGCAGCTTATGACCAGGAACGTCACCACACTCCTGAAGCTTCTCCAGGAGCTCAATCGCCCTGGCCACATCTGAGGAGAGAGAGAGAGAGAGTCAGTGAGGGAGGGAATCAATGAGTGCACCACTGAATTATATTAGCAGTAAAGAGCAGGGAGGAGGAGGCACCACAGCGAAAGCGATAATAGAAATAGAGACAGTCGTGGCCCAGAATGAGATGGAAGGCATACAGGACACAGTCTTAAGAAACAACTTGATCACAACATGTCACTTAGGGTGGGGCAATTAACCAAAAATTAACTAAACTGACATTTAGAACCTGTAATCAACACATTCTTGCCCATAACAATTCTGATAACATAATTCTATAATAATTATATTAATACTTTCCCTAGTGCCTGTTAATGTACGGTCTCTTTAAAAACAACAAGGTATATGTCACGTAACTCTACCCCGTCCCATATGTGACTACATCTGTGTGTGTTTCCCTCAATTATTTTAAAATAAAACAGACATTAGGAAACATATCCCAGCATTAATTGTTGAGGATATTTACAGTACAAACCTTGTCAGGGAGATACGAGAGCAAAAAACAAACAAAAATCAAAAAACAAAATAGTTGTTCATCTTAACTGAAGTAAAATGTTACTAATATTGCTCCATCATCATACATACAGCTGCTTACAGGCAGGACACAATTTACACAACAGCATGTAACTCCATATCAACCTGACAGCCCTCTGTACACAACACCATGTCACTCCGACCTCAAAGTTTATAGGGCTGACTGGACAGATAGACAGAAAAAAGTGAGTGTGAAAGAGAGCTCTGCAGTCTGATAGAGTACAATGAAATCAGCCGCTAGAGACACAGCACACAGATAGAAGAGAGAGAGAAAGAGATTTTCTGTCTTATCTGTGTAAATTAACTAATGCAGGGCATAATATGACCTCTGACTCAGGCTTAATGACTCTAAAGTCAGAAAAGAGGGAGAAGAAGAGAGAGAGACTTGTATGACAATAACTAGGTTCAAGGTATGATGAAATTCTTCTTTACTGTGCAACATTAAAATCCCAGCGTAAACGTAAAAAATCATGGATGTGCAGGAAATCATTTTTAAAAGACGGCAGCATCCAAGAGATACGAGTTTTACACCATTAAAAAGAAGAAATATTTTCAACATCACGCTAATGAAGAAACATTACACCAGTGGCTACAGTCTGACTCAAACAAGCTTTACTAACAGCAGTTCCATCCGCACAGGATTTTAAATGATTGTAGACAAGTGTATCCTTGTTTTATGTTTGTTCACAAACTCTTTTGTCATAGACTTCGGTGATATTGCTTATTCAATCGATTATACTGCATACACAAATATAGGCAAAACTACTGAAAAGCATCTAATGTTAAATTGCAAGACACGCTATTCTCCATAAGTTACATTACTTTTAATTTAACAGACACTTTTAACTAGAGAGACTTACAGTGACTAATGATAGGGACAGTCTCCCTGGAGCAGCCTGGAGTTGAGGGCCTTGCTCAGGAGCCCAATGGTTGTAGTAGGACAGAGCTGGATTTGAACCTACAACCTCTTGGTCCATAGGCCAGTATCCTACCACTGAGCTGCCACAATTAACTAGCTCCATCCTATCCTTTTGACCCTTATTTCACCTGAATCCTGTTTATGGTAAACACAGAACATTTTATTTTATAGTTCTCAGATTCAGAATAAATGTCGATAAACTGAAAGTGAAGATTGGTCATTGTAATTGGTGTGTAGAGCACTACTGCTGCAGTAATAAGCTGCGTTTAATGTCCTAGTGCAGATACCTGCAGCTCCTGCACACATGTACTTCTCATTACAGAGAGGAGAACTTTCTCTCTCACTAACCCTGTCCCTGTGTTTTTTCACTCTTTTTTTGACTTACTTCTCTCTCTCTCCCTGACTTATCCTCATTCTTTCAGCAGATCTCCATTCATGACTCATTCACTTCCTGTGTCTCGCTTGGTGTCTTTCTCCTCTCCCCGTCTCCTTTGTTATCTCCCTCCCTCCCTCCATCCATCTCTCGATCAATCATGCGCCATTTCGTGCTTAATAGCACTATTTTCTCACAGCTCCATTGAGAAGTCTAACGAGGCAAGCAATCTCAAACATCAGCCTCATAGCCAAAGACTGAGTTGGGCTTGAAGGGTTTTTGTTCTGTCGGTAAAATTCAGGTTGCATACTAAGTTCACACAGAGAATCTGTTGTGAAATGGCATGTTAATTTTCTGAGAATTACCATAATTGACCGTGCTGATTGGCTTTATCTGTAGCAGAGATTTTTATTTATTTTTTTTTACAGCTATTAGCATTTCTTTCTTTTCTTTAAAGGTGAGTCATGTTACATAAATAGGCTACTTTAAAAGTTATTTTGCACCACTACCTTAGTCTGAATCACATTTCACAAATAACAAGTGTGAAACCTTTTCTGGAAGCAAGATACAGACTGAATGACTCTACCAGGATGAGTCGACTGAATGTGTTCTACTGAAACTGCAGGGAAAGAGTGGCAGTGCTGACCATGCGCTGGTCTGCCCTCATTTAGGAAATAAACCAATTAGAGCATGACAACTAGGCATGACCACGTCATTAACGATGCACTAATCAGACAGACTTGGCTTAGACCAAGTGTATTAGCTTGTGTAAGACGTGTAACCAGTGGTGCTGCTTAGAGTTGGCCATATTTTGTCTACACAACCAAATCTACAAAAACAGCACAAACAAAGCTTTTCATGATTTGAAAATTATACACTCTAGTCGTGCCTTGATAATAAAAGCTCCATAGAAATAAATGATTAGACAGATTTGTACAATTTATTAAACCAGAATAGAAATTCAGGGAGATTATAACTTAGGTCTGGATTCACCCAGTTTGGAAATGACCCATAAAAATGTCAAGCACTCAAAAGTGTAAAGTAAACCACTTCGGTTCGTGTCAATGTGAAGTCTTTGCCATTTTGGCCACTTTCCTGACCACAGTGTCACCATCAATGTACCAGAGTTTTGAGTCAAGTCACAGAGAATAGGATAATGAACCCAGCAGAACACACCAACTCAGGCTCCTAGTTGGTCTCCCAGCCAAGTACTGACCAGCAGCCATTTGTGTAGTGAACTGAAAAAAGGCCTCTTCCCTGTCGTCACAGACAAAATAATATCACAGTCAGTATTTAAGCCCACCATGTCCTTCATTCCTTCATTTTCCTTCACTCTCTCTCTACATTTGTATAACAGCACATGAAATCAAACAAGGTCACCCACTGACAGAAACATCTTATCCACAGGTGTAGAGGCGATACAGAACATGTGTTGTTTTCTTTTCTTTTAAACAATGCAAAACAAACCATTGAAGGAAGCATATTGAATATTGTTTTTTCTGCTGGTTAACAATAATCCCTTACCCACCAAACACCAACTCCTGCGTGGTCTGAGCATTAGTATAGCTCTGTGTTTGTCCCCCCAGTTACATCACTGCTCACATACAGGCCGCATGCGTCATTTTCAGTTCACCTTACTGTATTATCCATTTAAACACATTGCCATGGAGATGGTAAGGGTAGAGCTACAGTGGAATGGCGTAAAATAACCTAGAGAACGGTGAGCACAAGGCACACAGCACTTTATCTTTTAAAACATGCTTATAAACATGAAATGGAGGTTATGATGGTTGCATAACCCCCTTTCACTTAAATACAGGTACTGTACCACTCACAGAGCACGACACAGCCTACGGAGTAGAGAGAGAGAGAGAGAGTGAGAGAGGAAGAGAGAGAGAGAGAGAGAGAGAGAGAGAGGGAGAAAGAGAGAGAGGGAGAAAGAGAGAGAGAGAGAGAGAGAGAGAGAGAGAGAGAGGAGATATAAGAAAGAAAGTGAAATAGAGAGAAAGAGGGATTGAGAGGGGGAGCGGATTAGAGAGGGACGGAGGACAGATTAAAAGAAAGTAGAGGAGAGTGTAAAAGTGAGTGAAAGGGAGAAAGTAAGAGGGAGAGAAAAAGGAAAAACAACAGTAAGATGGGCTAAAATGAGAGTAAAAGTGCAGATTTTTATTATAGGGTCCCATAGTAAAATCTTCAAACACACACACTTACCTCACATAATCACGCACACCCAAACGTCACACAGCTCAGCACTCTGGTTAATTATTTGCACCAATTTATAGTAAACAGAACAACTACTCTTTGCTTCCAAAACCTCATTATCTCTCCTTCACTTTCCCCATTCTTTCTCTCTTTCTCTCACTACATAATTACTCTCATTCTCTCTACAGGTCATGCCAGAGAGCTGGCAGTCCGACTGGATTTTACCTCCTCAAGAGGAACTTGAACTTTGCTGACTCCAGATTCACTAAATCATGTGTGAACTTCATTACTAAATGACCCAGTAACCCTTTACTTCCCCTGTAGCTACACACACACTTCTACAACTAACTTTAAAATCTATGCTTAAGTTTTCTTCTCTATATCTACATCACTCACCCAAAACTACTCTGACCTTAAACTCAGTAAATAAATGTCCTTTAGAAATGAAGTATTTGGGACATTTTAATGCCAGTTATGGCATTTAATATAGTTTTCCACATAGTTAATGAGATCTAGTGTAGCATGTTGCATGCTTAAACATCAAACATCAGATTATGCATCTTGTATAACCTAGATAAAACATGATGGAGATGATCGAGACGTACAGCTCCCTTATGTTTTATCTACATTACCAGAGATAAGTTTTGAAAAAACATTACATCACAGACAAGGTCTCCTGCATAACATTAGGAAGATATGTGTTCA
Organism: Distichodus sexfasciatus; assembly: GCA_032718565.1. Classification (NCBI taxonomy): domain Eukaryota; kingdom Metazoa; phylum Chordata; class Actinopteri; order Characiformes; family Distichodontidae; genus Distichodus; species Distichodus sexfasciatus. The sequence goes on along the minus strand of JAVGVS010000002.1, from coordinate 6,397,718 downwards.
CTTATAGAGAATTGCGTACTACAATCTGGTAGGAAAGTTCATTGGCAGATGTTGTTTGAACAAAAGTACGTGTATTATTGATTGAGCCCAGTTTCTCTGTACAGTGTCAACAGCGGCTAGATGTCCTGCCACCTCGTCTGACATGATCCTCTCTTCTTCATTATATGAGTCGCCTCTACCGGACTTCCCTTAACAATGCACATCTGTTTCTTTACCAGTGCTTCTGGATGCAGCCTCAGAGAGGCAAAAGAGACAAACAAATCTGACAGTTCTGAAGAGAAAAGGTGGGGTTTACCAAGGATTTATGACGTCTTCAAAAGTATTTACTAAGGCTGTGATTGTAAAGATGGGGTCAGGCTACTCTTAATAAGCTCAAAAGTACAAGTACCGATCAGGAAATAGATAGCTGACTAGGATTATTGTTTGTGATATAAAGATATCTTTATCTTTAAGATAACTTTTTCTTGGTTGATTATTATCTTGACATTAAAATAGAGTACCTACTGACATCAATATAACTGCAAAGCACTGCATGAGATACTTTTACATGCATTTCTATTAACATGTGCAATAAGTGTTTTAACTGCATTTTTTAACGCAGCTAAGAATATGTAAGAATGAAAAAAACAAAGCTGTCTTACTTTCCTCTTATCTCACTTTTATTTTGTGGTTATCGGATTAGTGCCAATTCTAATAAATATGAACAGTCTTGTTAAAGAGACAAAAAGTGCAGACATATTCAATTTCTAACAACACTGCAATATAAGACACAGCAAATCCTGATGTCTAATGTTGTGGTTTGAGTTTCTCAGTGTGTGACCACAGAGTGACAACATGAACAGCTTAGTCTGTTTCTTTTACTGGCATCACATCTCACTGCACTCTTGAGACAGATGGAATTCAATAACGATCATATTAATCTTGTGAGTGTCAGAAATAGTGAAACCTCACACATGCATGTGCTTCTACACACACAGTCTTTCTATATTTTTCAGTTCAACCCCAAGCAATAATAATCTGTGGTTTTCCTATCTTTTAAGGTCCTTGCACTTGTCTAAAACCTGCACACACACACACACACACCTGAGCTTATTTATCAAAGTTAATTGTGTTTTTATTTAATTTGAGCTGTAAACATTGTCTGCACTAAAAACAGGAAAATATTGCGATCAAATATAAACTTGTGTGTCTCAGTATTTAGTACTGACTGTCATTGTTCTATGTTCTGATGTTTAAAAAGCCATTGCCAAAATGCAATTCAGAGTCTTGGCTTAGACTCCAGCAATCCACACACACACACACACACACAAACACACACACATACACAAGTTGCTTATTTCCACAAAACTACAAACAGATTTAGAGTCTAGACTTACTAACCTTCTGATAACCTATTTTTCAACGACATTGTGTCTTAGGCCTCATTTCTAATTCAAAATGTAACTTTACATGTATGCTAAAAATGTACACATTATACATTAAATATAGGTTCATTAAACTTAACTAAAAAACCTTATTTTAAAGGTTAAAATCTGTATAAAAGGACAAAACAGTGGCGTGATGGTTAGTGCTGTCGCCTCACAGCAACGTCCGAAGGGCCTTTCTGTGTGGAGTTTGCATGCTGCCCCCATGTTTGCGTGGGTGTTTTCTGGGTGCTCCGGTTTCCTTCCACAGCTAAAAGCATGCAATATAGGTTGATTGGGGATTCTAAATTGTTTGTATGTTTGTGTGAGTGTATCTGTGCCCTGCGGTGTGCTGCACCCGTATACCCGGGAAAGGCTGCGGCCTCTGTGGCCCTAACACAGCTTAAGTGGATCAAATAATGAATGAATGAATCTGTATAAAAGTGAGGTCACAAGTAAAACTCTGGTAAAATTATTCTGAGTCATCCTGAAACCAGAGGATTAAAGTTAGTTTAGCTATTTTAGCTTGTCATGTTACAGTGGAATTGAAGACAGTCAGAGAGAGAAGTTCGCTGATCAGACACATAAACCAACAGTGTGAAGGTTTAAAAAGATCACATGGACAAAGATCACAAAAGTAAAATTCAATGCAATGTCTGCATGATACAGTGAGGAGAGATAGCACCACTGCTCTTTATATTTCATTTTTAAGAAATGTATTTATGAGGCCAGTTTGTGGGTAGCCATTAAGGATAGTGAAAATGTCAAGGCTTCCTAAGCTAAAGAGTGGAAATAATACTCTCTAAATGTCCATATTTCGACTGAGCTCTCTTGGAGCATAAAAATTGTACTTTGAATTTCATTGTCTCCCCAGACTTTCACATGGCAGCATGCATCACTGGAGAGAGAAAGAAAGAGAGAGAGAAAGGCACAGCGGCCATCTGTCCATCTCCTTTTTTCCTTTATAATGGATTGAGAAACCCTAACAAACGTCTTTCCACAGTTCTTGAGCTTGCCAAAAATCTTAGTGTTTGTGCAGAGTCAAGGCCACATCCCCCTCAGGGGGTTCTTCTCAAATCCACCCTACCTTACTTTATCAAACACTAGGTCCACGCTAATTGGCCCAGACTTGGCAGAGCCGACAGCAGAGCTCACAGACTGGCACATAAAGGAAAGTTTATAGCGGCGAACCCTGCGGGTCCTACAGAAGTGACCCGAGAAAATATAGTTATGTGTGTTTATCTAATATAGACAATGTGGCCATGTCTTACAGGCAGTGCACAGTATCCCATCTTCAGTAACCTTCAAGCACTAGCAGTCCTTAATAAACATCAATATTTTCCATCAAATGCCAAAATTCTCCATCAAACACGAAAATCTCCATCAAACACATTCTCCATCAATTACCAAGATTCGAATGTTGCCAGTTGGCTTTATAATGTTTAGTTAAACTGAAGTGGCTAACAAAGAATCATTCTGACAATGAATCAGTGTGAACAAGAATGTAGGGTTAGGTTTTTTGGAGAATGTTGGGTAAACTTGAGTGTGATAAGTGCTAATGCCATGTCAGATGAAGATTGTTACAAATGTGGGTCTTTCTTGTTCATCTGAGTAATGCATTCTCAAATAAAATAATTATAAAAATGTTGGTATATACACTTACTCATAAAAGTAATATTTGTCAGTATACCATGCCTCTAGTCATCTCAGCCATGAAATCATCACAACGTATTCTGGATTTTAGTATACTAATACCCAAATTTTATAAAAATCAAGTAAGATATATTCACACTGTTGTCTCTGACTCAATGACCAACGTTTCTTCCTTGGACAGTTTTGTAGTCAGTGCAATTAAGGACATCCCTCATTATATTTATACAGTGCTATTTAACACCATTGCACAGGCAACATTTTAGCTCTTGTGTGTTTAATTTAGCACACATGCCGTGCCAGAGAGATCCCGTTACGCTATTAATATCTCCTTGCCTGTGCTGCCTCAACCTGCTCTCTTAAAATAAGGCTGCCAAAAAGTTCTTTGAAACAATGCCATTTCAAGAGATGGGTCTTACTGAGCCTATTTTGTTGGTGCCGCAAAGATGGAAAAACCTGTTTCCAAACCTAAAAACGTATTTATTTATCTCGGGGGTTTCTGTACAAGAAACACATTATAGAGAGGAGCTTTTCATGTCAGCAGTTACAAGTGGAGCCAGCAATATTTTACACAAAGGATAATAATCGCATTGAAATCCAGTTTAAGTACCAATTACACTATTGGGACTATTTAGGATAATTGTATTACAAGCAACAGACCCACATGGCTGAACAGCACACTAGTCTTACAGATCAAAACATAAAGTCCCTCCTGCACAGCCTACTTTAAAATATAATGCTAAACCATTCGCGAGAAATGGGGAAATCAGGACAATGACCAAATAACATTTTCTCACTTTAATCCTGATGTGACACGTTACTATTTAAGTCATCTTCATCCTAACAAGCACACACTTGGAATTCGTCTACTCATAAAATAAAGCTTCTTAACTAATGAATCATATGATCTCATCAGTTTCGGCACCTAAAATGGTTCTCCAATTGTATTTCTCAAAAAATAACCCTTTATTTTCAAAATTCACAGCCCACTTTAATCAAAATGACGCACGTAGTAGTCTCACATCACGCTGTAATGCTCATCAAATTACACATATTAAACTGAGAATTATTGCGTTAATTTTTCGTGGTATTAAAGGTTTGTGTAAACACACAACGAAGGCAACTGTTCGTTTAAAGTCTTAAAGTTAGACGTAAAAATCCCCAAAAGTGGAAATAAAAAGTAAAAGAGATACACAGACACGCTTCTCAACAGCAGACTGGGCAAAACGCACAATGTGCAAAACGGGAACACGAAAACGCATAATCCCGGAAAATAACCCAGAATTGCAAAACGGGAATATTTCGAATGGAAGTGCGATATATTGCACCGTTTCCGTTATTTCAGATGGACACGTTCGGTGCCGTCACTTCACCAGCGCGCACAATGGCTACTGCGTTAGACATTTTATTCTGGAGCACGGAATAACGGGACGGGGGAATCGGCGAAAGCAAAAAAGCTCTTATGCTTCTAAATCTCAATCCACCACATTTACGTTGGGGCTTGATACGGACGTCGCGTGCGAGCAATAAAGCGTGAGGTCCGGGAGGGCGCGTGCACCGTCTCCGCGCACTCACCTCGTTCCAGGGTAAGCGGCTGGGCCACCGTCGCCATGACTGCTGCTGCTGCTGCGGCTGCTATTGGAGAGAAGCGGCGACGGCGGCGCGAGCATCGGCGGCAGCGCGAGCGAGTGAAAGTGGTGGGAGGCTCGCGATGGGAGTGGTCGCGCGTGGAGTGGAGCGGTTATTTTGGTGCCGCGCGCTTCGTCCCAGCGAACCGGACAGCGCGTTGACGTTAAATTTGGGCTGAGAGCCAATGCCGATTGAACGTCAGTTTGCTCATCAAATTAACGTTGATTTAACGGTGTATTGAGGCCAAAATAACCAAATCCTCAAAAGAACAGAATCTAATACTTTTAAACGTGTTCGTGCCCTAATTCTTTATTACTGTAATTCTTCTGTTCATGCCGAATGTAAAATATTCACCTCGGTTATTTGTAATTTTAAAAAATCCTAAACACGCACTTCTGCACTCATAATCCTCCAAACATCTAAACACGACTATATTTACAGTGTCACATTTGTCTTATAAATGCATCTCTGACCGTAATTTCAGTTACAGAGTTGACATAAGTTCTAAAGATGAAAACCATAATTTACATGTTTCACTATCAAGTTATCTGTTTGTTACCTTGGAAGAGAACTAGTGAAAGCGCGCGGCTATATAGCTAGCAAATGCTAAAATTATCGTGCTAATGTAGCAACACCCAACTAGCCCCTCCAAAGCAAGAATTTTAAGTAACTTACCATGTGAGAGTTTATACAAGTAAATTAACCGGAGATAACTACTCAGAGTAATGATTTGGATATTTGAATAGATTAAACCGCTCCTAATTAATACATTTAATGGTTCAATCTATTCAAATATTCAAATCATGATAACTCAAACCTTATAGAAAACTCTCTACTGCACTGCAGGCTGTGCATAAACTAATTAAGCCAAATTCAACTAATATTTAATTACCTACAGCTAATAATGAAAGGACATTTTGAGGAAATACCTGTGAAATATTATCATCAGACTTGCCTGAATACATAAATCCTCTAATGCTTTGGGCTTCCATCTTGTCAAAGTCAGAGAATTTAGGCCTATAATATATTTTATTGTGATGGTCAAAACTGTTATCAATACTAGACTTTGTTTTAGCTTTACTAAAAAAAATTAAAATATCTGGATATAATACCAGAGCTTACCATCACAACATTTAGATTTACATATATATTTAACAATTAATTTTGACTGCAGTTTTAGATGGCAATCCCTATGTTTATCACTTACTGTACAGCTGTTGTACAGCACAATCCCAGGATCTGATCTTCATATCTAATCTCTTCTGCATCTCAGCTCACTGGGACAACATAATATGGTTTATTCTGAAGATCATAGTCTGAATGATGTGTATAACCTGACATGAATGCCCTGGAGGCCAGTCAGAGTGGAGGGTATTACTGTATTCCAAGAAGAGAACTCTGGGTCCAACCTGTAAATCTATGTTTATATACAACAACAATCCTACAGCAAGGTTTCTTAGCAGGATGAACTATATAGCAAGTTGACAGTGTTGATTTGTCACATACAGGATTTACAGACAGCAGCCACTTTACTAGAAACACCCAATTTGTAACTCCACCTTGCTGGTGCAGAGAGACCACATCCCAGAAACTTACCAGTGATGAATAAGTTACAAGATGACTGACAGATTACACATAACAACAGAAGCATTACAGTCTATGATTATTCACACAAAAGTACAAATTAATTAGGGCCTATTTATTAATTTCATGTGTACTAAGGATACAGGGTAATACAGGGTAGTTGTTGTCTGCTTAAAGTGACCAGTGAATGCTGAGCTGACCTTGAGTTTTTTACAGTGTGGAAAGCATATGATCAAGAACAGCACAGAGAATGTAAAATATTAAATATTGAAGCTATCTGAGTGTAGTTTCTCTGGCAACATCATGTTCTAGAAAATGCACTGCTGAAACTAACTTTTCTCCCTTTTTCAAAAATTAAAAAATAGCTGTAGGGCACCAATAAGCACTTCAGAAGTTTTGCTTTAAGATCAGAAGCAATGTGAGGGCTCAGAAAGTGGCTGAACTCAACACTGACTTGTTAAACCACAGCATGAATTGCAATCACTGAACACACACATAGACATATACAGACTCACACACAGTGCTTCATTTCAAACGATCTACCAATCTAATGTAGAATATAGCGTTCTTGCAGCAATGGCCCACTTTTTAATAATGCCTGTTAGCTGTGGGTTTGATTGATTACAAGCTGATATGGAGGGTACAGAGTGGCTTAGCCCCAGGACAACCTGCATTGACTCCATCCCCCTTTCCCCCCTCCGCTGCTGTTTGCAGTGGACAGATGTGGCATGCTGGTTAGTGATGGGATAGAGGGAAGGCCTAAAGCTCCAGAGAATGAGGCCATCGGGAGATTACTGTCCTGCAGCCATATGGGGCAGAATGCGGGCCTCTGGAAAGCATTTCTGCATGAAAAAGGCAGTGGGGATTAAAAGAGAGAAAAGTCATGGTAGAACAGATGAGGGACTTAGAGAGAGGGCAGAAGTGGAGGGTGAAGAGAGAAACAAACCTAAGTAAATGGTGGACTCTGTATAAGCAAATACTCACTGTTCACTTCATTAGCTACACTGGTTCATCAACTCATTAAACATCTTAAGTCAATCAAGATGTCTTGTTGATGGTCATAGGTCGGGGACGAATAGCCAGACTGATTCAGATCTTTTAATAAGGTAGTATAAACTGGAATAACTACATTCCACAACCAAGATATGCAGAAGGGAATTTCTGAAGAAACAAGTGAAACCTAGAAGTAGATTAGTTTCAGCAGGAAGAGACCACATCAGATGTTACGCCTTATAGCTAAGACTAGGAAAATTAAGACATATGAGACAGAGGCTCACCAAATTGAACAATGGAAAAACAGCCTCAATTTCATAATATTTTCGCAAAATTTGGCTTAAACAACATTACAGCATCCACCCTGCTATGTATCAACAATTCAGGTTAGCAGTGACGGTGTAATGATGATCTAGAGGAGATTTTCTTGGCATACTTTGCATCTCAGTATCATTTAAATGTCATCTACCTCAGTATTACTGCCATGCCTTTATGATGACATTGTGTTCATCTTATAAAGGTTACTTGCAGCATACAGAGTATCTAGAACATAGGGTCAAATTTTGGAAGTAAAGACATCAACACACTCACATGTACCCACCCACACACTGTGATATAACAGGATATCCTGAACCTGACCAGGAAAAAACATGTTTATTTCTGTGATGGGAAGTCTTGGAAAGAAAACATGTATCTGTCAGTGGCGGTATAAGTGTGAGGAACAATGAGAGCTGGGCTGAAAGCATTGCCTCTTGTAGTAAGTGATGAAAGATATGCATCTTCTCACGAGTGCAGTGTTGATGCTGTTTGCTCCTTCTGAGGAAGCCAATGACATCCAGCTTTTATTTGTTTCACCACCTCCTGACTGCAACAAACTTATACACAGTTTGATTCAGGAGATGGATGAATGTGTGTGACGTTGACGCCTCGCTAATATGTACATGAATAAAAACAGGAAAATGTAGAAGTGCTTTAATTAGAACTGCCTTATCTTCTTTAAAGAAGTTTAACGCAATGAAAGGTATGATTGTATTGCAAAGAAAAGGGGTTTTGTTTTTCACATGAGTGCATTCTAGCAAGCATACATGTGAGGTGATTCTGCAACTTTTAAAATGTATTGCCTCATACAGTATATGTCATATAATTCTGTGGGTTTGTGCATGTCATTAAAATGTAAATTGGCATCTACATTTTCCAGCTTTGGGGGGAGTCAGAGGTTGCAGAGATTAGGTCTGACCATCTCTCCGAACAGCTAGCAGGATGCTGCTAAATCCGATCCCGACACACTTAACTGCAGGGTTTAGCACATCACTGCACGCTATTTGCATGATGCTTTTAATAATTTTTCCCATTAATGTCTTTCCCATTCCACATCTTCGCCCATTGTATCACACTGTCATTTAACTGGTAGCCAGACAGGGTCCATCCTTCCCTTTAAAATAATGATCATCTAAACAGTGTGTCAAGAGAACAGACATTGCAGAATTGCCCTTATGATCGTCTTGTCATGGAAACATGTTTATGAGTTAGAGATTGTGACTATTGTCTGACAGACTGTTTTCAATTTTGCTCTAAGAAAGCATTGCTGCACTGGAAGTTTAGGAATGTTGTTTTGCTGTACAGTGTGTGCAATTGATTATACCAGCGCTTTGCAAGCAAATTGAGTAACAGCTCTGGTCTAACAAATGGATCATGCTCAGAGATATATTTATCTTATTCAGTTCCACTACATTTGAAGCAGTTCACTCCAGGATCAGGCTCTCTGTGCAGCCAGAGTGTGGCCACGCCATACTGATCGCTCTAGAGACTGTAATGCAAACTGTGTACCAGTAATTGGTTAATCACATTAAAGGAGCACAAAGATGCTTATGTGACTAAAAATTGGGGGCTTGGCCACATTAGCATTTTTGGGTGTGACCAAAATAAATAGGTTAATGAATTATGCTAATCTAGGCTGATTACTTTAGTTAAATAAATTGAAAATAATTTTACAAGAAGAACCCAGATTTTACAGAATATGCTGTAATGCTGTGCGTACTTGAAACCATATTAATATTCATAATTTACCAACTAAGCCAAAAAGTAAATGCCTGAATCAGACTGGTTTAATTAGGGTGCGGTCTTAATAACAAAAAGCATACAAACATTTCTGTCTTATTTCCGCCTGATTTGCAGACAGAATCCAGTCCACTTCACCAATCACAACATTAGAAGAGAAACCTGATTTTTAAAAATCAACGTTAGGGTGATGGCTGGCGTGATTGCTGGAGACAGGAGTCCAAACCATGTGTGGAAGCAAGATGCCATCTGTGTTTAAATTGTGCTTAGTAAAATAAAGTTACAGGTTACCTCTGAGAGAAGAGACTACACCGTGTCTTCAACTGCCTCTGCATCCTGAGTAGCACTGGGACTTACTGCATGGAAGCAGTGGGAGGATTTGAGCAAAGCATCGTGTATGCAGCAGTTTTAGAAGATTGCTTCTGTGTGTGAAAATGATTACAGTCCACCTTTACTCCAGTTTCTCCTGAGGATAAGATTTGCAGTTTGCAGTGCAAACTAGGCTCTCTTATTTCTTACTTTCACACCACAGGATAGTTTGTGGAGTAACATCACAAAGCAAGTTTCAGAGAAGTGGCCCATTAAAGCACACTGATGTGGATTTACCACTAATGCTTGTGCTTTGCTAACCTGATCCCTGACATATTAAAGCACACCGAGGTGAGAAGTTTTAAGGCATTAATCACAGCTGGTCTGTTAGGAAAGGTCTTGTGTTTTTAGTGAAGAAGGGTAGTTGTTATACAGATATCAGGTTGGACTTCTCCACTGGCATACAAATACCATACCATACGTAACATACTTTACATAATTAACAGTAACAGTGATGCAATTTTAAACCTGAGAGATGTTTACATTTACAATTATGGCATTTGGCTAGAAGCGCTAATCCAGAGTGACTTTCAGATCCTAGTCCCTGGAGAAACTTAAGGTTCCCTGGAGAAACTTAAGATTCAGGGGCTTACTTAGGAAAAGAACTCTGGCTTTAAGGTCCTCCCAGGACTCATTTGACGAACTCCAACACACTTTTACTTCCTCACTTAGACCACTGTGGCACCACCCTGCTGTTTGTTCACACTTGACAACATGGAACCACTGCCCCCCATCCCCATTGTTTCCTTATTACCACTCAAAAAGTACTCATGGAGCTTGGCTGTGTGGTACTTTTGGCCATGCCATTCAGCAGCGATGGCTTGAGCTAAATATGGATTACATAATTTTTTTTTCACAGTACTGGTCAGGTATGGCACAGTTTATAGCATCAGAGGAAAATTGCCTGCGTCCCGATGATGATAATTGGCATACTGACCAAAAGGTTGTGGGTTCAAGAATGGGTGTATCTTACATAAAGCACCACCACTGCACCTGTGAATAAGGCCCTTTACCCTAAATTGCTTTAGAGATACACTGTGCTGTAACAGAAAATGCACATGGCTGTTTATATGTGGCTCTGCTAAACGTCAGTGAGGGTTTAACATGCAAATCAGTGCTAATGTGAAAGTTTCTTCAAACTGGATTGAGGACTGATCACCTCAAATTGCAATTAATATACCCATTTAATCGTCATTGAAATATGTGCAATTTTATTTGCTGTTGCATTAAATCATGCCTTCAAGGCCCTCAGCAAAACGTCTTGCAAAGCCTTTCTTTACTGACACTATAGCGATTATAAATAATTCCTGACACTTAAAAGCAATTCTTATCATGTATTTCCTTTCTATCCAGTATGGAGTTCACATTTTTATAGTGGCCTCTGGCTGCCTGTGTAAGTATTGTCTACTTCGGCCATTTTTAAAGTTAGGAAAGTTGCTCAAACGTCACTCAGCAGCTTGTGCAGGCGTTGCAAAAGAAGGTACGATCAACTCAGCACATCGGAGCAAAACCAGTTGGATTAAAATGCGGATTTTTCAAACTTCTGCGTTTAAAAACTACTTTAGGAGCTTTGCGGTCACGAAATTGAACGGGGTGGAGGAAGACGCCGATGTGTATTGTAGATGTTTAAAGGCAACCGCGGGACTTTGCGCTGTATTTAGGACAAAAGTGCAGCACCGGAGTCAGTTTTTGCACGCTTACGCGTCATACGCCGTACCGAAGCGGTATCTGCACTCGGATCACACCGCACGCGCCTACGACGAGGCGTTCGGTGCTGCACGAGACGAGCCCACGCGTTTCTGGAGCGAAGCTGCGCGCGGAGTGACGTGGTTCGAGCGTTGGACACACGCACTGGACGACTCGGACCTGGTGTGTCCAAAATGGTAAGGGCATTGAGGATGAGCAGAGACAAATTTGTGTACCATTATATCACACTTGTACAAAGTTTCAGCACTGCTAGTGGCATTTAAGGGCTTTGCAGTACCATTGACGTGTAGTTACACTTCCAAACAACTTCCAGACACAACTTCTACACGCTCAGTACTTCCGGGTTGTAATTACGCGCAGGGGGCACACGCGTGGGAGTCACAAACAAACTAATGTCTGTATAGACTTGGGACAGACAAAACTTGTGGATTGAAGTGTTTCATGTTTTTGTGAGGGACTAAAATCGACAAAAATTCCGAGATTGTTGCTTTGTGATCACCAAATGGATGAGTTTAATAAGTGTGATGTAGATTAGTTAATTATGAAGTTCCTCACACAAATATAAAGACATAGAGACAACATGAAGTTGTTGTGAAAATCGATATAAAATGTAACTACATGCAGTAATAGAGTTTTTGTCAACATATTTGTTTTTCTGTCAGGCTTCAACAAATCACTACCTTTTCCCCACTGCATCTAATCCCGTCTCATTTAATAAATACTAGACAACCCAGTCATTCAGATACACAAACATCTGTTGGAGGTTATGGATCATGCAAGGACAATGTCCTCATATGACCAGCACTTAATTGCAAGATTTGCAGTGCAATAAGCCATTCCTGAAGTATTGCTGTCAAAGGAGTTGATTTGTCAGCCTGATTGATTAAAAATATGGTCAAATGTGCTCTAGCTTCATTTGAACACGGAAAGTAAAGGATATGCTTTTTCAATCCCAAAGAAAGCATTAAGAAATAATAGTAAGGAGGAGTTTGGGTGTTTGCTGAAAGTGTCATTACAAGAAAATCCATAAAATCTGGGATAGAACATTTTTGACTAAAATGAAAAGAATTTGCTGTTTTGGCAAAAGTAATTGTTGATACATTAGCATTTAGGTTTCCATTGAAATCCATTCATAATTGTAATTCTCTTAAAAGATAACACAAAGTCTGTTTTGCCACATATGCACCAAAAATGGAGGATTATGTTTTAATCTTTTGAAAATTAAAGATATTCTATTAATATATTTATTCAGAACCACATGTTTGTTCTATTCCAGTGTTATGATGAATCCAGGCAAAATGCCACCAAGCCATTGTCAAAATATGTGTGAGAGTTTATGAGTCTCCATGCAACTGTGTCTATCTCTACTACTGCCTAGCAAATCTTAAACCTATAGAACGTACAATATCCAGGCCTTTAAGTTCATGGTTATGGATCTGGATTAAAATGAGGTTTAAGTATTTTTAAAAAAACTGCAGTATGTTGCCATGTATATTTGTGTGGTAGATGTTTAACATTGGGTTCAGAGCTAAACTCTGCAGAATTGTAGATTGCCAGGAAGGATTTTCAAAGATGTTGTATGACTTGCATTTGCTTTCGGTAACTCATGTGCTCATCACCCTGCAAACTGGCAGTCTCGTCAGATGTCTGTTTTTGAATTTCATAGGTTTGTAGGGGGCAAGTTAAACATGTGCTACAATGCTGTAGATCGCCATGTCGAGGCCGGGAGAGGAGAGCAACCTGCCATTATTCACGACAGCCCTGTTACTGGTACCAAACAGGTTATAACTTACAAAGAGTTGCAGGATCAGGTATACAACAAAAGTTACAAAAGCATTAATAGTATGTGATGCTGAAATATGTGTTCATACACACATTACCAAACTATATATGCATGTCAGAGCCATACTCTTTTCTTGTGTAGGTGTCCAGGCTTGCTGGGGTCCTGGTGAGGCAGGGTGTAAAACAAGGGGATGTGGTGGTGATCTACATGCCCATGGTGCCCCAGGCTATGTTCACCATGCTGGCATGTGCCCGCATTGGAGCTCCTCACAGCCTCATTTTCGGGGGCTTCGCCTCCAGAGAGCTCTCAGTCCGCATCGACCATGCCAAGGTTAGGTGAGCTTCATGGACCTTTATTGGGAAACAGCAATGTGGAGGTGCAGTAATGCTTAGTTTGATTAGGGATGCAGAGTATTTAATACAGTATCTTAATATTCATTTTTAGTGCTGAAGTACGCTCATTGAAGTACTGAAGGTTGCAGATGAGCTCACTTATGTTGGTTCATATAATAAGAAAGTCCTGTTATATTGGCATTTTTGTTTAAACAGGGCATGTTTATTGATTCGGATCACTTTGCAAGTGTTACAATGAGACATTAAAACACATATGATCAATTTGCATATCTACACAATTTCCTTTTGGAATAATCTCAAAGAGATTGAATCTCTCTAGATCAGTGCAGGGTCAGTTATATATTACATTGTAGTTTATTAAGTTACTTGCTCCAGGTCCTCTTGTAGTAGATATTTTTTAACTCTTAAAAAAGCTTATGCTATCATGTCATGAAGGCGGAGTCTGTATTCGTGAAATAACCATTAATATATACCTTTAAAAGGTCTTTTGAATGTTGTCCTGACCAAACCTGTGAACTAATTATGTAATGTAAGTATTTCAATAGATAATGTTTTGTTTACTTACAAAATTGCCAAGATTTTGTTGCATAGGACACAAAAAATGACAGTAGTTTGAAAAACGTTATTACTAATGTGTGTTCATACCACAAATTACACCTGGTTTGCTCCCATCTTTCATGAATCATCCTATGTTTTCTCCTGTTGTATTTTTGTTTCCACCATTTCAATGTATCCAATTTCAAAACATTACATCACTTATCACAGTTACCAAGATTTTGGGGAGTTGGTAGTGTTAAGTCTCATTTTGGTTTGAGCTAATTAATGTGATTGTTCTCTTCTCCAACTCTTACCTGCTCTAAACCCTGCACTCTGACCCCATCTAATAGTACTCTAATATTAGTATGTCATATGGCATAAGGAATTTTTATGACATTCCACCCTAATAGTTAACATTGTTTTCCACATCAGCCCAAGTTGTTGGTTACGGCATCGTTTGGCATTGAGCCGGGAAGGACAGTGGAGTATATTCCTCTGGTGGAGAAAGCCCTGGAACTGAGCAGCCACAAACCCAACAAAGTCCTTATCTACAACCGGCCCGGCATGGTGAGATCCTCACGTGTCCTCTGGGTTAATCAAAACACATATTTCAATACACCGTTGTCCTGTACTCTCAAAACAATTTGGTATACATTGTCTACATTCCGACGCCACTTTCTTATAGCAGTCAGCGAGGAAAAAATATATTTGTGCAACAGAATGTTCAATTACTCTGCCATGACTAACAGTGAATGAAAGTTAATGGGGATTCTCAGCCTCAACCTACATTCATGTAAAAGTTATTCGATTACACAACTAAGCTCATCTACTTCCTGTGTTGTCATGGAAACTATCGGCAGAAATTCCTTTAGATGAGTTGTGATTGGGGAAAAGCTTGGCAATCTGTGTGTGTGTGTGTGTGTTACGAGAGCTACAAATGTAGAGTAAGTCATAATGTTAACAGCATTGCTTGATTTTTAAAGTTGGTACTTTCTGTGAATTTTAGTCATTATATTAATTGTTACAAGAGTATGTGTACACTCAGAGTGACTGTTTCAGAACTCTGCTGTAGAGAGGGGCCTGCTCCACCAAACATTTTCCTTTAATCGGCTCCGCAAGACTCACGCTCAAGATGCAACTTGTAACCAATCCAGCAAATGATCATGACCCGTTTTAAAAATAGAAATAACTACCCCAGTGATGAAAATGTAATCCAGTGATTACTTTCAATATGTTTTTTTTTCAAACCAAAATAAGAGCCCTGAATTTAGGTTGAAATGTTGCTTATGTTCTTCGTGCATCTCATTTGTTCATATTGGATGAAAGACAGTTCAGTAACCTTGAGTTTGTCATGATCTGATGGTCTGGTTCATTTCTCCTTGAAGGAGAGAGTGTCCATGCACCCGGACATACACTTGGACTGGGATGAGGAGATGGCTACAGCGAGGCCACATGACTGTGTTTCTGTCACGGCTGACCACCCTCTGTATGTTTTGTACACATCTGGCACCACTGGCACCCCAAAGGTAGATGCTCACAAGGCAAAAGAGTGAGAACACGTTAACAATTTAGGATTTCATTCATTTATGATTGTGCATGAACAGAAAGGAGTTTGAAAACATTTCAAGGAAAAAAATCTTATGCATTGTAACAAGAAGGTATATTTTCTAAAATGTAAAAAAAAAAAAACCCACTGAAAAACACTTTAGTTGTCATTGTGATCACAGCACAGCACAGTGAACCACAATTAAATGTGACCCTTGCGTTTGACCCATCCGTGAAGGAGCAGTGGGCAGCTAACATGCAGTGCAGTGCAGCAGCAGTGCTTGTTAGTTCATGTGAGCCCTTATTTAACTGACAAACATTCAAAGAAAAGGTTTTCAATCGTTCTACTTACCAACTATATTGTATTTTGTGAGTGTACACAAATTTACAATTTAATTATAAAAATTTGACCAAAAGTTTGGCTTTAGTGTATGGTGTTGTTTTCCTGTCACAGTAGGTGCAATATTGTTAATGCGATGCTCAGCTAATAAAATTGATCATTATAATTTAATGGCTGAAATGGCCATTTCTTGCCCATTAGCGAGATAACTAAACAATGTACATTTTGAGCGCCTGGATAGGTCACGTCATGTCATTATTGTAAAACATAAAAACACTCTTCTTCTTACATTTTCACACAATACATTGTCATTTGATATCACATCAAATCGAATATGAATCATAATGGAATTTAATTTGGAATTGTGACAGTACCCAGCCACTGATGATAAGTGCAGAGCAGCATGCAAGTGTAGTTAGATGTAGTGCAGGTCTGTCTCTCACACATGCATAGATCCTGACACACACACTCACACACACACACTTTAGTCAGATATATAGCCCTAACAGAACACTGGCAGTAGTTATTTACTGGCCCAAAACACAAAATGTCCCCTGCTGTATGTAAGTCGTGTCTGGAGCACACAAGTGTATTGAGCGTTAATAAATCACACTGCTGTATGTCAGGTGTCTCTGTGCCTGAGGGAGGCTTGGCACACATTCACGCATATAAAACAAGCCATTTAGTGATGGGGATGCCAGCTAGCCATGCTTCTGACTTTTAAAGATGTGATTCAGATGATTCAGAAACGACGATTTTGTTATTCATTTATCTTTCTTTCATTCCTTTTTTTCATGCTTTCTCTCCGTCTGTCTGTAGGGAATAGTGAGGGACACGGGCGGATACGCAGTGATGCTGAATTGGACCATGTCTAGTGTGTACGGACTGAGTCCTGGTGAGGTAGGTCATGCGCTAGTGTGAGTTGTGCGGCTCTACCTGGATCCCAGCAGCATTTGACCTCTTATGAGTCACATGACGTCTCACCTCCCGTCCCTCTCGCATACAACAGCTGAGCCGGGCAGATCGACTAATTAAAAATCCTGCTGCACGCTGTGATAATGTCATTAGTCTCCCTCTCTGTCTGTCTTTCTCACTCTGTCTCGCTCACTCATTCTCTCTCTCTCTCTCTTTCGTGCATCTCCTCTCTTTTTCTCTCTGTCTCTGCCTCTCCTCTTCTGTCTCTAAAACACACCACACTTTTTCCCTGTGTCTTTGCTGTCACCCACCCACTCACCCATCCACGCTGTTTCTCTTTCTCACACACCTTCTCTCTCTTTTCTCTGTATGCCTTTGACCCTTTCTCTCTATTTCTTTCTGTGCCTCTCTTTCTCTGTCTCTAAAACACGCCACACTTTTACTCAGTCACTCCCTCACTCACTCATCCACTTTTTTTCTCTCTCCCTCCTCCCCTTTTCTCACACCTTTTTTCTTTGATGTACAGTATTTGCTGCCACTCTGTAAAACACACCACACATTTTCTCTTTGCCTTTGCCCTTTTGCCTCACTAGCCTCTCTCTCTCTTTCTCTCAGGTATGGTGGGCTGCGTCTGATCTAGGATGGGTGGTCGGCCATTCATACATCTGCTATGCTCCCCTTCTCCATGGCAACACCACAGTGCTCTATGAGGTACTTAGTGTGTGTGTGTGTGTGTGTTTAACAGTGAACTGATCATGCTCTCTCCTAAACATATGCTATAATGACCTGCCGGCTGCTGACAGTCCGGATGACCTTCTCTCTCCTACAGAGAGACACTGAGCAATCTGTCCACTCTTACACACTCAGTCCTGTAACACAAAAAAGACATAAAGAGAGAAGACAGGAGCCATGATCATCTTTTTGGGTTAAACTGAAATCCAGACTGCAGTCTAATATTATTCCCACACTTCCATTCACTCCACACTCCAGAGCGAGCATCAGGAGTGTAAGTGTTTGGGATAGTTTGCACGTGGTGGGTGATGATTTGGCATCAGTTTTGTCTTCTGTTATGACGAAATCGCTGCTGGCTTCTTCTGCACTCATTACACGCTCTGTCTGTCTCTCCGGGAGCAGTCCAGGAGGTCGGGACAGAATTGATTATCCCGCCCTTTGCTCTAATCTGAAGCTTTCTCTCAGACAATCTCAGAGCCACTCTCTCATATAATATTGATATAGGTGCATAGACTTCTGTCCATTCTAATTAATTAAACACTCTGTGTTTTTCCTAGCATAGGAATTTAAGGCTAAGTTTGGCTTCAGCATTAAGGCGGTGTCTTCTGTATAATCATGATGCATTACTCTGCAGAATATGGAACTGTTTAAATATGACAGAATCTATTTTAAAACATTATTCATTCAAAATTCTTAATGTAAATAAAATGAGTCCCATGTCTACATGCATGACCAGTAAACAATTCTTGAGGATTTAATTCAATATAAAAATATTAATATATGCAAAATATATTTAGTTTATGTACAAATGTGCAATATGTCTGAAACAGCATTGTGATATTGTGATGTTGTACTTTGTGAATCCAAAACTACACACACTAATATTGTGTTGTTGCCAGTGCAACCACTATTTATTTTGTTTAGCTTTAATGGCAACTACGTTGGCACTGTGTGTGTGTGTGTGTGTTTAATGAGGAGTGTTGTGCAGTGGGTGTGCTGTATTTTTTGCCATAGTGTCAGTCTGTTTCCCCGCACACATGTGTTTGGGCCATCTGCCCATGAGGCTCCTTTCCAAAACACCTTCCATTTCAAACCCCCCCCACACACACACACAAGCCATCTTTATTCATCATCCGCAACCCAGACACCTGTGTTGGTCTGGCTTTCTTGGTGAAACACTCTCGCTTGGTGGCCTGAGTGCACCATCAGCATCGTCTTTTGTGCACTTTTTCTCATTAGATTGTTCCAGTGCTGTAAGCACTAAAGCATTCACTCCAAGTACATTTGAATTTACAGTTACTTGATTGCACTTCATATTCCATAAATTTCCAATTCGGAAAGCTTAATTTAGTTTTTTAGTTTGTGTTAATAGGGAGAAGAATCTGCTATTATCTCACTTGCGCTTTAAGCGTTCCTGTTTGCCATGTTGTGTGTGTACCTGTGTGCCTGCAGCAGTGTGTTTGTCCGTAGGGGAAACCTGTGGGGACTCCAGATCCCGGAGCGTTTTTTCGTGTCATGTCTGAGCATGGAACCGCCTCTGTGTTTACAGCCCCCACTGCTATAAGAGCTATACGGCAGCAGGACCCACAGGTGGCTCATGGGAGACGGTACACACTCAGCAGGTACATGTGACCACTCTCAAACCTCTACATTTTACCAATCCTCTTTTCTCAACAAGTAATCTCTACTGGGGCAGTGCAGTGATTAGGGAGTTGGCCCTGTTATCGGAAGGCTCATGAGCAAGGTACTGTCCCTAAGCACTGCTCCTTCATAAACGGGTCAAATGCGGTGGTGCATGGTGTGCTGTGCTGTTTTCAGAATGGCAAATACTCACTCACTCACTAAATGTACCCTATACACTTAACCACGTCCCTCCCTGTGGTAGGTAGCCACATTTCCTTTCCATCTCCAGGTAACCACTCTCCACCCCTCAGCATGTTATCTCTTCTGGCAAACACTTCATTTTCCAAATAAAAAACCTTTCCACCTACAAATGACCACTGCCATTCTTTTTATTGTTGATACTCCCCTCAGCACCTTGTCTTTATAAGAAACCCTTCCTCTCCACATGTAGCCATACCCCTCCCCTCTACAGGTAACCATTCTATGTTCAGAACCAACAGCATTTTCCTTGCCACTTCAGGATGACAAAAAGAGTGACCCTCAGCTCATCACTGTCCTTTCTCTAATACATTCTTCCACTAGATGGCACCTTCAAAATAATGGGACTCATTCGCCAGCCATTCTTACGATGAAATTTGTTCATGAAGATTCTGGCGTTCACCAGTGTTTTCTGATTTGAGATTCGTTCTTACGTAAGGACAGAATTGACAAACAATGAAGAGCACTTTTGCACAAATTTTAATGCATGCGTATTCATTAGCTTATTAGGTCTTCTTCAAAATAAAGAATTATATTGCTGAACGAGGCCCAGTGCGCCTTAGAGTTATTGCCTAGAAATTATCTTAACCCATTTCAAACTTCCACTGACCCAGTGTTTCCACTATTTAATTTACACTATCAAATGCCAAAATTCCCCATCAAATGCCAAAATTTGACATCAGACACTGACTAATGTGAATCCTCATATCAAAGAACCAGTGTGAATAATGGAAAACAGAAACTTAAAGAAGAATCTCACAGCTACTGCATGCCAGCTCAGCATTTGGGTTGTCAGGGTTTGCTATAGAGTGTGGGATATGTTTTGGCTTAAAATGACTCATCAGTTTTAAAATTGGTCTATAATAGTGTTAAATTCTTTCTTAAAGCATTCCATGAGACTGTAGCTCAGTATGAAGGTGTAATATCACAGTGGGGGGACATCTTAGCCGGATGAACATGACAAAATACATTTTCAAATCAAGCCTTAGAAACACTTTTTGACTTAAGCTTTGAAAATGGTTAATTTGTCCTGCTGAGTGCAATTAAACAGAGGCGTGTTCAAAAACTAGCCATTACATATCATGGTTATCTTAGGCTTATTATTGGCAAAGATTGATAGGGGATATTACATTTCACCTGCTGCTGTTTGAAATGATCAGGCCTCTATTGTACATGAAGCTGTAGAATGTTGTAAACAGGAAGACATTTCCTGTGCAAATAAGGTGTTTTTCATTTGTGAATAAGAAAAAAACTTATTTTGTTTCCCACAGCTGTGTGAAAGCCCCTGAAGGGCTTCATAAAAATGCATCTCATAATTATGGCAAGAATAAATGAGTTTTGCTTCAGGGACATCAGGAACAGCTGGAGCACAAAGATGTAATGTAGAACACAGGTAACACAGAGCTGTGTGTGTGTTAGATGGAGATAGGGAGATAGATATTTGCATTTTAATTTGAAAAGAAATGAAATAGAGATAAAACTCGTATAAGGTGTCAGACGTGTAAAAGGTAGAAACTTCAAAGACCTCAACATAAGTGTGAGGGCAAATATGCAGTTTTGCTAATGGTAAGAGACAACTTTATTGATTTTCTTTTATGATTCTTCATGTTTTATTGTTACTGTACATGATCTGTACAGCAAATGCATTTTGGATCAATTGTGCCTTATTATGAGGACAAAAATATGCATGAAAAATTTTGTGGAGAGAAAAATGATCAGCGATACTAGAGTGGTTTGAGTCGCTGAAGGCCTCTGATGCAAAAGGTTTAGGGTGAGCCTTAAAACAGTAAAAGTATAAGTTGTAAGGTTCCCTGAGCAAACCCCAGGCTGTTCCAGAGGGTCTGTCTGCCATTAGGAAATGCACGTTGATCTTGTAAAAGTGCTTGATAAATGCAGAAAATTTGAATGACCTAGAATATCGAGAAGTCATGAGGCTTAAGTTAAACCACAGGTCTTTAGCAGCTGTCTGACAAACTGATGTTACTTTTAGTGTGAGTTTTTGTAGTATGAGATGCCTCAAGGGCTAGTTTAATACATGCATATTTACAAATAAAAACATTTATTTCATGCATCTTTAAAGGCTGTTGGCTGAAGAAATGCAGAAATATAAATAGGAAAGGAGAGCAGACTGTTTTTTGTGGCGTAAATGTGTGGATGTGAGAGCTGGACTCCAGCTCTGTTCCCCCTGGCTGCGATTACGTGCATGTATGTTGAGTTTAAATGGGGACAGAAGGTCGTGACCTCACTCAGTGGAGCATTCCAGCTCAGAGAGTCAAGACGTCAGAGGTCCGGATCGTAATCTCTGAGTGCAAATGTCCTCCACAATGAGGCTGAAGGGATTTAGATTTGCATTATTTGTGAGTATCTCTGGGCAACTTGCATGAGAAGCTATTATTTATTGACTGCACAGTCTTTCAGAACGGCAGGTTGTGTCATAAATCTCAAGTCTTGTGCGTAATTATTCATAGCCTCATTCTGCAGCCCCTCTCGAACCTCATTAACAATAATCTCTGTCTGCTCTCTGCTCTGTGCTGGCAATATCACTTAACCCTCTAAATTTCAGAACAATGAAATTCAGAACAACGAAATATGGAAAACGTTCAGCTAATTTTTAAATATACATATACAATATATTTCTTTTTGTTCATGGAAATATCCAGATATCATAACTGCAACTTTATTACATTATTAGCAAGGTATTATGTGAATGGTAAGCAGTGTGAATACCTAGAATAGCACCTAATATTAACTATTTAGCCCTAATTAGCAGTAACTGAACTCCTCCTCAAGGGACTGATCTAAGATTTTTATCACAAAGGAATAACTTTAAGGCCTTGGTGCATATTAAATCGTGTAAGCAGTAGGAGTTCACACAGGTTCATCTGCCTATTTTCACATTTATTAGCATGTTAACAGAGAAAAATGTGTGAAAGCAGTGCTCTTGATGCCTCAGGATCTGTTCAGTGAATGTTATTATGAATATTTATTCTGTTCTCTTTCAAACGTTCTTGCTGTTTCAGCTTCATTACCTGGCTAAGGTGCTGAATTAAATTTCTCTGCTTTGTGAAGTTTACTTCTTGTTTGTCCAAGAAAAATACTAAAAATGTAATTAAAACACAAAAAAATTAATTACTGCTACCTGATATGCATTCAATAATATTTTTAGTTAAAAAGTTAAAATGAACAGATTAGACTGTTCATATTTAAACAGATATTATCAATGAAATGTGATTTTCAGTATTTATACATAAACTCTGAGATTAAAATTAGAAACATATTCAGTTAGATGTTTTGACTAAGGGCTGTAGCTGTGTTACAGCCAATTATTATGCGAATCACACACTGACCGCAGGTAGAGGCTGGCTGTATGTGATTTTGTGGCTGTGTAGGGAAAACTCATTAAAAGTTTTCCCTTGTCAGAAGGCAACAGGCCAAAACCTGACTCTGTTGAAGCTGCCTGGCTTCTCACAAAGGGAAGGTTCTTCCAAAGATGCTGATGGGGCTAAAACAACTTAAGAAATCCCATTAACATATCTTTTTTGGAGGTCTAATAAGTGCTTGGGTGAAATCCTTCTATAAGACACTGATCTGTAAGGATGGGTGTGAGTCTGAGTCTTTCCTAATGCTTTTCCTAATGCTTCAGGTGCTGGAATGATGTTATTGGTGAGAGTTTTAGAGCATTGGATAAAGTGCTGATATGTTGATTCCACAAATTCTCTGTTATTTCTCTCTAGGCTCAGATCCTTATTTGTAGCAGGAGAGCGTTGTGATATAGAGACACTAGAGTGGGCAAAGAAGAGCTTCAGAGTTCCTGTTCTAGACCATTGGTGGCAGACAGGTGAGCACACACACACAAACACACACACACACATGTATTACTATCTTTGTGAGGTCCATAGACTCCCATAATGACTAGATGTGTATAATTTTACACCTAATCCTAACCGTAACCTTAACCTCAGTAAGCAAAAGCACATCTTTTACCTCTTTTAGTTTCTCAAATAAAACAAGCACATTTTCTATAAGGTCATTTTTCCTCATGGGGACCTCTCAAATGTTCCCACAAATCCCAAAAAAACAGACAAAAGCGATTTTAGAGGGACAAAAAGTCCCCACAATGCGATAAATACATGGCCCCACACACACACACACACACACACAAACAAACTTGTACAACTATCTTTGTAGGGACATTCCATAGACTCCCATAATGACTAGATGTATACAATTCTACAGCTAATCCTAACCCCTTTTAGTTTCTCAAATAAAACATGTACATTTTCTATAAAGTCATTTCTCCTCATGGGGACCTCTCAAATGTCCCCACAAAGCCATCAAAAATGGATAAAAGTGATTTTAGGATACAAAAAGGCCCCAAAAGGTCCCCACAATGCATACCATGGTACACACACACACACACAGACATTTGTCTGGTGATGTTGCAGACTTGGTTGACTGGATGTGATGGTTCTGCTTGGTGTGGAGAGAGTTGGGGGTAGCGGTTTATTGAAACTGAAATGATGCTCAGGATAATTGGATTTTCTGATAGAACTGACACACAGCCGCAAGTCAGACTGTGAACTCTCTCCTCTTTTCTTCTTCTTTTCCATCACACTCCTTCTCTCTGGCACATACACAGATTATCTAATTCAATACGGTTTGTGTTTTATTGGCGTGACTGTATCTAGTAAGTTATTTCCACGGCTCAGAAATGCTGCTCTGAGCATCGCCTTTGCATTTGATCAGAAATTTGGAAGTCTCTCTCTCTCTCTCTCTCTCTCAAAAATGAACAGACTTTTTTTTCTGAATGTCAGAATTTCCAGACCCCCTTTTTTAAACTAAAGCAGCACTTATATTTATTGTAATACTTGCACTTTATAGACTTAAACAGAAAGATTAAATTGTCCAGATCTGTTTGACTGATTTGAATAAATATTTGAGTGTTTCTATTAGGGGTCAACCGATTATCGACCATGCCAATTATCCAGGCAGATATCAGCATTTTGCTGATTATCGGTCTCGGTGTTAAATTCTGTTAAATCACCATTATTAAGTAATTACAAGGTGCTCTACTGAGGCTCCACAGCTGTCTCTTCTCTCTCTACCGTTATCTCTCGACTCGTTGCTTCATTTAATGTTCCACCCACAACAGCCTCTGATTAGCTATATGTCACATGAGTAGTAGCCAGTTAATGCTGAAGCCTTATTGTCACTCACACCACACTCACACATGAGCACAGTGTGAAGCTCCGCGAAGGAGAAGAGGAGAGAATTTCAGCTGAGCTTGGTGTTTGTAAAAGTAAAATATTTTACAGGTATCGGTTCCAAACAACAGTTATCGGCCCTGTTAACTAGCAATAACCGGTATCGATATCGGTCAATATCGGGCAATCTCTAGTTTCTATATATTTTTATGTCAAATCACCTGATCACTCACCGCCGGTAGCTTCTTTCGCTGATCCTGAGAGGTTTAAAATTCTGGAAATGATGAAGTGTCGTCACATCCAAAAAGGCTGCTGTTTTTAACTTCCTTAAACGTCATCAGTTGTGGCCTGATCTACATGCATAACGGCAGGCCATCCCAGAGTGAAAGAGTTTAAATAATAAAGTCTGCTTAATTATTCATGATGTTATAATGGCCAAATCTCGGGCAGTTTGTTTCACTCGTAACTTTGAAGTTATTTTAATATTTTAGCTTTTACATCTTTTTAATGGCAAGTTCATCATCATCATCATGGAGTGGTGGTGAAAGTGCTCCTCCCTCAGAGCTCTTCAGGTTTTTTTAGATCTTTGTGTTGAGATACTTAGATAAAACTGCAGCTGTAAGTGATCCAGATGGGAACAAATGGCATATATAAGTGTGAGCACGAGTTAGCATGTCAGCAGCATACCGTCATATGGTATATGCGTGCATGTTTGCTTGCCTACGTGTGAACACATTTCATGTTGAGTTTAGATTAAATGGATCTGATTTTACACCAGTGTTATGACTGTGACTACCTGGAACTCCTCAAACACGTCATTGTGTGTGTGTGTGTGTGTGTGACTAGGAGCAGGTTAGTAGATATTTGTGAGCATCAGACTGTCCCTTGTAATTTTAAGATACAGTAACTATGGGAGTAAATTGAAACTAATCCACAAAGACAGCAAGGTGTGTGTGTGTGTGTGCATTTGATGCTGAGTTTATAGTAAATATATATGGTTAAATCAGATATTTTACCTGTGTGAAACTCCTCATTCATACATTTGTTTCTCACACACACACACACACACACACACACATACACACTCACCCCTCCCTAATGCCTGTTTACACGCAGGTTAACAGTGGGCCAGACACACAGGTGTGTGTTGCTTGTTGCGGTGGTGAGCGCGTGACAGAGCGAGGCAGCTGCCGCTACAGAGCTGATAATAATCGCCCGCTATTTCAGGACGAGGCTCATGCACTGTGGGGGTGCGGTGGCGGGTGGGGGTCTGATGATGTCAGAGCTGTTGCACAGCAACCGTAATGTTTCCATTTGGCAGGGTGTGTGTGTGAGAAAGTACAGGGGTCTGTCTGCTTCAGCGTGTTCTGTGTGAGTCGTGTGTTGGCTGAGTGCCGAGGTCTGAATGACCTTTATATTGCACATTTCCACTCTAGACATTTGAACCTCAGCAGCACACAAACACAGTATTAGGTCCAACAACTCGGTCGTACACGGTGTGTGTGTGTGTGTGTGTAGTTTCTCTGTCTGTTTATAATCAAGTCTGTATACTCAGAACACACTCAAAACTTTCTCTCTCTCTTTCACACTCAATCAATATATCTATCCATCCATCCATCCATTCATCCATGTTTCTCTTTTTTCTCCCTCTCTCTTTCTCTCTTCCTCATGTCTCTTTCCCCTAATGTTTCCTTTTTCTCTCTCTCTCTTTACACACTGCTTTACATGGACCGTAAAGTAAGTTTATCACACATTTTTTAGATGAAGTATTCAGGCAGACTGTGTGTGTTTTGTGTTTTCATACCATTTGTGTGACTCAGAAAAGGAACTGTGCCACTTCATATCCAGCCCTGAGGTAGAAGTGACCTCCACAATGTCCTCCACAAAACAAACCTTGTTTATTTCACTGCAGAGAGAGTGAGAGAGAGAGTGAGAGTGTGTGTGTGTGCGTGTGAGCGCGTGCTTTCTCCATAACCCTCCTGCTGTCTCCTCCAGAGAGCGGTTCTGCTATCACAGCGTCCTGTATCGGTCTGGGGAACTCGCTCTCGCCCCCTGCTGGAACGGCTGGCAAACCCGTGCCAGGATATAATGGTGAGAAATCCCAGTGTCTGGCTCAGATGAGCTTTTATACATATTTCCTGTCCAAATACCACACACAAATGCAGCTCATCAGTGTGTTCATGCTGTTAAAAGTTAAACTCAGTACTTACAACCTCTGATGGAGATTAATAGTGTTCAAAGATAGAGCTAGGACACTTCACACACACACACACACAGGCCATAACTTCCCTTATGGGCTCTGTTACCTTTCATCATATTGTAAGATTTTGCTGCTGACCTTAAAACTAACCACAATTTAATCCTTTCCTTAAATCTTAATTTAATCTCAGAACTATGTCAGCACTCAGTTTCACCTCTTAGCTGACATTCTATTGAATTCCGACAATGCTGACAGTTCATAATGGAATTATGTGTTGTAGTTCGAACTTCAGGGCAAGGTGATGGTTGTGCTTTGTGTGTGTGTGTGTGTGTTTGGGGAGAAGTGTGGCTTACAGAAACCTCTCTAAAGGAACGACAAATGTGATTATTCAACCCTTATCTACAGTATATCCTTATTCTAGAACAACATAATTTGATTAACATCAATGTCAGCAGTATTGCTTTCTGTGTCTTGGTTTTATTATGTGCAGGGTCTGCTGAACAGCTCGGTGTTGGTTATGTAATAACACTGAGTGAGCTTCCTAAGCTGAAGACTAGTATCACCTCTTTCTGGTTTTTACACAGTGACTGTGGTGAATGATGATATGCAAGAAGTAACACCAAGGGCATTGGGAAATATTGTGGTAAAGTACGTTTTACAAACACACAAACACACATATAATGTGTTGACATGAACATCAGTCACAGTGAAATGTGCTAATTTCACTTTTATGCTTTTAATAAACTTGCAGTTTTGTAGAATGTGAGACCCACGTTTAGACTGAGAAGAGTGTGTGTGTTTGAATAATGTGGAGGTGAATAATGTGAATGGACGTGTGTGTGTGTGTATGTGCGTGTGTGTGCGATTGAATAGTGTGCCAGTTAAATAGATGTGGCCTTTCTCTCTCTCCCTCTCTGTCTCACACTCTCTGGGACTTCAAAGATATGACTGTTTTGCTGGAGATGAAACATGCTTAAGATGCTTAGGATGAAAAGTAAAATCTCTCTTCCTTCCTCCGTCTCCTTCTCTTTCTCTTGCTGTTGCACTCTCTCTCTCTCTCTCCCTCTCCTCTTTAACCTACCCTGCTCTCACTGTCTCTCCTCCTCCAGACTCCCTCTCCCCCCGGGTGCAGCTCTGTCTCTCTGGCAGAACCCAGCCCTATTTAAGGAGCTCTACTTTACCAAGTTCCCGGTAAGTTATGAAGAATCACTCAACTCTCACGCGACTGCTGCGTTTTCGTACGTCTGCACAAAACAGCAGCATGTCAGAGTCCAGGTCTGATCCTGCGGCCCCTCACTTGCTCCACTCTTCTGTTCCTCCTACCCCAGTTCATTAAAGTCCTGATGTAATTAGCTAACTGAATGAGGTGTTTTAAAGCTGGACTCCTCCACAAATACACAGAGTATTCAGTGTTCTGTTCAATCAGACATAATTCAATAACGGTGGGAGTCTAAATGGACGCCTGCCTTAATGACATTTACACAGCTGATTGAATTAATTCAATAGGGTGAGTGGTGATAGAAATCAGACAAAATAACAGAGTGTGTGTGTTGTTGAGGGAGAGTGTCCTTGTGACATGGCATCATCTATCTGTCATCATTATTGTGTAATATTAGGTGAAAGATGAAGATATGAATGCAAAGCAAGCATTTATGCTAAATGTTCCTGTTGGCTTTCATTCATTGTCCAGGGAACAGCTTTTGGGGAAGGTGGTAGTGTAAGGGGCAGTTGGTAGTGTGTTGGCCGATAAGGGTTAGGGTGTTTGCCCCTGTATTCAGAAGGTCGCTGGTTCGAATCCCTGGACAGGTAAGGTTACCACTGAGATACTCGTTAACAAGGTACCATCCCCAAGCACTGCTCCCCAGGCGCTGTCCATATCAGCTGCTTCCTGCTCCTTCATGGATGGGTCAAATGCAGAGATCACATTTCGGCGTGCGCCGTGCGGTGTGTGTTCATGAAAGATGTAAGATAATCACTCAAAAAAAACAACTACAAAGACATGAGAGACAAGACCAACAGAACAAGAAAGTCGAAGAATCATTCGTTGGAGCAGCTCTAATCACGGTGCCTCAGGAGGGCTGTGAAAAGCAAATGCAACAAATTCCAAATGCATGCATGCACAAATGCATTTGTTTGGGAAGTTTTAAAACTTACATATGAACAGTTTGCGACCCACTGACTGTGTTCTATTAATCACTGGATGGACACTGGGTGTGATATTTCTTTTACAGCGACAGATCTCAATCTTTTGTTTGTGAAATCAGCTGAATGCTGATAGTGCTTAAGAATGAAGCCATTGTAAGGAGAGATAAAGCTCACTTGCATGGCATTTTAGCAGGTGTGAAATGAGGAAGAGGCATATGGTGAGGAACAAAGCTGTGAGGAAGGAGCTCTAATAGTTCCTGGTGCCACCTAGTGATACTGATGGAGTAACACCACAAAAGCACTTCATACTACTTCATCAAAAGCGATACTTCACTCAAACATGTTATAGGCATGCATAGGGCAGATTATTTATTTAAGTGAGTGACTGTTTGTCATTGTGAACACACTACAGCACAGCACACAGTGCACCACAACGAAATGCGACCTCTGCATGTAACCCATCCGTGAAGGAGCAGTGGGCAGTTAACAAGCCCCGGAGAGCAGTGCTTGGGGACGATACCTTGCTCCTGAGTACCTCAGTGATAACTTTACTGGCCCTGGATTCGAACCTGCGACCTTCTGATCACAGGGCGAACACCCGACCATTACGTCACCAACTGCTTAATAATTAATTAGCAATTTGTGTCTGATCTGAAGAGAATAAATGATGTCCAACTATTTATTTTACGTTTTGGCTCATATCACAGTCAACATTGAAAGCACAATATGTGGTGATGGAATCTTTGGTAGATTTATATCCTCTGCTCCTTTAACAGGGCTACTATGACACCATGGACGCTGGTTACATTGACAAGGAAGGGTTTTTGTACATCATGTCGCGTTCCGATGATGTTATCAACGTGGCAGGACATAGGCTGTCAGCAGGCGCTCTGGAAGAGGTGAGAGATGCTGATGAGGTTGTGATTAGTGTAGTGTAGTGTAGTAGTTTCACCAAGTTCTTACATTACAGCCCATTCCCAATGCCACTCCTTGTCTTCATTCCTAGATCTGGATTGCGGTATGTATGTCAGGATATACATCAATTTGCTTCTTGTTTATTTTTCAGGCTTCATAAATGGCACATATACTGTACTGGTGCTCACAAATCGTAATTTACACAGGTATCGCATTTTCTGAAATGTGTGTTGGAACAGTTATATGCCTATGATGAACTAAGACATTCCATGTCATTTTTTGCATGCATATTTTTTGTGGATATACTACATTTATGACCTTGCTTTTCAACACCTATAGTCATGCATGGTTTGCAAACCATTCATTCAAGACAGCATCTGAAATCCCTTCATCTAGATATCCAAAGGTGGTGCGGCAGGTGTGGGACTGGGCCTTAGTTGTCTCTGTAATGTCGCAAAATTGAATAATCTTAGCTGGGAACAGGACAGGAGTATATAAACAGCAAAATAATAATGGCAGTATGTGGTGTGTGTGTGTGTGTTGTGATCTAGTCTGTGCTGCAGCATCCCGGAGTGGCAGACTGTGCTGTAGTGGGACTGGAGGACTCTCTAAAAGGACACGTACCTCTGGCACTTTGTGTGCTCCGGAACGGTGAGAGTAATGGAAAAGAAACAGGAAATGGAATGAAAAGAGAGACAAAGTTAGGTAGTTGTAAAGTAAGAGAGAGGAAGAGAGGAGGGGAGATGTATTGTTCAGTAAGAGGTGTAAAGAGAGGACATTGTGTATGTGCTGACATTGTTTTAGGGTTAAGTTTAGTTTAAGACAATGATGTGGTCTGGTTAGGGTTGGGGCTGTCAGAATGACCATATTAATGCATGAGTTTAACAATAACACTCAGTTGAAACTCCTAAAATGCCTCACGAAGAAACTGCTTGTGTCTCAGACTTTCAAAATAACCAGGATGCAGTGGGGAAGGAGCTTGTGAGCTTGGTGAGGGAGACCATTGGGCCAGTTGCGGCCTTCCGAAAGGTTCTGTTTGTCTGTGCCCTACCCAAAACCCGCTCAGGGAAAATCCCACGATCTTCTCTGGCTAAATTAGTCAATGGAAAGCCATATAAGGTGAGTGCTTCCTTTAACCAAACCAGTAAGAATGACGTTTAATAGACCTTACCTTTTAGTAACTTTTAGTTTGGTTAATGTGTGTATTATAGCACCCCATTATACTGGCCTTGATGTTAAAAATCATGTAACTTTGTCTATGATTTGATGGCTTTGTGATAAAGCTCAGGGCTGGACACTTTTGCATTGCTCTGTATAGTATGGTTTAGAGTGCCATGCTGTAGCTAAAAGCTTTTCTTCATTGGTGTTCCAAGCAGGGATCAGAACTCTGTAAACAACTGACATTAAACATCAACATGCCAACTGTGACTACCTCAGCTAACTACTTTCATTTTAACAGTGATGCTCTGCTGGGTTTGTTGCCTGCAGTTCAGACTTTGTCATCCATCTGAAGTTAAACAGCTTTGGTTCTGGCCAGTACTTGGATGGAAGACCGAATAGTTTAGCTGGATGTTATTGTTGGATGTGTTGTGGGTTCCAGTGATGCCATCTTGTGGTGTGTTATGTTTTCCACTACACTGGTGCTTGGAACATTCCTCGCTGGTTCCCAATATGGAACCACATTTTTCCATAAATAGATTGGGTCTGACCCAGCAGCAAAACCTAGGAACCAAGAAAGTGTGATGTAATGAGAGGTGGCTGGAGTAAGTGAGGCAACTAGTGATGTTGGTCTAGTTATTAGGACACTCACCTGGGGATCAAAAGGGTGTGGGTTTGAATCCTACCTACAGCAGTACCTCCACTGAGTGCCTGAACAAAACCCTTAACTCTCAAATTGCTAATTGAGACTGTTCCCAATAGATGGTGCCATAAATGTAACTGTAAATGCAACTTTAGATAAAGAAAATGGCAGTGATTTAATAATAATAATGAACTTTATTTAATCCTTTATTTAAGTTGTAGGGCAATCTGTAAATTAAATTCAGTGATACTTGTGTTGAAAGAGAGAAACAAAATATAGTGGTTAGAAGTATTATTGTTAACAAATGCAACTATTTATCATGCTAATAGAACATATACTTTCACTTTGACAGGTCACTTCTACTATTGAAGACCCTGCAGTGTTTAGAGACATCGAGAAAGCAGTGACTGAAACTCTAAGGAGACCTGGATAACACACACACAGAGCCCTGTATTATTACACACTACATGGAGTAATGTCAGTCAAAAAATTTAATTCTTTGTTAAAATACTTAACATAAATCACTACCATATAGCTTTTAAACCAGGATAACTATTTTTTCTAACACTAGATTTTGTGTATTACTCAAATTAAAAACAATTACCCAATCTGGTAACACCATGTGACATACAAAAGACACTGACAAGTAAAATAAGGTTTGCATTTGCCCTAAAGCAGTATTATGTGTTGTAAATGTGCCCTTGGCTCAGGTTGAGTGTTCTGTGCAACACAGAGTGCGATTGGGTCAGTTGTTCAGTGTTGTGTTACTGAGGCATTCACGCAATGAGTTGCGCAATTAGTTGTAGGCAAATTTTTGACAGTACTTTTTATTGACAATGAAAATTTCTTTGATCACCACATAGTTTTGACCAAAATACAATCAGTAATAAATAAAAAAAATGGACACAAAATAAAATGATTTCTCTGTACGTGCAAAAAACGAGGATGGTGTCTGTTGCAGCCGGAATACGCTGAAGACAGGGAGGAGGCTGTACAGGACCTTTACCCCGGCCACTCTTACAGAAATAAACAGCTTCACACCAAAATAAGTCACAGCAAGCAACAGGTTTTTCTCTTTTTAACATTTTCTCTGGACGTCGGACAAGGTGATACACTCTAAGTTGACTAAGAGCTAAACCTGTTGTAGTTATTTCTCCTACCAGTGACAGGAGATGGGGCTCAGGGCCAGACGGAGACAGAGTTTGAGGCAAACCATGCGATAGTTGTAGACTGGCATGTTTCTGAAGGTGAATTTGCTTGTGCTTGGAGGGTCTGAAATGCGTGACCATTTGGCATATGGTGCAGTATGTAGGGCTGAGGCCTGCCTGGTTCCTTCTGATAATAGCACAGATGATGCCACGTAAAGATGCACTTTTGTCTCTGCCCATGAACCTGTGAATTAACTGTAAGGTCACGGTTTCAGGCTTAACTTGGTCGGAAACACAGCAGTTCTCACAGGCTCAGGGAAATGTTTAAGATCTGAGCGGTGGAACTGCAGACATTCTAAACTTCTAAACATTTAGAAAAATTTTGAACCACATATTCCAACTCAAACAACTCTTTGAAGCGCTGGTTTTATTATGTCTTATGAATCATGTGTTGCAGTGTATTTTTGGTGTTGACAGACAGCTTATTGGATCGTTTCTCACCAGCCTGCTACAATTCCTGGAATGGTGGGCTCCAGCAGGTTTTCCATCCTTCTTAGGGTGTGTTGCTTTAGGCCAGTATTACGCCATTTTCTCAATCCATGCTCGTAAATTATGTGGGATGTTTTTATAGAAAATTAACCACTGTACAGGAGACTAGCATGTGACTCACTACAGCGTTCATTAGTTTTATTACATCTGGTTTTCTATACAACTGTAAGCTACAACTAGCTTCTAAGCACTTCCGATGTGACAGCTCTGGAACTGTCACACAGTGATGTGAAGCACTTTTTACAAAATGTGGCATAGACTTGCGCTACATAACGCTACGTACTCATTTTATGCAACACTTTCCTGATCCGTCCTGAGCCACACACGCTGTCAGATGGATACTGACCAGGAAAGGCTTCCCAAGAAGGACAGAAAACCTGTTGGAGATGGGTAAAAACGCAGAATTACGGGTGCTTAGCCCTGTGCTATAACGTTCCTGGAACTGGTAGTCAGCATCATTGATTCATAAACAACCTTAACACTCGTCAACACAATGATGGAGAAGGGGAAAAAGAACAGAAAGAAACAACAGCATGTAGTCATTCAGAGCAGCTCTGTTTAAAAGAGGGTCTCTGCTACAATGCACAAGATCACATTTTCACTCCTCTAGGATACCAGCTAATTACCCTGCTGAAAAACAACCAGCCTGGACCATTAAGTTGGCTCAGTCTGGTCTTCATCTCAATCTGTTTGTTCTTGTGAAAAGCGCCAACATTTCAGATCCTTTGATTAACAGCTTAAGAGAAATAACCAGCAAATGACCATTGTGAACCAGATTCAAGTCCAGGCTGCTTGGTGCTGTTTTCCAGCAGCATTCACAGCCCATTTCAGTGCAGGTTTCTCCACCGAACCAGAACTGAGAAACAAAGCTATGACATTAAAGGACAAATTCTGCACAAAGTCTGAATATGTTCTCTCTTTTAAGCTCTCTCTCTTTACTTTTATACAGACATGTTTATAGATATTATATTTATATATATATTTATATATATATATATAGATTTATAAAAACAGCATATTTATACTGATTTACAGTGAAACCTACATGTCCCCTGTAGAAGACCAGCGCTGCAGGTGCCCTGAAGGTCTGGGCCGTGTACCAGGTAGAAAGGGCAGGAGTGAGTTAGCACCAGGGCGAGGTGCGTATGTCGTGGCCTTGGCATCGTTACGTGTAGGGAGATGGGTGGGTGGTCGGTGGTGGCGTCCTGACAAACCCCTGCCCTCTTTTACCCCCTCCCTTGGGGCAACGCTTGTTCTTTTGGCAGTGTGACTCAGCAGATTTCGGTTTGAGGCCCGCAGAATGGATTGTGATTTAGCAGAGTTAGTATGTCGGATTGCACTTAAGGAAAAACATTTCTTTTATGTGTAGTCAGTGTGTCTCGCCCATCAATATTCTAAAGTTTCTCTAGAATTTATTCTAATAAAGCATTTTACACAAGTGGAGTCAGCAGTTACTCATTCAAGAGTCAAACTGAAAAATACGACACATCCTCCTATATGACGAAGTGACATACTATTTTAGATTAAAAGAAAATGGAGGGGTAAAGCCTGAGAAAAAACTCAAAAATTCAGATTTACGCCTTAGATTTATGAAAAGAAAGAAAGCCTTTGATATTCTTTAAGATTGAAGTGGCAAATTAATGATAGCCTAAACCACACTCTGTGGAGGAAAAATCTTGTTAATGTATGAATTTAACTCTCAGAATTACAGTTTTTCTGAATTTTACTCCTGTCCCTCTTGAAATAGTCTCATGCCGTCATACTTTATATATTTCACGTAATTTCTGTCTCTTCCTAAGAAGCTCGGAGATTCACACCAGCCGAGTCACAAGTGAAAACCAATGGGCATCACGCAATGAATGTCTCGAGGTTCACACTGACTATGGGCTTGGCGGAGTGAGCCCTCACAATGGCCTCTGTCCCTCCTGCTCTCAGGTCCCAGTGGAACTGATGGTCCAAATCACACACTGAATAAACAGCCACATCAAGTGGATAAAAAATCACAGTCACAATTTCACCCCATCTTTCAGAAGACCTTTTCATAAACATCATGACATTGTTAGTCCTCAAGTCCCACAAAACCAGTAGTGACATTCTTGGACCCAGAGACACACGAGGCGGCCCCTGGTTCAGATGCTGCCTCCAAACAGAGGATCATTTGTATAGAACCAGCATGAAAAAAAAACCCCAGTCTGGTCTCCATCAGTCAGGCATTGAAGGGACTAAGCAAAACCCGTTTCAAACTGAGGATGAAATGTATTGGTAAAAGTCTGCAGGAAAATGGTTAAAAATGCTAACATAGTATCTAGCAGAGAATATAACACACAAAAGCACTTAGCATAATCCTACAACTGCTAAGTCACATGTTCTGACAGACGTCAGAGTGAAACGATGCTAGCGCTACAGCCAGACTGACCTCATTGCCAAACCAAAAAAGTTTCAAAAGCAGAAGAATAATCTGCAAAATAAACCTAACAGGCATAATATAACCAACACAGTAATAGCAACTAACATACAGTATACAGTACCAAATTCAACATAGTGTACATTAGCAACTTAAATAAATGATTTAGGCAATTAACACAGTATATATTAAATTAAATGTGAGTGCAGTTGATGTAGCAACTAACATAGTATAAGTACCAACTAACATAGTGTACATTAGCAACTAACAGTGAACATTAGCAATTAACACAGTATATATTAGCAACTAACGTAGTGTACATTAGCAACTAACATAGTATACATTACCAACTAACACAGTATACATTAGCAACTAACATAGCATACATTAGCAACTAACATAGTGTACATTACCAACTAACAGTGTACATTAGCAACTAACATAGTGTACATTAGCAACTAACATAGCATACATTACCAACTAACATAGCATACATTACCAACTAACAGTGTACATTAGCAACTAACAATGTACATTAGCAACTAACATAGTGTACTTTAGCAACTAACAGTGTACTTTAGCAACTAACATAGTGTTGCTAACATAGTTAGCAATACGTTAGCAAGTATGCTTTTGGGAAACGCACCCCAGAGCAGTAGCACATTTTAACCAGAGTGCACTTTTAACGCAGGGCAGGGAGGAACGTTCATGTCACGTCACGCAACAGATAAACATGTTAGTTTAGTTTGTGGAACTCCAACCATTTACCTGGACTGTTCCTAACTTCTTTTCCCAATTCTAAATAAGGCAGTGTACAAATGATTTTTTACTGTAGTATTTAATTACCTGCCATTTATATCTAATTCAAGTTCCATGCTAAACTGTGGGAAATTAAAAAATAAAGAGACATGATTGAGATTATTAGGAATAATGCAGTTATAAAGTGAGAAGTAGCATGATGGAATCCTTTGACTATAAAAGGAGAACTTAGAGCAGCAAACTACTTCTATGAGTTCTCCATCTCAATCTGGCCCTTGAAGATCGCATGCACTTGTAATCATCTAAAAGAACTCTACACTTTGTCAGTCTGACTAAAAGCCTGACTACTGATGTGCCCCTTTTTTAATCAGCTTGCCTTACTCAGTATGAAGAACAAACAGTAAAGCTTGTAAATTTTAACTTGGGAGTTTAATTCAAGGACATGAAAGCATAAATCTGGACTTTTTAATTGTTCAGTATCCAGTCATATGTTCAGTACATTTCAAACCTGCATATTCCTCTTGAGATAAATAATAACTGAAAAAGAACACTTCTGTGAACTGCCAAATTGTTTACTGGCTATACATCTGTCCCTATTGCCGGATGAACAAAGTAACTAGAGTTAGGGCAACTCCTAACCAGAGATGGGAGATGACAAAGTACTTGGTTACTCGTAACTCGTTAGGGGTTGGCCAATGGCCAGTGGAAATTTATGTATTTATATTGTTCTCTGTTTGCACTCTATATAACGCTTGGACATGGAGTCCAGGCAGCTTTGCCCTAAAATGCTGGTTTTGTCCTTCGCAAGGGTACTTTATACTTTTATACTTTAAGTATGTTTTAGAACCAGCATTGTTATGGACCCCACTGGCCCACCCTTCCCATGGACTGTTTTACTCCCTGCTGTCTGGGAAAAAAAGGTTCAGAAGCATTAGAACCTGCACTGCCAGACACCACAACAAGGGTTTTCACACAAGCAGTCAGACTTCTAAATAACTCAGTGGCTCTACCTTTCATCAGAGGCCTGGACATAGACAAATATCTCCACAGCTGCCTTACTGCACTGAGAACTCTCTTCACCATACCTACCTCATGCACTTTTATTCTGTATTTATACTGTTTATTCAGTTTTATACTAAGGATGCACAATATGGGAATTACTGGCTGATATCTGATGTTTTTCATGCGTATATCTGCTGATGTCGACACCAACAGCGATAAAAGAGGGAGGCAGAGTCGAGCGAGAGCGCAGGCAAAGTTAAGTGTATAATGACAAGAAATTTTGTTTGCAAATGTTCCACTACGGGCACAGATTTATGGCATAAAATAACGCCATACATTTTAAGACAGAAGGCGCAGGCTATCCCACCTCTTACTTTGGACATGGCTGGCACAAGCTCTACCTGTCAAATATGCAACATCAAATATCATTTGAAAATATCGAGCAAATCTAAGCGTGGGTCCGATGCCAATGACTAAAAAAACATCGTCCGATTCCGATATAATCAAGATATCATTGTGCATCCCTACTTTATACTGTTTAAATACAGTCTTACATTGCCACTACAGACTTACCACCTCATTTTGTAAACCTCTTGCCTTTTATATGGTTCACACTGTTTATATTGTTTTTTTACTGCTCCGATTGTTCTTCTGTACTTTGAAGTTTTGCACTAAAATGTTTTGCCTCGCCTTGTCCAATTCTGCACTGTCACGGCTCATCAGTCTTGTGATGTTAAATGTCACACCGTTTCAGTCCAGGGAACACTATTTCAGCTCTCTGTGTACTTTGTATGTGACTGGGTTGAATCTTCTTGAATCTGAAATTATGGTTTCATGCCCTTGAGTTAAAGTGTCACCGGCCTGCTGGTGCTGGATCTTCTGCGCTCCCTGAGTTGTGGTTGTTAGGATTATCAGCGGGGATACAAAACCATAACCACAAGCTGGCAAACTAGTTTGTGAAACCATTTAAAGACATGTTTTCAACCTATGACCAGCATCAAACCAACAATAACCTGCAAATGACCATCAGAACACTGATGCAGCAATGTTCGTATGCTGTTTGTTTGAGTTGGGTTTGATGATCCTTTGCAAGGCGGAACATACTGCTGGAGTGTATCATACTGTATGTTTTGCATAACGCATTCTAAACTCTCTCTGCTTGGTTGGAGCGCTGGCTTGAGTGGCCTTGAGGACAGGTGAAAGTGAGAGCAGGTAAGATGGGAGTTATGGAATAGAGGGGGTAAAACGTCACACGGTTGGAGGGCTGCCACATAGCTGACCTTGAAACCAGTCCAAATACATGTCGTCAGAACTGTCGTCCGTCACCTCATACAGGACTACATCGCGGCAGTCCAGAGAGAACAACAGAGAAACAGTCAGCCCTGAGTGTGTGTGGGGGATTTGTGTTTAAAGGGTGTTTGACAGTGTGTATGTGGTGTGATCGTGTGTAT
Organism: Distichodus sexfasciatus; assembly: GCA_032718565.1. Classification (NCBI taxonomy): domain Eukaryota; kingdom Metazoa; phylum Chordata; class Actinopteri; order Characiformes; family Distichodontidae; genus Distichodus; species Distichodus sexfasciatus. The sequence goes on along the minus strand of JAVGVS010000002.1, from coordinate 6,358,661 downwards.
GGGTTGAATGGTCTCTTCAGAAAAATCTTGTCACCTGGATGAGGCCTGTATGTGATTTGATGAATCACAATTCATAAGTGATAAATATAATAAGTGAACTTGGGTCTATGAACATGCAAGTGAGTGCGTGTGTGTGTTTATTGTGAATAAGATTCTGGTAAGTGCTTATGATATTTCACTGGCAAGTAAAGGTGTTTAGGTACCTGAACACTCTATTACAGGGGCAAGCAATAGCCTGCTGCCCACTGCTTTATTTATTGCATTAAATTCATTATTCATAAATATGCCCAAAACATATGGAATTGTTTTGAAAGATAAATAAAATAAAATATTTTTTAAAAAGTGATTTCAGTAGTGAAACTGAATTTCATGTCATGGACCACCTGCACTGCCTGCGTGGACCACCGGGGGATCACAGACCACTGATTGAAAACCCCTGCTCTATTGAATGTCTGTATGTGTGTTTTCACATTGGATGTGCGTATCTGTGTGTGTTACAGGTGTGAGTCTGTATGGGTGTGCTGTGGTCTAATTAATTCCTTTTGGAGAGAGGGAGTTTGTGTTTATCTTCTTTGGATCAAGGATCACAGAGGAAGTGTGTATGTGTCTTTTATCCACTGACATGTGTGCCACATCCTCCATGCTTATGTGTGTGTGTGTGAGAGTAAGATTCTGGTGTGTGTACATCAAAGGTTAATGAAAGTATTTGTGTGCCTGGGCCTTCTACTGAATGTCTGTGTGTGTCTCAGCCTTGGGTGTGAGCGTGTCTCACCCTCAGGTGGGAGTCTGCGTGGGTGTGCGGAGGTGGCAGTAAGGCGGAAGCCTGCTGGGAGCGTCTCGGCTGAGCCTGGCATCATGCTGATTCCGTGGATGTCCCGCGGCGGGAACTGCCTCCTCCATGAAGGTCCTCGGAACTCCTGCTCATTCCAGTGCACCATAGACACACACAAACACACCCACACACACTTACAGTATACCAATACACTTGGGACCTGGGACCGGATTGCAATAAAACATCTTCCTTTAAAACTAGCAGTTCAAGATCAGTTTACAAATCTTACACTGGGGTATTATTAGTAGGTGGATCTGGACTGAGTGTGTGTGTGTGTGTGTGTGTGAGTGAGTGACCACAAACCTCATCTAGACGTCTCTCTGTGCCCAGTGCCAGCAGGTTGTTATATTCTCGTTCTAGAATCTGACGAGCCTGCAGAAAGAAAAGATTCAATTACACAACACAGACATACAAGGTCTGTTTCGGTTGGGAAGCTGTGTAAGTGTGTATGCCTGAGTGTTTTGGTTAAGGATCGGCAGTAACAGGCAAGGTGTGTGTGTAGCTGTGTGTGTGTGTACCTGAGTGTTTTGGTTGGGGATCTGCAGTAACAGAGCCAGGCTGCTATAGTCAAAGTTGTTGTCGAGGGCGATCAGGGCTCCATGAACTCCGCTCTCTAACAGAATGTTGGCGTAGTCACGGAGACCGATGCTCTGAACCCAGCGAATCACACGCTCATTGCTCCATACCAGTACATCTACACACACACACAAACATAACTAAACAACTGCAGCACAGCTTTCCATATTCACATTCAAACAACCCATAATACTGTACTAAAAGCGTTTCAAACATACAATAATACAATGGCCAGTGCACACTTTCTCTTGCTGAACGAACCTTCTTTGTGAGAGATATGTGTCGTTGGGAGTGGTTTGAGTCTTGCTATAGAATTAGTCATCGTGGCGGATTAATGGTATGGATACAATATAATTTGGAAACTGTGACACATCCTGGTTGCTGTGTGCATCAGTGAAAAAAGGGAAGTGACGCACTACTTAAATGTTAGTCAAACGTTTTAAGACATACTGTTTTATTAATAGACTGATTATAGAATTTTTTCATATTGAAACTGTTACTAACCTGATGCACATTCAGTGCAAGTCAATTCCATGACCATAGTTGTAGGTTAATACTGCATCCTAATTGTCTCTTTCTACTTCTACTTCTAGTTTTAAGTTAATATTTAATACTCCATTTCTAGTTTAAGGTGTATATTTTGTATTCTATTTATATTTTGTTTATTCTATAGCTTCTTCTTTGTTCCCTGTTTCTTGTTGCACTGTGAAAACTGGAGCCACGTCGTCTCGTCTCTCTGTATATCTGTACAGTATATAGCAGAGATGACAAAGTTTACTTTGACTTTGACTTGGCTTTGACACCAATAATAACTTTAAAACAATATAGAAGCGCTGCACATTCTGGCTCCACAAGAAGACTCCAAACAACACAAATACAAAGAGTGAGTAAAATACATTTCAGCACATTCACTATTCATACTCAAAATGGTAGGTGATGAAAAGACTTATCCCAATCTTACATCTCTCACTAAATGGGAAGAGAACACTTAAATTTAGTCATGTTAAGAAAACTTCCTATATTTCATACTATACCCTTAAAAAGAACTAGCGACAAGTACTGTGTATAAAACACACACACACACACACCACTTTCTCTCTATCTTTGTCTTACACACACATGTACATGTTAGAGAGCATCACCTCTTATCTCATGTTGGCTGGTCTCTCTTCGTCTCTCTAGCTCCTTGCGGTCGTAGTTCAACTTTTTCAGACACATGATTCCGTACTGCAGACTCGTTCTGTAGAAACACCACACACCGTTATACACAAAGCTCTTCAGTGGAACAAGCTTTCAGCTTAAATTTGAAAACATGGCGTCAGTGTTGAATAAGCTGAACTGCAGCAGGTAGGGTCCTTGTTTACATTCTGCGGGGTAGTTGGTAGTGAAATGTTTAGGAAGTTTGCCCCGTCACTGGAAGGTTGCCGGTTCGAAACCCACTGAGGTGCTCATGAGAAGGTACCGTCCCCAAGCAATGCTCCCTGGGTGCTGCCCATGTCAGCTGCCCACTGCTCCTTAACAGTCAAATGCAGAGGTTACATTTCGTGGTGGTGGTGCACTGTGTGCTGTGCTGTGGTGTGTTCACAATGACAAATAATCAATCACTCACAATCACTTTCTTTAAAATGTTACTTGTGTCCAGAAGTTTGAACTGTACCTGTGAAAACTGTCCACCATCTTGAGATGGACTCTGAGATCCTTCTTGGTGAGATGGTCTAACATGCGAGCGTCCACCAAGCATTCCATAAAGTAGCTACGATACTGAGGTAGGCCGAGACTGGGCAGCCACTCGTTGCCTATCCACTCGTGGTTCATGTCCCCATACGCCAGGGTCTACAACACACACACAGTGACCACTTAGTGCAAGTTTATAAAGTAGGTTTAAATCTTTAAAAAATCTTTAACCAGACCATCTGTCTTACCTGAGACCAGCTTCCCTCTTCAGACTCCGACTTCTGTTATAAGTGAATATAAATAGCAAAATTGTTAATTGGCTTGTGTAAAATACACATTTAGTTACTACTGTAATTAAGTTTGAGTGGACCAGAGATTTATAAAAATGCAAAGCAAGTTCATGGCATTTTAAATATTTATTTCCCTCTTTGGGATTTTAATTTGAATATTATAGGTCTTATATCCTTTTTTCAACAAGTTAGAAAATAGATAATAGATAAAAATAAATGATAAAATAGGTCTATGGGCTCCACTAAACATGCCTCTGAAGTGGTTTGTTAAAAAAACCTCTCAGATTAGACATTTTCACCTGCCTTTTTTACCCCTCTTTTTCAGCCCCTTTCAGAACAGGCTGTTTCTCATTAGTATTCCTAAATGCAAATGAGCCGCTGCTGCACACGCCTCACTCCGGAACTGGGGCGCAGACAGCACGGCTAGTGTTTACCTCACGTGAAAATACTCGACATGGCTGCTGCTAACAGACCATCCACACAGCCATACATGTTCAACACAACACTCCGCTGGTAGACTTCTTCACTGGGATTCCTAAGTTGGCGCTTGCAGGAAAACATGGCAGATCAGGAAGCAGATCACTGGAGAATATTATTAGCATCCTACTCAAGCCTGGTTTAGGGGAGATTTTAGGGGACATTTAGTACGTGCCATCAAGTTATTTGGAGCTGGTGTAGAATTATTATGCACTTTTCAGCTATTAATTCTGCTTTGTAGGGTCATGCAGCAAAGAACACTACTAAAATGAACTACTAAAAGAACACTAAACAGCAGCTGATCATAGAAATTGGACTACTTTTTATAGCCAGGAAAAAGAAATAATTGGTTTCTAGAGGTTCATTCTGGAATGTTATGCATTCCTAATGGTTTACAATGACATGTAATCTTACTAATAGACAAAGTTGATTAACGTTATTTAATCTTGAGTAAAACCCTTGAACAGAAATGAAAAATTACCTTGTAAAAAGCAGGATACCGTGCAATTATGTAATATATCCATTAATGTTATGTGGGTCAGCACATCCTGATGAAATGTAATACAGCTCGATGAAATGCCTAATGGAAACTACTAGGCTCATTCCTTGATCCTTTATATAATGAAAACTGAGATATTTTCCAAATGGTTTCTAATGTTTGTTTTTCTGCAGGGACTGAAGAGAATGAGTGTGCATGGATGTGCTCAGCTGAACATGAGGAATCATGGAAAGGATAAACGGGATGAATGTAGCCCAGAGAGTGCAGAATGTATACAGAGGCAACTGACCGTTTTGGAGGGTGCAGCCAGGGTCTCCATCTCCTCGTGGGTCACCCACACATTGCCGGACGGCTGTGTGGGCAGCCCGGAGAGTGCAGGCGTCCAACAGGAGGGCAAGCAGTGTTAAAGAAGAAATCAGCACCACTGTAAGCCAACAGTGTTACAGCATCACAGTCAGATAAGGAGCATGCCCAGCCCACGCAGACATAAAACACACAACCTCACTTAAAACAAACACACACAAAACACAAACACGTTAACCAATACAGAGGATTTAAGACATGCCTGGGTTTTATCATCAGCCACATGCACTTTAGAGTGAGTGAGTGTGTGTGTGTGTGTGAGTGTGGAAGAGAGAAAGGATGGGGTTGACCATAGATATGATCATGTCTCATCTGTCACTGTTAAGGCAAAGCAGCATTACCATGACAACAGAAAGTGGTGGCAGGGGTGGAAATAGCTGGAGGTGGGGAGACACACACACACACTTGCCCTTCAGTATATACACATAAAAATGCTTACGTGTTTATACACTCATGCACACTCTTGTTGCGAACAGACACACTTGCACTTTGGCACGCCCGCACACATTCGCGCACACGCACACACGCACACACGCACACCCCACTCCTTCCCTTGAGCATAGCCATTGCTAACTCCAATGATTCCCTCACCCTCGCTCACGTTGATATTTGCTGACGGATTTAAACTGTACTGGCTGACTCTCAGTGACTGCCAACATTTTTTACATACAGTGCAGGGGTTTGTATAAATATATACAGTATGTGTGTGTACTCACGGTTCTGGTGGTGGGAGGGGCAGAAGGGCTGGTGAGGGACACCATCTCCTGGATGGCCAGGCGCAGTTTGAGGCGGTGCAGCGGGTTGCTTATGCCGATCTCCCTCTGAATCTCAGTGTCTGACAGCGCCGACATGATCGCACCGCTCTTCACGTTGGCGCGACATGCGGCTACATACCACGCAGGCATGCCCAACCACAGCTGGAAAACACATACACACAGAACTCCAATAAATAAAGAAATGGTCTTTATTTTAGACCCTGTGATTTTAACCTCCATGGATTAAGTGCAGAGTAGTGATGTCTAAAACTGGTGGTTTCCGCTAGATGGCAGCATTGCAAAGCATCTGGCTGGAAACTTAAAGATGAGTCAGAAGGAGGTCTATAAGGAGTGTAATACAATGCAAATGCATTATGGCTGATATACATAATAAAATCTAAATAATAAGGGTGATGATTCACTCAATTTTCCATTAACATAATGTCATTAGGGAAAACACTCAAATATCCGGCTAGTTTCTTAATCCATCAGGCTCAAGTATGGATCTCTACAGACCTCATCTATGATACTCAATACAATGTCTGCCCCAAATGAATAAAACTCAACTGAATTAAATGATGAGGCATGAAAACTTAAAAAGGGGTGATTATGCCGAGCTTTATGGGCTCCTTTAGTCTCCTTTTACTGAGGGATGTGCCCCAGTAAAATCTCACATTCAGCTTTCACCATCAAAATCATTTATTTGGTAGTGCACTTATTTAGAATGGTAATGTCAGGAAACGAGCAGCTGTGTCTCTGTATACGTCAGTGTACATGTACAGCATGGAAAACTAGTGTTACGCACATGTGTGCAGCTGTTCGAAGCTGCAGTTTTAGAATTGAGGTATGGCATTGAATGGCTTCAGTAGATGCCACACACACTCTCCTACCACGCCCACAAGTTCAATATAAGTTGGTCCAGTCCTTCCTCACCTTAAAGTGCTGATGTACACACATCTCTCCTACACATTCTGCTGTAAGATGTGTTCATTTATGCACACACATAGAAACACCTGACATACACTCTGAACAGTTTCTGACACATGTTAACTGTATGGTGCAGAAAAATGTGCCTGGTTGGCATTTTGGATAGTCACAGGCGGGCAGAAAAGACTTGATTCAGCTTTTTAAGTGACTTCTTCTTGCCTCAGTGTGTAGTTTCATTTCGTACTTGTGGCAAAATTTGTTTTAAAATGGATAAAATCTGTATGTAGTAGAATGTGTCTGTTTTTGATACGACAGCTGTCGTCCTGTTTGACTGTAGAAACAACAAAATAATATCAGCGTTTGAGTGAAAGCATCTGCACAGTGTTGACTTTCATCGACGATAACATTCCCCACCAACAGTACATTGTTCAATACAAGAACATTAAATGTTTTGTGATACCCCAATGGTTTACACATTTTAGATATAAACAAGTTACAGCCAGAGTTGTCCGATTCTGCTGCTGTTTATAACATTAAGCGGTTATAAATGTTTTTTGTGGACGTACAAAATTTGGACTGCCTTGAACAAAGCAAAAGCACAACAATACAAGGTTGTAAAAAAGTGCAAGGCCTACAAAACATCCGACAGGCTCGTAAACAAACATGCTATTATCATACAAATATTAGAAATAATAAAAAAAAAACTTTGTTTATGCTAATTTTGCACATTTTCATCTAATGTATGTGGTTTATTTTGGGCAGTCTTCCTGCATGTGTAGTTGGTAAGTTAAATATTCTTAAGTAATATCATTTGAATACAAAAGTATGTGATAAAGAGAAGTTATTGATTTGCACATACTGCCCCACTGTGCTTGTTTACTGGATTTTAATAGTGTTGTTTAAGATTTCACAGGTTTGTGTGGAGAAGACTGTGTTTGTGTTAAGTTAACCTAATCTGGCAACCAAGGCTACAGCACTAGAAATTCAACACAGGGCATTGGCGTCTGGCCTGTCTGTGTGAATCTGCTATTTTATAGAAGACTTAAAGTACATGGCAGTTGTCAGTCGTTTACCCAGGCTCACACGCACCTACCTCAAGCCAAGCTACAACAGTTGGACCGTCCCACTGGGCAAATGGCAGCCCTTTCCTCCGTGCCTCCTCAAGTAATTCATGCCTAAGGAGGGAAGGAAAGAAGGGGGGAAGTGGCAGAGGAAGAGAGTGAAGACCGGCCAACATCAGATGCACTCTACTGGACAGAAGGGAGGAGAGAGCTGAAGATCTGAACTGAGGTAAATTCTTTACCTACATCCAAAACTGCGGGCTGTCGCTGGTAAACGGAGTGTTAAACTAGTATCGCCAAAACTGGTGTGTTGCGGTTTGGAAGGCAGCCTTTATCTCTCGTGGAGCAGCCAGACTTTCCTTCTTTCATGTCCACTCAGCGTGGAGTGATAAGAACAAACACACCTTTCGGATTCTTACTCCTTATTTCTAAGCGCTCCTTGCTCCTCTCCGAGCCTGCACTGATAACGAGTTTCCTGCCGCTCTCGGGACGCCGGCTCCACTCCGAATACACAATACCCCTGAGACCATAAAGAAAACAGCCCTATCGCCACAAATCAGGCGTCTTTTAGTAATGTGACGCAGGCTTTGCCTTCAAATAATTTACGACGGCTCTCTATCTCTCTTACGTCTTGGTTCGAGTCCAAGCAACACCGCATCAACTCACTATATTTAGTGCCCATGCTGATTTCTTTACAGCTCATAACACCACTAGAGAAGCCCACTGTGCTAGACTCTGATCAAGTTTTACAGACTCAAAAATATGAGACTGTTGTCCACAAGCATTTCACCAAGCTGACAGCACAGGCGCCTGCCAGTCTGAAATTTAGAAGGGAAAAAAACCTGTAGTTATCGAATATGTGCTTCGATATCCCATTATACCCCCGATAAAGTTCTGGCTTGCTTAAAGTCAGGAAACCTCATCCCTAAAATCAGATTACATTATCCAAGAGTGGGTGAGACTAATAAACATGGGACAAGTTTGAGAAGTAAAAAGAACACTGGAGCCACCATCTGCAGGCACTTTTCTAATGAATGAACAGCAGATATTAAAATACAGTACTTAAAGGGACGCTTAGGCAAAAAAAAACCCATTGTGACAAATAAAACCTGGAAGCTAGCACGGCATAAAGGTATTAAATATGTTGACTGCTAAGACACAAGGCATTGCTAATGGTACAGCTGATAGCAACTAGCCATACTCTAGCTTCCACACATCATCAGTCACATTAGCGTTTTTGGCCAAATGTCCCTGTAAGTCTTGTGTCATACAGCATTGACAGTAAGGCAACTTAATGTAGATGGTAATACGCATTGGTGCTGTATGTTCCTCCACAAGAATGATGAGTTAAAAATGTTTGGCAGTGCAAAGTAAGGGCACCTGAATACAGCCAAGTAGAAAAAAAGATTTGGCGTCTGTTAAATTCTAAAATAGCTTACATTAGCTATTTTAAAAATTGGTTTAGTTAAAAATTTCAACCAATATTTTTCTAATTACATCAAATTCAGTCAGTCAGCCAAGACATGTTTGGAACCCAGATTTAGTTGAAGTTCAACAAACTGGCTTCAGGTCTAATGCTAACTAGGCACAACGTGAAGCTAAAGATAATTTCTTGACAAAAGTTCTTGCAAACTAAGCAGAAAAGTAATGACAGCTTGAATGATCGACAATCAAATTAGCCACAATTATATTTAGTTAAGCGTATATGCTACAAGATTTATCATTCTTTGTAGCCTAAGGCAGACTGTAACATGTGGAGCTGCCAATTCAACATAAGCAGCTACCAGCTAAAATGACAACCACCTTAAACAGTGTAAATGGGCATGAAACCATCAAAGACCAGCCAAAATAATCACTATAATAAACTGGTTCTCATTATGTCAGTTTACAAGATTTACACATATTAAGCTAAGCAGAATCTTTAGCCATACAGAATCTAAATGCTCTTGGCTGATTGACTACAGAGGTAATTGTGAAACGTGTAAGAATTGTTTAATTAAATATCACGTCATAATATTACAAACGTTGCCAGTTATCAGGAAAACCGTTTGGTTTTATTTAATTTCTCAATTTGACATTATATTAACTCGCCATTGCAATAGTAGCCTAAGTGTTATATTAAACACTCCTAACACACCATGAGCTATTTGCTCATTATTAGTCCTTCCTAGGGTAAATGTGTGTGTGTTAGGGTATAGTATTGCTTATCAGGTTCTAGCGTTGTTGTATTCAAGTATAGTGGTGCTGTGACCCTCTCCTTATCTTTACATGTTGGATGTGACATGTTCAGGCTGTTTTATGTATGACTGACATCCTCTGAACACACTGACGCTGGGGAGGGAGAGAACTAGTTATGATTGTTAAAGAAAAAAAGACTGAAAAGAAATCCAAAGAGTTGACGATCCATAACCAGAGGTGGGTCCTGGTTATTGTAACACATCACACAATGCAATGACAAAAACATACATATATACACACACACACACACACACACACCAGAAAAAAGGTCCCAACACAGCAGTTCAAGAACAGGCTGTTTTAAAAGGCACACACAAACTTCGGTTTTATTCCAGGCAAAGATGCAACCTCTACACTGCAGAAGGGAAGAGGCACATAAGAGAGAAGGTGGGAGGGGCAAAGGGCTGGGGGCGAAGCTGAATACGGCAGATGGGTGGAGAGAAAGAGAGAAAACATGTTCCTTTGCAGAAAGACACACAACCACAGGAGCACGGAGACAGACATGAACATGGCGTCGACATGTGGAAAAGAAAGCAAAGAAGTCTCAGCAACTCAAACCAAACTTACCCGCTGTTACAGAATCAGATGGGGAGAGGAGAGATAAAGAAAGAGAGAGAGAGAGAGATAAAAAAGGAAAGAAAGAGGAAGAGAGAAAGAGAGAGGTGATGGAAGACAAAATTAAATGTTTGTTCTTGAGCATACTGTATGTACAGCACATTGTGTTCAAATCTTTTAATTCTGAAATGTATTAATACACCAACGTGCACTACAGGTTGGCACCACTGGGAGAATAAGGGCACTTTGGCAGACTGGGTTCTGGGCAGCAAGCAGACTCCCTGATTGATTCGTAATTGGGCATCTCTCTAAGTCAGGGCAACAGTTCTGATCATACAGCATGCAATAAGAATGGTTGTGCAATGGCACGGCAGAGACAGGTGTCCCGTTGCAGAACGTCACGCCACGACGGAATGTCCACAGATGTGGAAGCAAGTCATTTCTCCTGCTTAGCATTAGCACAGTTAACACGAGACGGGAGTATCAGGCAGATCTGCAACATGCTCTGACAGCATTTATACAGCAATCCATGAAGCTACAAGCACTGCTGTGGAGAGAGCAACACACCTCGGACATTATTGCACACATCTCACACATTCACAAACTCATAACTGAGCACAGCGTGCGATATAATGGTGACGGTGCAGAATTATGTGTAAGACTTTTAATCAGTGAAGGTAAAATGGATCTTTAACTGCCCTCCATAGTATAATATAAAACTGACAAGGCTGTAGTTCTACTACTGCAAATGCAATTGTGAGGCCCAGCAAAATGAGATGTACAGAAATAAAATTGGAGGGAAATTTAGCTATTTAAGAGAAATTTCTTAATGATCTAGTACTACATTAAAGCATTAAAATGAGCATATAGGTCACCCTCCGGTGTTGGAGTTTGTGATCTCTAGTAACCATACAGAAAATGCTATATATGTTTAATTATTAGTGCTAAAGTGAGAATTTGAATCAGTCAAGCTAACAATATCTTATTATAACCCTCAAATGTGAGCCCTAAGGTTGGTTTTCAATGAAGATATTGGCTGAAGGTCAAACTAGAAAACCTCAGTGAGAGGATAGATAAAATATTTGGTTTATACACATTTATGTCTTATAATACTGGCAGGACAATTACATAATGTTCTGTGATTAGACCAAATAAAAGTCTAGTAGGAGGAGCAGTAGTCAGTCTGTACAATGTGTCTGTGTGTCTTCACACTGTGTTTTATTTGGAACACTTACTTTTTCTTCAGTCTGCGATCCTTCTCAGCCTGAGTGCCGAGTTTCCCTACGGCAATGTCCTGACCCAGCAGCTCTGGGTCTGATACGTTACCTACTGGGGCCAGAGGATTCATCTCTCATCAAAAATGTACACATACAGAATTTACTCAACCAAAGAACACAGTGTGTGTTCTGCTAAACAAGGTGGAAGTGAACATGGTCACTATGGGGCAGACACAGACTTCTGTAGTGTTACTTGGTCATCTCAACATGGAGGAACTGAAGAAGAGGCATCTTGCAAGCTAGACTAACCCTAACCCTAACCCTAGACTACTAATTAAATTGCCCTCTGTGATTCACTCTCCATAGACATTGATTGTATGTTGTCATCTGTATTCAATTAACTGTAATACTGTAATTAAGGGACAATTCAAGAGAGCGAGAGCAAAAGATTGAGAGAAAGAGAAGGATTGAGTGGCAGACTCCTACCTTGTCCTGGACCCATAAGCTCCTTCCCCAGGTGCCCAAGTCTTCCTTTCTCCTTCTTCCCAAACAGACGGCCGATGGAGGACTTGATACCCTTTTTCTTGGGCTGTTTGTGAAGGGAGTCCTGACTGCTAGCTACACTGCTCAGAGCACTAGCCTCTGTCTCTAGTGCTGCAGTCAGGCTGGAAACACAAACACACACAGAGGCATATTTATATTGTTGTTACATTACAAAATTAGATCAAAAAACCCATGGGTACTGTTGTGTATGTGTGGCATGTGGAGTGTGTTTGTCCCCATGTACTAAACTCACCGTGCATCATTGTGAGAGGACGCTGGTAGTGTGTGGGTCATGCGCACTTGTCGTGGTGTTGGCGGTGGAGAGGTTTCACACTTTATTGTGGCTTTGTCCTCTCTGCCATCTTCATCCACAGCTGCAATCTGGCACAGGAGAAGAATTAAAGACACACACACACAGAACTCTCACAAGCTGCCCACTGTGTAGTACAAATGCAGTGTTGTAAAATGATGTAAAAGCAGATTACATTCTGGGGAACAGCACTCTACCTTTCTCCTGTGCTTCCTCAGGTCACTGGGCTGGAGCAGAAAAGACAGGAACACTCATTAATCTCACATTACAAGAGCAAGTTTGTTTTCCTTGACAGATTATGTTCAGTTTGAATGTTTTTTCACTTGAACATTTTGTCATAAGCAAAACAGCCAGTTCAAGTGGTGAACAAGGAAGTGAAAAAGTCAAAAGGTGGAGGTACAAGAAAACACTATATAAACTGAAACTAAACCTTGATTCAGATTTGATTCAACCTTGAATTAACAGCATGTACTTTGGTGTCGTTCTACAATGCTTCTACAAACCACTCTTCCACGTACCGTGTTGGACTGGCTCCAGTGGGAAATACACACATGAGTCATATGATTCATGAGTTTCATGAGTCACAGAGTCTCCAGAGAATAAAGTGCTTTTACCTAACAGGGTTCAGTTGAATTGGCAAACATCAAGGCAGCTTCAATCAGGGAGATTTATGTGTTTATTCGTATGTTTTGGTTTATGTGTGTGTCTGTGTTTGCAGGTATATACATGCGTATGCATGTGTGTACATGTGTACCAGTGTCATGACTCCCATTCGTTCCATGTCACGTGCCGGACTGCGTGGGGTAAGTTTGGGGGTGGAATGGCCACTGGGTGGAGAGGAAGATGCCAGGGACGATGCGGTGGCTGACGCGGTGATGGAGGCTCCAGGATGATGCGCTCGAGCCAGGTTCAGACCCTCCAAACTCACACTGGCCACTCGATTCTCAATCTCCTCCGCCCGGAGCTCAGTGGACTCCTTCTCTTCCTGAATCAGTCTTGACCGACAAAGAAACACAGAACAATCTCAGAAAAGATTTAGAATGAGTCTGTTTCATCAATTACTGTACTGATTCAGAACACTGGACTAAACAATCAACTGCTCTTCTGCTGTTCCATTATGGGGTAACAAAAGAGGAACACACAAAGGATGGATAACATGATGCAACTCCAGTGAGGCAACAGCTTCCATGTGTGCTTTTATTCTGCATGAGAGGGCTTGATTTGAAGTATTTTACGTAAAAATGTTTTTTTTCCTAAAGACTGGACACTAGACACTTGAGTACAATAAGTCCTAGTTTTTGAAATAGATTGATTTCAGGGCCCCATTGAAACTTGCTTCATTACAAAATAGCCTAGTGCACTAGATTCTTCATACTCTTATTCTGTGAAGTTCCAGCAATGAGTTTCACTCACCGAATCTCTTTGTTAATTGCATCCAACTGTTCCTGCAGCATCATGGCTAGTGTCTGGGCATCCGAATGGCCTCCAGGGGACAGTAGATCCATCGAACTGAACAGAGTCTCTCGGTCATCGTCGTCAATGTCCGACATCTCTGTGTCACTTTCGAACTGGTGCCCACCGAGAACCCCAAGCTGTTGCGATCTCCACTCATGCTCACCCAGAGACTTTGCCTGTGAAATAAATGTTTGTTTGACTTATTACATATTACTAATTACATAATGCATATTACATTTATATTCAGCAATTATTCTACAGATCCATTCATTTGAGGCTGTCAAAAGTGTACTGAAAACCAAAGACTTCAACTTTGTGTTCATGCAGCATAAACCATCTTTATATGCATTAAAAATTCAAATACATCATCATCACTATAATGAAAGCATGGCTGTAGACATATGAGTACCAATTATACAACAGATCAACAATATCTATCTTTTGATGTTATACTGAAATGTCAACTACGTAAGTGATGTGAAAAAAATCCATTATAAAATGGACAAATAAGAGAAATGAGGCAAGAATTTTCTGCTGCATGTGTATGACTGACTGTATTCATTTGTCTCTCTAGACGCCTGTTCTGCCACCAAGCCCACCTTCTGCTCGTCTCTGCGCAGACCCAGGCGGCCCCTCCGTGGCCGGCGGATGACTTTGGCTGAGCGATAGTGGTCAGACTGAGTCTCTGCCAGAGACCCCAGAGAATATCTGAGCTCTGTGGAGGCATCCAGGTGAGACCTGGGACACACACACACCCAGCCACACACATAAATAAAGACAAGAACTCTCCTTCAGATATGTGAAGAAGTACAGTATTCATTACCATTATATCTAATACAATTTCTACAAAAGTCTATTTTTATTGCTAAATATTAAGACAATAAACAATATTTTGTGCTGTTCTACTGCTAAACATACTACTATGAAGATGTTGTGACATTGTTTGTGCTTTATATATTTTACAGTCCAATTCCATTTACTACACACACACACACACCGTGACAGTGTCGGCTCCGTGAGTGATCCTGTCCTCAGTCGGAACTGATCAAGCTCAACTCTGAGTTTCTCAATCTCCTCTGCCAGCTGACCCTACAAACAGCAAACATAAAGACACTGATCAACACAAAATACTCACAGCAGCATCTCTCTTTAAACACCAAGTACAATCAACTTCTTCAAACACATCATTACACTAAAGATACAGTATTTTGTATTACACACTAGTGAATGGCAAAATAAGCAGAGACTTTATAGATGTAAATATTACTCAGGCACCTTCTCATGAATGGAGTCTTCCAGCTGTTTTCTATAGTTTTCTGAATCTTGTATTAAAACATTCTGAAAACAAACATAAAGGAGAAAAATAGCACAGCAAAGTAGCAACAGCCACTGATGAAGTAACAGCCAAGAAAGGTATCTTACTAAAGAAACCAAACTTATATTCACTTTATTAATAAAAGAAAACCATGCAGTCCTCCATGTGTGCAGTTTCTCTAAGACAACCCTTTACCCCATTAATACACTTTTACACTAAGATATATTTGAACCATCTATTATTAGATATAGCAATATTTATACAATTACTCCCAAATCACAGTGGTGCTCTTCTGTCAGGCAGTGTTTTAAAATGAATCCACAATGTAGACATTACAGGGTAAGTGTTCATACTCAACATAGTGAAACATCTTTGCTAATGAAATATGAGCCCTATATAGTCTACATAAAGTTTTGCTAGAAAACAAGTTGATCCTGGCTGGATGTTATAATTTTTTGGAAAGTGTAAAAGAAAGTGTCTTTAGGACAAATGCTGAATGCTATTTGAATTATTAAGTGTTGTTTTCCCTATCTAAAACAGCAAATTTCCAATTCTTGAAAATAATCATATTCACAATTCATAATAAATACATTTTGTTGCACCTTACTAATACAATGCTTAACACAGCTTACAAACATTATATTTGCATTTTACAGTCAAATTGGCATCATCTTTAACAAAATATTTTTAGCTCACTATTCAGAAATGATGCTTTCACACACTGCCAGCTCCCTGCTGAGACAGGTTCTATACCACTTTTACAACACAGTCAAGTTACATCTAATTTATCTGCAGGCAAAAAATACTCCAGTGTTTATACTCCAGTAGCTAATTTAATATTCACCAGAAATTATTAATAAAAAGGCAGTTGTTGTGTCCATTCATACCTTCTCTTCCAGCGCTGCCATTCTTTCTTTCAGATGGAGTTGGAGGCGTTCATTTGACTCTGTCAGGAGACGATCCACCGTGTCGGACAAACGCTTGTTGTGCTCTTCGTTCATTTTCTCCCTCTGTCTAGCCTGGAAAACACACGAATGCAAGCACACACATGGGCTTTTTTATTAGGTAATCAGGGGTTATGTGTAGCATATTGTTGAGTTCAAAAGATCAAAGATATTGGTATTAATTTGCAAGGATCTGTAAGGATTTATTCGGCTTACGTAGTATTGTATTATTCATCTGATATGGCTGGTACAGTGCACATTAATCAGACCTTAGTGTTTTGTGTACTGGATATACATTATGTAGTTGTGAAGTAGACAATTATCAGAGATTAGTGGATCTCCTGTTGTTTTGTGTATTGGACATATGTAATGAAGCTGTAAAGTGGCCAGATAGGAGAGATTAGTGTTACTGTTGTGTTGTTTTGGCAAGGGCAATCAGATATTATTTCTTAATATTGTTGTGCAATGGGTGTGGCTGGTGTAGTTGGAGAAGAGGAGATATTAATATTACTGTTGTATTATTTTGTGTATTGGATGTGGTCTATGTTGTTGCAGAGTAGTTAATGATAAGCCACTGTCATGTTGTATGTTGTGCTGTAAGGTTACAGACCCTCAGAAGTTCCTGGTTCTTCTCTTCCAGTTGACCTTCTAACTGCCGCATTCGCTCCTCAATACTGCCGTGCCTTTCTTCTGCCTACAGAGAACACACGGGCAAACACAAACACACACACACCACAGCTTTGAAACTAAATTTTCTTGTGAACCTCCTACTCTGAACGATTACTGGTATAGTGTGCATCATATTATATATATTTATATATATTATATATTATATATATTTCTTTTGTCATACACTGAATATCTCTGCTATTATTTGTTGTTGTTTGCCCAGTGGCCAATTACCTTCACTCTTTGATTCTCTTTTTTTGCAAATTAAAAACTAAATTGCACTGATGAAGGCTAATATGTTTTAAGTTGCATAAATTTATACTCTCAAATAAAATTATCTTAATCAAGGCCATGTCTCATTTACTTTAATTGGAAAGAAAAATTGATTACATAATCATGCTTCCATTCAAATTCAAGTACAAATGAAACTATCAAATTGACTCTTTAAGCGAATCTTTCAGTTGAAGTTAACCCTGGCTTAAATTCATGTTTATGTAGGAAAATTGGATTTAAGTTTGAATAAACATCACACCAGAATTTACCTCTATATGAAAACAGTTAATTTTAAGCAATGATTTAATTTTATTATAATAAAACAGCCTCTTTCACATTAAATACATTTTTCCTCTGTGATTGAGCTCAGGGGTAACTTTCTAGATGCTGAGATGACTAATGACCTAAACTATTCCAAGAAGAACAGGAACCCACCACCCAAGTCATGCAGTGATCTCTATACTAGAAATACAGCATCGAATACAAAAGTATGCAAAGGTTTTGAATATTTTAAATAGAAATCCCCATCATAATCCCAGACAATAGCTTAATATTAAACATAATAATATGTTCAAAACCTTGGGAAAAATTAACCTACTGCAAGTACCATAAGATTCCCAGAGAGAAAGACTATCCTACACCCAGAGACACAGAGTGAAAGAGAGTGAGAGGAGGGAATGGGTCAGTGCTACCTTCCTAAGAGTGCTGTTCATATCCAGGAGTTTAGCTTCCAGATCACACTATGAGGTCAAATGAGGAAGACAAAACCGTGATGGAAGAGATGAAAAGTGATGGATGAAAAGTGATGACAGCGCACTGGATTCAGCTTCAGATAAAGATCCACTGAATAAGAGAGGTGGCCTAGTGGTAGGATACTGAGTTATGGACCAAAGATCATAAATAACTACTAACGACACTAACCCCAAACAGCTCTAGAGAGAATTAGGAATTATAATGAGGAAATATATGTCAATCTTTTTCAGGCAGTTGGATAAACAACTGTTTTATAATATATGTATATTGTAGGTTGTATTGAAAACTCCTAAATTATCAATGTACATTTATGAATGCCTATGTAGGCAACAGCAGTGTTGGGCAAACACAATTTGTTGCATGTTTTATGATGATTTTTCTTGTTTAACAAATCCAGGTGAAATAAGTAACAGTGTTGTCTACATTGTATGTAGCAATGCCTGCTCCCATCAGCCATCCCATACTAAAATGTGTACTAGATGTATACAATTTTGAGTTACATGGTTGCTTCCTGTTTATTGCACTTGTATTTGCTGAAATAAAAAGTATGTATAGAACTGTAATAAACTTTGTATGTCTCATTTTTCTGACCAGCAGTGTATCTGTACATAAAGAGGTAGAGAAGCCTGCAAATGTAAAGAAAGGTTTTAGGAATTAAGGATTTGACTGAATTCCAAATGGTGCAGACATGTTTTTCTGTCTGATTTCTTTTATAGTACAATTTCAAATTTGTGCACACATCTGCTGTGTTTGAGTATATGTTTGCATTAGTTTGTGTCTATTTTGTATATGTGAGTGTGTTTTATGCGTGCATGCCGGTGTGTACGGTACCTTGGTTAGTGCTGCTATTCTCTGGGCTAGTTCAGCCTCCACCTCTGGCAAGGTCTCAGCTTTTCTCATGGTCTGCTGCAGTCTCTGTTCAGCCAACTCCAGTCGCTCCTGCAGTTGCCTGTTCTTCTCTTCCATCTGGACACACACACACACACACACAGCAAGGCTGAGGGTTTTTCTTGAATAGTCTATTTTTTCCTAAGGCTTATTTCTTTCTGTAATTTCTTCTCTGACTGTAAATAAGCAGCTTCAGGTCAGAACATCAGTTAAACATTACATCTGTGATGTTAACGAACAGTGACAGTGTATCGTGCCATCATTGGAAAGGAGCACAGCAGAATGTCACAGTGACATTCAGCGAAAGTTCCAAATGATCTCAAATCAGTTGTATGCAGGCCAAGAAACGAGATTGCTACCTGGAAAATCATATGCAGTAGATGTCATTATAACCACAAAAAGAGAGTGTGCTTTCTGTTTTTTTTTTAAATGTAACATAACACAAAATATGTATTTGGTGTAAGCTATCCGCTTTTTCTTCAGAGGACAGAGTCTGCTAGCAAAATTTGCTAGTTTACTAAAACAGGACACCAAGGACTTATGCTGATCCAAGGTCCTTAAAGCAGTGCTAAATTAACAATCAAAGTTTGGTACAATAGCTCACTCAATACCATTTTAATAAAAGGGTTTCATTTTTAATGGTAAAGTCACACCTGTAAACCAGGGTGTTCTTGCTAAAAATGGGTGTGTGCAAAAGACATATCATGTCAGAGAAACATCCTTATACAAAATCAGTACCATGAATTGGCCCCCAGCAATGTCCATTAGGGTTTTAGGTGGCTTAGTTGTTTTAGTTTCATGAGGTAAAACTTTAATATGTGGTTTATAGTGATTCAGAACAAAAAATTTAGATGTTATGCTCCTATTAAAAAAGTATTTTAAAGCTTCTATTTGTATTTTGCAATGTGAAACTGATAGTGGTGATTAGGAGCTTTCAGAACACAGACCTGTCTCAGGAAAGCCTCCTTATTGGCCAGTTCATTCTCCAGCTTGTCAGTGATGTCATGGAGAGACGTGGACTCGCGCTGGGCACTGAGGTATCGCTTCTCCAGGGTCACAATTCTCTCCTCCATATCTTCTTTCTGACACATGGCCTACACACACACACAAACAAAATTATACAGTGCGAGAAAGTGCTGGTTTATGACTCAATCTTCTATTGTACCAAGGATCTCCTGATCAGTAATCACTGCCAGAAATGGCACAAATGCTGCAGAAATGTAATTCAATTACTTTAATTACTTTGAAAGTAGGCCTATAAATCAACAACTTGCCAGTTTTACTAGCAAATCAATAGCAAGTTACAACTTTTGGACAGTGTACTGATGATCAACTGAGACGTACGGTGTGAGTTCCTCTGTCATGCTCAAGTGACATGATTTTAACTGGTTAGATCTACTCTTTACTGAGCAAACAGTAGATGTGTTTGGATTAACAGAAGTAAAATGGAACAGATAAGCAATACCTATATTGATACTAATATTTCTGAATCTAGATCTGGATTAAACATAAATGAGTAAAATTCTCAGCATATTTGGGAGTAAAAAGTTTGAGAAAGACAAATCCCCCTATCTAGGCCCACCTCCTTGATATCTCTCTGGTACTTGTTGTTCATGTCTTCACTCTTAATGAGGTCTTTACGGGCCGTCTCCAGCTCCTGCTCCACCTCAGACACGCGCGAGGACAGAGAGGACATGCGCTCCTTCATCTGAGCCAGCTCATAGTTCTGCTTCTCCAGCAACTCCTGCAGCTCCACCACCTGACTGGCTTCGTCTCCAGACTCCATCGAGCCGTTTGACAAGCGCTATGACACAGACACAGGCGCCATCATTGTTCATCTCAGAACTCATTACTGGGTTATTTATTCATTCATTTATTTAGATTATCATTTCCATCTCTTCTCACTCAATCATCCCTTGTTTATAATTTTGCATTCTTGCATTCTGCCTTAATTTAAGCAGTTGTGAATGCAGTGCATATTCAGTAGAGGTGTTCAGGAGTTTGCATATTTGGGTCTCACACATCTAACCAAAATCATACTGTGACAAGAAAAACTGCACTGTGTTAAAATGATAAAAATGATAATTATAATTTGAATACAGAAATTCCAGCAGAGGCAAACATTGCTAACATGTCTTAGACAGCATGGCATCATCCACAGTGGTGTTCAAAGGAAAATGTTGGTGTAAGAGGTAGAACACATTAGTGTGATAACGAATGTTAGTATTTATTGTGAAGGTTGTCAGTTGGTTAACCTTAAATTTTATCAACTGGTATAAAGTTTTGTAATAGTGTTGTTACGGCTGTATTAGAATGCAGAATATCTAGTACCCCGGCCAGTTGGTAGTGTAATGGTTAGGGAGTTGGCCGTGTGATCAGAAGGTTCCCAGTTTAAGCCTCGAGACTTGTAAAGGTACCACTGTGGTATTCACAAGCAAGGTACCAAAAAAGCTGCTCACTGCTCCTTCATAGATGCGTGAAATGCAGAGATCATATTTCATTGTGGTGTGGTGTGTTCACAATGACAATTATTCACACACTTAGTACCCTCAGTGTGTGTGTGTAGTTTAAACTGCTGTTGTGTACGTAGCTAGACAGAGCAACAGATCGAAAGAAGACACATCTACATGTCCATGCACACTGCCATCACCATGCCAACTAAAACTGCACAAAGCAACCAGTAGGTGTGTGTGAGGAGAGCAAAAGAGTGAGAGAGAGAAAAAGAGGGGGGCAAATATGATTCTCTGTGGAATGGATGGTCTAGTGTGTGTGTGTCTGGTCTAGAGTATGTGTGTGCTTGTATGTGTGCGTGCATGCACCATGGAAGAGCTCTGCAGCATGATACTGCCAAATAGACGTCTGTGAAAGTCTCAAAATAGATGTGTTAAGAAGTAGAGTGTTAAAATTAGAGCTGTTAAACTTGCATTAATTGAGGCTGTCAGTACAAAGTGCTAAAAAAGCAGAAAATTAAAAATTATATATTAGAGGTGTTTTGAGCCATTTTCTAAAACATATACGTATATACATATACACAAACGAAATACTAAACTGGATGAACATCAGTTTGTGCTTCAATGTTATAATTAAGCAAAAATCATGAACTCTCACCTTTCAGTGTAGCTTCAACTATAAATGTTTAGAATAAATCAACATCATTACAACACTAGATGTTTAGACCCTGTATCTGGGCATAACTGTGGTTATGTATCCAGATAGTGCTTTCTTACTCACACTGAAAGTGAAAGTGAGTGATTATTTGTCATTGTGAACAGACCACAGCACAGCACATGGTGCACTACAACAAAATGTGACCTCTGCATTTGATCCATCCGTGAAGGAGCAGTGAGCAGTGCCATGTCAGCATGAGTACCTCAGTGGTACCTTTCCCAGCCCTGGAATTCAAACCTGAGACCTTCTGATTATGGGGCGAACGCTCTAACCATTACACTACTAACTGCCCTAAAGTCAACTTTAATGGTTGTTTAATGGTGAATTTTGGTATTTGATATTGAATGCTTGAATGCAGAGGAGGACACTAACTAAGTACATTTACTTGAGTACTGCACTTAAGTAGAGTTTTTGAGAATCTGTACTTCACTTGAGTAGTATTTTATTTGGCAACTTATTACTCCCCCCTTCACTACATTTTAAAGACAAATACTATACTTTTTACTTCACTACATTTCTGTCAAGGTTCTCGTTACTCGTTACTTTCAAATCTGTGGATAAAGTGGATGTTATTCCCCCTTTTCTAAAATGTGATTGGTTGTTTGGCAGGTGACAGTGTATCAGTGATCAGTAGGGTTACATCACGCTTGTAGACTGTAGTTCAGAAAGTTCTGCTGTTTTCTGTCTTGATTAAAACATTGTTGCTGTTGGAAAGTCATGAAGCTAGAGGTGTAGAGCTGGGTTTTAAGCAGGTTGGAATGTTAGTTTTATGTTCTGAACTGCATTTACAGCTATTACACTGTTCTCCTGATTAACATACACATACTGTATACGTGTGCACACACTGCCAGAGCTGTGTCAGAACACAACCATGCTGTTTTGTGGGGTGTGTAGTCTTACAATTAATTAATAAAATAAAATAATGACCGGTTTTCTTTATCAGTTCGGGTTGCGTTTCATTCCGTAACATTCTACCAATTCCTTATTCTCCAGCTTCTACAAGCTAGTCAGAGACATTAGGTGATATAAGTGTTGTGGCAATAATGCAACAATGTGGTGAAAGAAAATGTACTTTTAATACTTAAGTATTTTTTAAAACAAGTACTTCAGTACTTTAACTTAAGTAAACATTTGACTAGTGGTATCTGTACTTTCACTTAAGTAATGAAGTCAGCTACTTCGCCCACCTCTGCTTGAATGGTGAATATTTGTATTGAATGTTGGCATCCGATAGTCCAGATGAGAATGTTAAGAGACTGTTTAATATGCCTTCTGAATATTCACCTTGCCATGGACTTTCTGTGTGGCATCAGGGCTCTCCAAAAGGTCATCAGCCCCATCTCCGGATGCCACTTTTCTCTGAATATGAGCATTCTGTTCCCGTAAGGCAACAATCTGCACAGGAGAGACAGAGGAAAATCAATAAGAAAACATAATATGATAATGCAGAACACATCAACTGCATGCATTAATACCTAATCTGTACACCCTGTCTTTCTGAAATTTGACAACACCCAAACAGAGACATAAACAGACACTACATACTCAATATAGTTAGTATAACAAAATCATGATTATTTACCATCAATGTTTTTTTACTCAGATCTAAAATGACAGTCAAATAACACATACATCATGGTGCTTTATCCAAGATTTCCATTTGGGGCATTTGGGCAGTCATTGGCTAATGTGTCTGACCTCAGCATCTTCCCTATTAAAAATACAGTGCAGCATTTTGCAGTTCTGCAAATCATTACCAACAAGAATCTTCAAAAACATTAGCTCATTTCTCTATCATTACCTTTTAGTCATTGACCGTTAAACGCAGTAAGGCGCAATGTTCACACACACATACACACCCCACACACTCTGATGTTGCTACTACTGTCTGACTGCACAAAGCCATCTGAGTGATTACTGTAATCATGTAGTTTAGTGAAGACTCGATCACCTGCGTCCCAGCAGCACAGACCTCACTGCTACAGGCTACAGACACTTTGTGTAATTAGTGATTGGAGACGATGCTGACATGTTACTATCCATTTCAGACTAACACACAAAAAAAGTTGATCACTGTAATCACAGGAATATCAGGTTACTACACATGTTTGACAATGGGTATGTTTTGTTGGACGTGCTACTGTGCTGTTTTACTATATGGACATTCTGTCCTGAGAATCCTCAACTCACATTTAAAAGTAATTTCAAATTTAATTCAACTTGATTCCATTCACTCAATGAGTTCAATTTCAGTTTTTTGTGCATCATTTATTTATCAACAGACATTGCCACAATGCACCATTTCTGGGTATAAATTCAAGCAGAGCAAGTCTAAGGGAATGTCTAAGGCAAAGACAATCAAATGTTATGAATACAAAATGTTAAAAACAACAAACAACACATAGTAGCTTCGTCCTCCTCCATTCAAAAGCACATCTTATGTATTTCAGGACAATTGTGTGCAAGTTAGAGTGGAAATGGATTTCATGTCCCTCAATGAATTCTTGGCTTAGAAAGATGGTTCAAGTCCATAGATGGAAAAACACTGGCTGGTTCAGAGACACGGTTTCACAAAGTTACGCCGTCTAATCCCATCAAATGCAGACAAACGTTTTCAAAAGCAGGACTCGAAAACAGACCTAACAATGAGAGAGTAAGAACAAGATTTGCTTTAAAATCTGAAGAATTCCACCATCAAAGATTTGGGTGTGTTTCACAGCTTTGAGGGGAACTACTGATCTAGTTTAACTCTTCTCATACATTTCCATTACAAAGTCACACAACAAGCAATTTCCATTATTTCTACAGCTCAATTCAAAACGAAAGAAAAAACCCTGAAGGTTAGATTCATCTCCTGAGCTGTTTTCCTTGAGTAGAACACCAGTATATATTAAATTTTAATCTAAGATATAAAGACGGCATGCATATAAATAATGTAGAGTATGTCACTAAAAGAAACTATATTTTTTACATTTTATTACATGTTGCTCAAATTTTATATCAGGCTGCTAATGGTCTAGTGGGTAGGACACTCGCCTCACATCCTACCTCCAGCACTACCATCATTGGGTCCCTAAGCAAGAGCCTTAACCCCAAGTTGCTCCAGGAAGACTGTCCCTGAAATAAGGAAATAGAAGTCGTTCTGGATAGGAGCGTCTGCTAAATGGTGTGAATGTAAATGTAAATATGAAAGGTGCCAATGCTGAAAGGCTCTAATGATGAGACTTCAAACAGATTGTGTTTTGTTGTAATTGTTGTCATGCAATTGCTTGACTAGAAATAACTGCTATATGAATTTAAGTTCACACTAATTCATATTTTTCAGATTAAAATGCTCATATCACTAAGGCATCTATGCTGTCTATGGAGAGAGAGAAATAGAGAGAGCGCTATATCTTTGTTTCTGATGTATTACTTAAATGAGCCTGTGTTACGGCCTGTGCTGCCTCTGTATAACTGCGATTTTTCAGGATCTGAGATGAAACGCTATACACAGAGACGCCCACGTCCGCTCTCAAATCACAACCTTCTAGAGACGCAAATGAAGGTAAGCGCGTCTGCTTTGATGTTGTTCATCCTTCCCTCATCAAAGAAGAGCCGAGCGTGTCACGCCACAACGGACACAGCCCTCAAATGGAAACGACCGCCACACACAAGCAGCACACACTCACGGCCGAATGAGACTGCAGTCAGGGCGAAGGCTACAAAATGTTTAGTGTATCCAGGAAAAAAAATGCTGATTTTATCTAGATTTATCAATTGAGACGGCTTTTATGACAAAAGGTGTTAATGCTCATGTAAAGCTGAGGATTTATGAAAAATTCTGACTACTGATACACAATCATTATTGAACAGAGTTTAGCTTTGACAAATGCAGAGGGGTGTATATGTGTGTGTTAGTTGAGCAGAACCAGTGAGAATGGGGTGGCTGAAATTTCTTGTATACTGCAGCTCACACACACTACAAAATCAATTAGCAGTGTGCTGTATCATCTTTATTTGGAGCACCCAGATATTTTCTCTCACACACTTTTTCACACTGTGAACAATTTTCTTGGTTGCTTTATGCTTTTTAGATAAATCCTGCATGTTTTATATTAATTTATTCCACCATATGGAGGCAATCAGACTATCCACATTTTCCCAGCTTCAAACAAGTGATATCAGATCCCCAAAACAAGCCACATACACACATGCACTTGGGCAGAGAGACACATACACACACACACACAAACATGTATGGGCATGCAGATGTACACAGACACACACCCACTTAGCCAATTACTGTCATTTTCATCATCACATCTGGACAGTTCTATAAATGGTCACAGCATCTTTTATGATATGATGAGAGATTTCTCACTGCCTCTCTGCTGCTCTGTGTGAGTGGTCCTGATGCAGTAGTGATTGACAGCTAAAGCTAGAAGTTAACACTTTCACCCCGATCACACTGTCCCTCCCTCATCATTCACTTTGGTGACCTCAAGTATGATTTCACTATTAGTCTATCTCTCTTCATCCCTCCATCTCTCTCTCTCTCTCTCTCTCTATTTATTCGTGCCTCTTTTTGTCAGCCTTTCTGTGCTTGATCCGAATCTCCTGTTCCCTTTCTCTGAGATGATGAGTCTGAAGGAGACGACGCAGAGGTGAAATCAATAGTTTTATTACTGCAGCACAACGTCTTTTCTTTCTCTGTTCTCTAAAAGCAGACTCACTACACACACTCACTTCACTACTCGATACACACAGCCGACTCCGGCATATGGAATGAACCTTTAACTTACAGTAAAATATAGAAATCACTATTTTTAACTTTTTAAAACATTGAATATCTGTTCTGAAAAGCTAGTAGTTAACCACATCAACAACAACAGCAATTTTATCTTTGCTATTATTATTATTATTAGCAGTTCAGCTCACTCTGAGCTTACTAGATGTGAGTAGGGTCATCCATTTTTATCTTTGGAAAAATGAAGAGCATTTATTCAAAAAATATTATATTATATAAATCATTTTAATTGGAAATGTTTTTCGGTTAATATGCACATGGGCCTTGAGGGTATGAAAATGATTTCAACTGCAGATAAGGGCTCACGCTGCACGCCTTTTACAACTCCATAGTAGCCCATACATAGGACAGTTGAAAATCATCACAGATCATCTTATTGGTTCTTACCTCTTGATTGGCAACAGTTAGCTCCTCCTCCAAGGCAGCGACTCTTTCCAATGACACACGTAGCCTCTCTCTCACCTAGGTAGAAAGATCAATGCTTTTACTATTCATTATTATTAATTAATCATTATTATTAATTAATTATTAATAATTATCATTAAGTATTTACTTCATATACTCATGTTAAAAATGTTTTTTATGAGCTGTGATCTAGGATAAGCCAACTAAAAGTCAGAGATATGGCCAATGAGAGTGGCAAACTGCATATTTTGTCTCATGGTGAAATGTAAAGATCAGATACGAGGATCGGATATCGGTCTGATAACGGATAATGGAGCTGTTCTGTAAATGTGCGTACGCACAATTGGTTATGCATGGGAAATGGCATTGCGGTAAAGCTGGTTAATTGTTCTTTATTCACACTACACACTACAACCCCAAAAGCAAATCACATGATTATTCTGTTTAATTTCCTTAACAACCCCAGCTCTCTATATCTCTGTGTTCCTCATCATTTTAGCGGATTAAGGGCCGTCAGAAAATTACACAACTGTGTCTAAACTAATAATTTTTTAAGATTTTCATAATAAAGAATTTAGCATATACATGTGTGTGTGTAATTATTACATTGTTTTCATTAAGCACACAGCGTTTAGTTCAAGTACTTCCTTAAGCATAACAGAATAATTTCATGTATTCAGACATTTTTAAAGCATTATTTTCTGTTTTAAAAAGACTCAGATACTATATCAGATTTATATCAGATTATCAGCAGATATCAGAATTTACAATATCAGTATTATACCGGACATAAAAAGTGGTATCGTGCCATGTTTTGTGAAATGTTTTATTCCCTTTTGGATATTTGTGCCAAGTCACACTCACAAACGCACTTTTACTGCTGTTTTGCCCTGCATGTTCTATTTCTGTAAATGTATCAGTAACTAAAAACACAGAAAACGAGAGCCATAAAAGACTGGAACAAATTACCCAGTAAGCTAATAACTGTGATGTTTAAGGCACATGATTTAAATTCCAAACGGACAGAACTAGACAGACTTAGTTTTAAGGCACAACAGTGCATAACCAGGGCTTTAATGATAACTAGCAGTGATGTCATTTACATTTACAACATTTATCAAATGTTCTTATCCAGGGGTGCGTTTCCCAAAAGCATAGTTGCTAATGTATTGCTAACTACATTGGCAACACTACTGTAGTTGCTAATGTATACTATGTTAGTTGCTAAAGTACACTATGTTAGTTGCTAATGTAAACTGTTAGTTGCTAAAGTACACTATGTTAGTTGCTAAAGTACACTGTTAGTTGCTAATGTATACTGTGTTAGTTGCTAATGTATACTGTGTTAGTTGCTAATGTATACTGTGTTAGTTGCTAATGTACACTATGTTAGTTGCTAATGTAAACTGTTAGTTGCTAAACTACACTATGTTAATTGCTAAAGTACACTATGTTAGTTGCTAAAGTACACTATGTTAGTTGCCAAAGTACACTATGTTAGTTGCTAATGTAAACTGTTAGTTGCTAATGTACACTATGTTAGTTGCTAAAGTACACTATGTTAGTTGCTAAAGTACACTATGTTAGTTGCTAATGTAAACTGTTAGTTGCTAAAGTACACTATGTTAGTTGCTAATGTATACTGTGTTAGTTGCTAATGTATACTGTGTTAGTTGCTAATGTACACTATGTTAGTTGTTAATGTAAACTGTTAGTTGCTAAAGTACACTATGTTAGTTGCTATTGTACACTATGTTAGCTGCTAATGTAAACTGTTAGTTGCTAATGTACACTATGTTAGTTGCTAATGTAAACTGTTAGCTGCCAAAGTACACTATGTTAGTTGCTAATGTATACTGTGTTAGTTGCTAATGTACACTATGTTAGTTGCTAATGTACACTATGTTGACTATGCTTTCAGGAAATGCACCCCAGAGCGACTTCCATTACCTTATTATAGGGACAGCCTCACTAGAGAAACAAATTTTTCCTTTGGGGCCCAAAAGTGGTACAAATGAAGGTAAGATATAAGCTGGGCTTGAACCCCACTGACCTCCTGTTTCACACATGATTGGTTCACAAGCCTCCAAGCATGTCACATGGAGAACATCCTCTAACCACAAATAAAGAGTGTTAAAGAGCTTGCTGAGGGAACGCTTGGTAAAGCAACTTTAAGTGAACTGCCAAGGAGCTGGTTATTTATGCACAGACAAGCAACTCATCATGACCAAGTCTGACCCAAACTCCCACCGGTACCTCCAGCACACATGTTTATCTGACTGATGGCTGGTTTATATTGGAGAAAAGGTATCCTTTTCACTCTGTCTTATAAGCATTACTATAAAGCAGAATAGAGTGACTTAAAGGCATTGAAAGGACAGAGAAAGGGGATATGACCAAATATTGGTTGAGGTGAAAAGGGTTGTAGTGGGGGGTATTGTTAAATACAATAAGAGGGCCCTGCTGAAAAAAGTTAAGGAGCAACTGCTTAAACTTAATACAGCAAGAGAAAAAGGTAAAAAATTCCCCAAAGCTAAGCCACATCTAGCTTATCTCCTTCCTGTTATGTTAAATGCTGTATACAAAGGCACAGGCATGTGATGAGTAACACTTAGGGTAAACATAAGGAGCTTTTATTCTGTAAAGCTCATTCCCTGCTCGTCTGCAGCAGTACCGTATCCACCCTGCCTTCTTTTGCTTCCCTGTTTAAAGATTTTTATTGTGCAAAGCAGGTCTCCTGTGAGGACGGGGATTTATAAGACACTCATATTTGTCTCCGTCACAGCGGCGTGTTCCTGATAAAATCGTGCATCTCAAGAGAATAATCTCTCTTCCTCCTACTCTACCTTTACATCTCTCTCTCTCCCACCCCTACCATCCTCCCCTATCACTTTCTTTCTCATATCTCCTGACCTCCTTTCTCTGTTTTTCTCTTCCTGCCTTTTTCAATCTCCAGTGACCTTTTCTACCTACCATCAACTAAAGTGTGATAATTTTGAACCTTGAATTTCAACTGCAGCGTTAGAAAGAGCGTTTTTCTCTCTCAAGCATAGGCAAGTTGGCTATTGTACTGACTAATTACACTCATAGTACATAGTCGAACAGTTAAGCCTTTCTTCTTCTTCTCATCTCATAACATTACTCTGTGAGGGATTTTCAACACTTAATTCTGTGACTCATAATACTGCAAATTATTTTGGTCAAATGCATCTGAGTAACAGATTCTATTAAACATAACAGTAACTAATAATTTTGTTACCATGTTAGCAGATTTCCATAACATGGAAATTGTGTTTGTTGTGTGCAAAATGCTGGAGTTCACCTTTTCATCCAGAGCTTTGTGGTGCTCAAACAGAGACTTGAGGGCTTTGAGAACCTCCACTTCACTGGAAACCCCAGAGGGTGATTGGGCCTGGCGCTTTACCACCGTCATCCTCAGGGAGCGCTCATGCCTCGACACCAAACACTCCAAATGCTCCAACAGCAGCTGAACAACACACAACACAGGATGTTATTTTAGCTTTGTCATCGCCAAGAGCAGCGATATAATCTGTCAGCATTCCCTTCTTGTAACATAGCATGTTATTTGGTAATCACACTAATCATTAATTGTGGAGACGCAGCAGGCAGTAGACAGCAGTGTCAGCCTCCTCTGGGACAAACTGTACATATCAAAACAGATGAAATGGAGACAAATTAAAATCAATGTGATAGCGTATATGCAGTCATTTTATTGCTGGAATCAGTCCCAGACCAATCCAAAAGTTGCCTACTACTCCTTCAAGGATGGGTCACTTTTTTGTTGTGATGCACTGTGTGCTGTGCTGTGCTGTCTTCACAATGACAATCACTCAGTTAAATCATTCCGTTTCTGAAAACTTCATGTGTCATGAATGATAAATACTCATGAATAAATAAAACTTACTTTATATTGAATCAGGGTAATAAGCTATATGTTCTGCATTAATGACCTGATTTCCAACCCGTTGCCCTTGCTCCCTCAGCCTCTCTCACTCCCTGTACTGTGATATTTGCCTGCCATAGAGTGGAACAACTGCTGCCGTGTTATAAAATATTGATCCAAAAATGGGCCCAACCATATATCCTCCATACAATGAAATGTACTTTTTACATTTACTATACTCAGTAGTAGTTATATAATATTAATTATTTGAAAAAAAAAAAAAAGCTTAACATTTTATTGAGGTAAAGTTAACTTCTACTAATTTATTAAATTCTCATGAAATATTAATCAGTAAAACTCCTACATGAGCTCCCATTCCTACACTTAGTATACCTCACTTTTAATTTATGTGTTGGTAAAAATGAATGATCTGTGGGGTTCATCAACCTTTATCTCTTTTTCCACTGTTGAAGTTCCATTAAATGTGAAGGTCTGTTGAATACAATTCATTACTTCCCACACAGTCGTGAAAGTCATATAAATGCAATTAAATTACTCCACAACATTCTGCTCATTTTGATAGTTCAAGCTGCAATTTGTCAACAAATGGTTTTATATCCATTCCCAATCATTTCTATAATTTGCCCTTAGCTAGAAGATGTATTCTTTCAGAATCCGTAAAGATGCTGTGCAGAAATGAGAAATTTTGACTCCACCAGACTTAATACCATGAATTTATGCATTCAATATACAATTCAGAAATATAGATTATTCTGAAAGTACATTAAAAGCTATAGTTCCATCATGTTCAAGGAGATTATCTGGGGCAAAAGAAAAACCACAGATGACCAAAAAATGTCTCTTCCGATTGATTTCTGTACCAAGCGTATTACTTGGGATAAAGGTTTTCTGGGAATAGATGGGTTTTACAGGTCATGAACTCCTAACTTCTCTAAATCAGCTGGCTTTATTGAATCCTATTTCCTAAAAACATTACTGCTCCTATTTTATGAGCTGATAGAACAGAAGACTCTGTCTACGTTTTGAAAATTGTAACTGTAACTGCTGAGCAACAACACTGACAAATGATTATAAGCCAAAAATGTTGTTTGTACAGAATATCTCTGTCCTTGTGCTGTTAACCCAGCAATGGCAATTAGCAACCATGCAGTTTCAAAAATAAATGGTTGCTGCAGTAATTCTGCCCTGTCTACACAGGGCGGAGGTCAACTAGCATGTTTCAGATATGGGACGTTTATGGAGCAATTCCCAACACTGCCGCACAATTTTCAAGACAATTGCTTCATAAATGGCTTAAGGGGAAGACTGCAAAGGTCATTCACTCCCAGACAGAGAGCTTTATTGGGTACTAATGACACAGGAGCTGCCCTTCAATTTCTAAAGTTGCTCCTGCTACTTGTAGTAAAATTGACTTCAAGTTCTTAAAATGTATCAAAATTATTAATAGAAAAATGTGTGGGACAGTATTCAAATGACCAACATTACTGACTGGGCATAAACAAGTAATTTAAAACAAAACATCCACCCAATGTTCTGCATATAACATGCATCCATGTTACCTGGCAACAGTCTCTGATTACTTTATTATTAGGGATTCACGATAATATTGGAATCATATCGGAATCGACCGATTATTATTATTATTATTTTAATCATCGGCATCGGACCGATGCTTAGGTGTCTGATATTTTCTTCTGATATTTGATGACGCATTTATTGTACATTGGAAAGATAGTGCTTGTGCCAGGTATAAAATGTTTGGTGTTATTTTGTGCCAAAGATTCTGAGCACACAGAAAGAAATTCAACTACAAATAGAGATTAAATTGTAAAAAGTAGATCAGCAGGTGGAATGATTTTGCTGTCCATGAATGGCAACAAGAAATGAACATTCAGAAGAAGTGAAAAATACATAAAGACTGTGTAGCTTCTTAATCAATATACAAAGTAAAAACATCACTGTAAAAGGTTAAAGCAATTGTGATCTTGAGCCATCCGATTGACAGATTACCTCCAAACCAACAGACTGGATTCACAAAGACGGCACACAACACGGGGCAAAAACGTCACATTTGTTTGTACATGTTGTTTGCAGCTTCAAGGGGCACACCACCTAAAATCCTAATTTAGCTAATAAAAAATGGGATATAAGTGAGTTGCATACTATAACTCACTGCTACATTTAGATCTTTAGATGGACAGACTTTTTGAAGCTTGCCCACTGTGGTGTTTGCTAGACCCAAATACTAAAGTCAAAGATCTGTGTGGTCAATTATGAAAGTTTGCAGCTATGAGCTAATCTGGCCTTGGTTATTTTTGAAATAATTCTTAGCCACTATAGCACTTTAAAGTGAAAACTGCAACTTCCAGATGGCCATCTTCTTGGAGGCCAGTAAGACTTTCCAGCATTCCGCCCTGATTATTGTGCATCTGAGTTCTAGCCAAAACAGTCACACACAGAGAAATAAATGCCAAACGAAAAAAGGAAACAAAAATGCTTTCTGAGGGAAAGCCCAGACCTTGTAAATGATATGCAGCTTTAGCCTCAAGTGACCGCAAATAACTGACCGACTCAATTTCCAGATAAACTGCCAGTCCCCTGCTAGCCAAATGCTCAATCATCTAAGTCTAGGTAAAGTATGCCAAGATCTTTACTGCATGCACATTTTGGGTGGTGTATCAGAATTGGCAGTTGGTAGCATAACAGTGATTGGAAGGTCGCTGGTTCGAGTCCCAGGACCGGTAAAGGTATCACTGAGGTAAGCAGGAGCAAGTGTTCACAATGACAAATAATTACTCACTTTCGCTTTCAAGTTAATTTAAGAATTAATCATTAATCATTAATGTAAAATCGTTTGGAATAGAAATACAACATAACTGTAATGTAATGCTTGAAAACATCAAAGTACCGATGCAGGAAGAGTCATGGCTGTACCAACATGTTACATGTACGAGTTCTATTCTTATAGGGAAAATCGTCATGTGATACCATTTTTAAAGGCTATAAGGTGATAAATCCAGAGGAAAATCCACAGCATGGGCATAATTTTCTGCAGCTGACAGGTGGAGAGAGTATGGGCATGAGGACAGGAAGATATTCTGTAAAAAGGGCTGTAATATACTATCAGGAGTGTTCTCTTTTCTTTTATTTGTCATTGTGAACACACCACAGCACAGCACACAGTGCACCGCAACGAAATGTAACCTCTGCATTTAACCCATCCGTGAAGGAGCAGCGGGCAGCTAACAAGGGCAGTGCCCAGGGAGAGGCAGTGCTGGGGGACGGTACCTTGCTCATGAGTACCTCAGTGGTAACTTTACCGGCCTGGGATTCGAACATTCTGATCACGGGGCGAATGCCCAACTGTTGCGCCACCAACTGCCCCAGAATTATTCTAAATTATTCTTTCATCAATCTCTTCTTCATTCTCCTCCTTCTTTCTCATCACGTTTCTACCCCTCTTCTTTCATCCTCCTATCTCTTTACCTTTATATATCCTGTCCCATCCACTTCTTTTTTGATCCTTCCTCTTCTGTTCTCCTCACTTCTAAATATTTTATGCTAGTTAAACCACATTTTTTCTGTCCTCCTTAAGCTCTTCTGATTAGACCTCTCTTTGACATCACAAAACATCTTCAGACATGTAGCTTTCATATCCTCCTTTTCATCACAATCTATCCGAGTGCTCGGCTGTGGCAAGGATCCGTGGTTAATTGAATTGTGGCAGGAAAGTTGGAGCAGTGTGTTCTATTAACCGCTTGACTCAACAAAGCCCTGAAGGGACTGCCTGAGACCTGGATGTGAAAATGATGTGAGAATGCTCTCTAGCCCCCTCTGTCTCTCTCCCTCTCTCTCTCCTCCCTCATGAGACAAAAGTGAGAAACTTGACTGTAACTCAAGACCTTTTCGACAGACAATCTGCATCTGAGTTTAGCTCAGCCGTCTTTTACTGTGTTGAAATGCAGCCTGTCATCGGACAGCGTGGGAACTTTTTGGCACATTGCCAAGCTAAAGCTATTATTAGTGAAAGTGAAATTCACTTCACCTATCCACCCATTTCAACATGATTCCAGATTTGTTCACATATATATTCTAGGCAACCATAATTAATACATAATTAAACTCCCCCAACAGGAACTTGTAACTTATCAGTTATAACTTGGCTTCTACCCATAACTGCCTGATCCATAGGCAAGGTTGCTAACCACAAAGCTGATGCAAAAAGGGTCATGTATGTTTCTATGTTCAGTTCTAAAAAACTGTGATGCCCACTTACCCTGGTGTTGTTTCTCTCGGCCTTAAGCTCTGAGATCTCCTCTTCCTTCTCCAGTAATTGCTCCCGGCAGGCGTTCAGCTCCTTTGTTAGAGCAGCAAACTCCTGTAAAGCACAAAACACAGCACCAGTTTAGCATCATGGTAACAGTGGAGGATTCTGTATATTTAACATGGGACGACATGTCAGCAGAAACTCATCACCACCATCTCACAAGTTATTTTGTCACATACACAGAAATTCATTCATACAGAGATCACAGAACAAGAGAGAAATTAAAACAATTATACTGATCCAACTCTATCCAGCAAGTAGGAGAATTCACCACTGAACTAGTGCAGCAGCAACTAATCGATTAAATCGATTAAAATCGATTATTAAGATAGTTGCCAACTAATTTAATAATTGATTAGTTGGGTCTACATTGTTATACACATATGTACAGTGGTTACCCCCTAATGCGGGGGCAGTAAGCTAATCAAAGCCACAGTAAAGCACCATTAAGCTGGAGGCCGACCGCCATAAAAGAAGAATAAGAATGCTGGGCTGTGCCTTGCCATCACAAAAACTGAAGTAATTGAACATAAAAAATTAATAAATAAATAAATAAATAATTGACTATCAGTCACCCTCGATCTGGAGCGCCATGCAAGATCTTGCCTTATGGGGTGAGGAGGATCATGAGAAAGGTGAGGGATCAGCCCACAACTACACGGGAGGAGCTTGTTAATGATCTGAAGGCAGCTGGGACCACAGTCACCAAGAATACCATTGGTAACACACTATGTCGTAATGGATTGAAGTCTTGCAGTGCCCACAAGGTCCCCCTGCTCAAGAAGGCACATGTACAGGCCCATCTTAAGTTTGTCAGTGAACATCTAGATGATTCAGAGAAAGCATGGGAGAAAGTGCTGTGGTCAGATGAGACGAAAATCGAGCTCCTGGGCATCAACTCCAACCGGCGTGTTTGGAGGAAGAGGAATACTGAGCATGACCGAAAGCACACCATCCCTACAGTCAAGCACGGAGGTGGAAACATTATGCTTTGGGGCTGTTTTTCCGCTAAAGGTACTAGGACGACTACACCGCATTGAGGGGCCAATGGATGGGGCCATGTATCGTAAAATTTTGGACGAGAACCTCCTTCCCTCAGCCAGAACACTGAAGATGGGTCGTGGATGGGTCTTTCAGCATGACAGTGACCCAAAACATACAGCCAAGGCAACAAAGGAGTGGCTAAAGAGGAGGCACATTGAGGTTATGGAATGGCATAACCAGTCTCTGGACCTTAATCCTATCGAAAATCTATGAAGGGAGCTGAAGCTTTGAGTTGCCAAGCTGCAGACAAGGACTTAGAGAGTTTCTTTAAAGAGGAGTGGGCCAAAATCCCTCTTGAGATGTGTGCAAACCTGGTGACCAACTACAAGAAATGTCTTCCCACTGTACTTGCCAACAAGGGTTTCTCCACCAAGTACTAAGTTGTGTTTCGCTTGGGGATCAAATACTTATTTCTCTCAATAAAATGCAAATCAATGTATAACTTTTATGTAGTGTTTTTTCTGGATTTTTGCTTTATATTCTGTCTCTCTTTATTAAAATAAATCTACCATAAAAAGTAGAGACTGTTCATTTCTTTGTAAATGGGCAAACTTACAAACTCAACAGGGGATCAAATAATTATTTTCCCCCACTGTATAGAAACAGACAAATTGGTTTATTAAAAATGCCGGAAATTGGTTTTTTTTCTTTTTATCCAATTAATAATCAGTTAACCGAAAAAGTATTCGGCAGATTAAGTGATTAACAAAATAATCGTTAGTTGCAGCCCTACACTGAACACTAACACTCTCCATTAAATCTCAACACTTTCCATCAAACCCTAACATTCTCTGTTTAAGCCTATGTTCCCTGACATTCTCTATCAAATCCCAGAATTCTCTTTCATACATTAACCGTCTCTATCCAATACCCAAAAAGCCCAGCTCATTAAACATTAACATTCCCCATAAAACACCATGATCCACCTACAGCAAAGTATTTTAGTTAAAAAATATACTTAGAAGTGTGAAAACATTCAAAGAAAAATGCCCAGCAACTGCACCAGATTTGTAGTAAATTTATTTTAAAAATATCTGCAAATTGCTGTAAGAGGATTTGGTTAGGGTGGAGGAATAGGCCTTGCTGGAGTCAGGCTGGGTCCAGTCCAGTGTACCCTAAATGAAAAATGCTGATTGTATCAGGTTTGCTCAGCACTTTCCGTCTGAGCGATGAGCCGAACAGGCAGTAACTCTTCTGCCGACTGGAAACGTTTCCCTGCGTCTCTGAGCTTTAATTGGCTCCACCATTCTAACAGACAAGACTTGTTTCCTTTAAGAACATGTGGAAAAAGTTTTTCACTAAATCTCCCAAGATTTTACTGTGTGAGTCAGAGAAATGTCTGACCAACTCCTGTTGTTCTACTGGCTCGCAGTGTCCACTGTGGCCAGACTGGCAAAGCAGATAGCAAAGTTTATTCACTGTCTGCACTGTCTGCACCAGATCTAACTACAGATATGATTCAGAGTCACTCCTCAGTTTTACAATACTACCCACACCAACACACACAGATGCACAACCCACTCTGTACATATCTTACCACATACAAACAAAACCTCCAATGTCCATCTTAATAAGAAAATTACTGGAACTTATAAAGCTCATAAACCTCATAAATGGCTAAATACAAGAATTTTCTAACTTTATGCCTCCCACACTGTCCACCCCAAACACACACACTCTTACTTTACCCTACACTGAACCTCAACCTCAAAAATCATATTGCATATTACAGTGTGAACATTATACAAGGAGCTAAACACACAGATACACATAGACCCATTCCCCGGCACTCAGCAGATGGATAATTGATGGCAGAGAATCTAAATGCCACAGAGCTAGAGGCCAATTACAGCGATAGGAATGGTGTGATCCAGAACGTCCTCTCCCTCGCACTCAACATTCCACACAAACAAACTCTGGGCAATTAGCTTCAGCCATACTTTACACTTCAGCTGCAAGGCCACAAAGTTTTAATGCCTTATTTCATTATTACCAGCAGGCTGTTGGCCAGTAAAGGTCAAAATGGAAAGCTGACATGCCAAATATCTAATTAGAAACAACAACAACAAATGAAAACTAAAAGGAAATTAGAATTATACGAAAATAAATTGTGAAAATTAACAGATGACTTATTTTTGAGCAAAGTCAATACCCAGTAAAGTGTGCTCTTAAATGAAAATGTATTCAAGGCAATCTTTACTTTATTTGTTACACTTAACTTTATATTACTGCACGTGACACTGTTTTGGTCACCTTACAGTAATAACATTAATAATCAGTTAAACGTAAGATTGTTATTAGAGCTACACTATCTGGGGGTACATTCATAGAACTCCTCCAGTTACTCTCTACCCTAGTTAAGCAGTAATTATTTATACACTGGCTGAAGCTTTCTTTGTGGTTTTCTACTCTGGTTAAAAGCAGAAAACCATCCAGTAATGCTCTGGGTATTAGTGGTGATATCTGGACAATCAGAGTATTCATTCATCCATTCATTATTTTAGCCACTTGATCTCAACTGGGCTCGCGGGGGGAATGGAGCCTAACCCGGGAACTACGGGCGGAAGGCGGGGAGCAACCCTGGGCAGGTGCCAACACACTGCAGGGCAATCAGAGTGTTTGTATATTTGCAAAGATGGAGGTCAAAGCGGGTGGACATATTCTAAGACAAAACATACAACAAAATCAGCTTAGACACAATTTGCTGCACTAATAAAGGATTTTTAGTTGACATTGTTCATGTTTACATAACAGAAATCAGTTATCTTGAGTAGGGCTATTTTTTAGCTATATCGCAATACACAATATATATCTCAAAATATTCTCTCTTTCTGAAATAAGAGAAGTACACAATCCCCTGTTCCACGACTTGAAGACGCGTCACAAGAATGCGATGGATGTGCGTCCATGTTGTCACAATGCCATACTCGTCCATATCACTTACTCGTCCACTGGACATTTGAGTGACAGGTGTGGGTGGTTTATTACAACAGGACAGTAAAACTCAATATGGGTTTGCTCCTGGCTGCTCCCTGGACAAACACAGACCTGGCTGCAGGCGGGACGTTGTCTCTGGAGAGGACAGGATGCAGTTTGCAGGCACAGAGCTTATTGCGACAAATAGAACTGTGCAATAACTCTGCTGTTGACTTTTAGCCTCTGTCCATCACAGAGCAAGGCTTAATTAGAACCTAGTAATTGGAAAGAGATCCAAGCACCACAGTGACTAGAAGGTTGGTCCTCAGTGGGTTTGGAGAAGTGAGCAGGAGATATCGAACCACAACACTGCATAGTTTAACATTTACCATGTTCATACACACTCACACTCACAAACCAACAAATGCAGGCTTGGTAATTACCTAATTAGGTAAAGGATATACTGTAGGTGGCATAGTCCATTCTCAGGGCAATTGTCTAATAGTGGTACTTTGGGGCAACATTCGTTCATTTCACAAACAAGAGATTCTAATGTGAAGGGAACATAATCCAGCTCCCTTTTTAGTCAAATTTCAAGGTAGTCCAATAAGTCAATATTTCTATAAAAGTTTAGACATCATGGTAGATGAAGTAGGTACTCCTGCTTGGAGATGTCACGATACCACTTTTTTAATGTCCGATACGATACCGATATTATACATTTAGATATCTGCCGATACAATATAAATCCAATACAGTCTGTGAGTCTTTTTTCAAACATAAAATATTGCTTTAAAAATGTCTGAATACATGACTGAGATTATTGTTATGCTTAAGGAAATGCTTGATTTAAATCCTGTTTTCCTAACTAAAACAATGTAATAGTTACACATACATGTATATGCTAAATTATTTGTTCTCAAAAATTGTTCGTTTAGACATATATTTACACAATTTACACAAATATTTCTTCTTTCTTATTGATTACACTATATCATTATAAATTTGAAAAAAAAACTGCCCGAGAAATACTGAAGTTTGCCACTTTTAACCAATCTGGCCTATAAAATAAGCTGCTTTTGCAGAGAACTACATTTCCCACAATCCTCCGCATGCCCCCCGGAGCCGCGTCACAATGAAGTATTGGGCGCGCGTTCCAGAATAAACGATGGAAAATCTATGGGAAAATCTAAATAAATGGCAGAATTGTGAGTAGAACGCTGGTTGTTGTGGTTATTTATCAGCTAAAATATGGTTTGTGTTTGTAATAAAGGGGACATTTTGACCCAACTGGAGTGTTTTAGCGAGTAATGGTGCTCATGCGCGCACTCATTAACACAGCGCTCGTTTACATTGTGAAAAATGTCATTTATACAGTACAGTTACAAACAACACATTTTAAAAGATAACAGACAAAAGATACAGAAGACCTCAGCTGATCAAAACTCAGAAAACAGAATATGACCACAAACATAAATGCACTAATATGCCTGTTACACTATTTTCTATTAAGTTTCCATTTGTTACAAAATGGTGCTGCTGGACTAGAGCCGGAGAGCCTGCTTTAAAACATGTTTCCAGCCCAACACTTGGCACTATGAACTCCACTCACTGTCCCGGCACGTCTGGCTCAGATCAGGATGGACTCAATAATTAAGTGATGATTCAGAGGAGCAATGTCGCAGGACAAAACTTTGAACTAGAGCCCTTGAGTTGGATTAAAAATAAAAGTTTCATCAACATTCGCATGATATAAATGTAGTTAAAAGTAGAACCGTGGCCACAGTAATGGGACAAATGTTGCCAACAAATATGTTGTATGTTTCTTTAGCAATCCGATAAAATGCAATTAAAGCAATTAAATTTAAATTTAACTACAATTAAAGTTAAAAAAGGTAAAGCAGGGTTAGCATGCACACACCAACAATATTTAATTTTTTTACATAAAATAATATAAAGTCAAATAAAATGTTAATATTGCCGTTACATTATTTAATAAATCTTTTCTTTTTCCTGAAATGCTACAAGTCTTGCCAGGTCATTGTCAACTGTAATCAGAGCATAAATGTATAATTTTCCCCTTTGCCTTTTAGCAATAGAGGAAACCAAGAAAGCTAAAGTCAAGACATGATGCAATCCTACTGCAATGTTCATGCATATAAGGTCTTTTTTATTTGATACCTTAATGTTTATCATAAAAGCCCTTCCCAGTTACAAAAAGATAGCATGGAGGGATCATATAGGCTCCCCATGATGCCAAGAATAAACAGACACAAACGCAAACACAAACACACACGCACACACACAAACACACACACACACACAGACTTTCCAGTGGCACAACAGGATCAAAGCTTCCCCTCTCCTCATACTGTGACCACATTCTGGGTCATAGGTCAAAGACGACCTCTCCGCAGGCGTGATGTAGAGGACATGGGAAGGCAGCATGACAGGGTGTTTCATTACCGTATTGGAGCTTCTCGCTTGTAAGAGGGAAGCTTCCTCCCCGCCTCCGTATCCCAATACTGCGGCTCTACTGGCAGGCTGCTGAAACCGCCCGAGGCCTTCTGCGCTGCAGAGAATCCACCAGGGAGCATTAACTCCTGATGCAAGACACACCAATCGAGTGTCTGGGTCATGTCATCTTGTGTGCAGTTCGTTAGCATTTTCCAGCTTCTGATTTGCTCTGTAAAAACCTTATGGAAAATATAAACGGAATTTCCGAAGAGATAAACCTCAGATAAACTTTCATGTTTTTGTCTGTGCTTTCAGTGGAACAGGTTTTGAGCTTAATATATTTGTCACTGACTTTTGGATAACAAATTAAAAGGGTCTTTTTAAAGTGAATAGACCACTAGAGCTGATTCAGAATGCAGCTGCGGGAGCAGTCTACAACGTTCTTATATTCTCACATTCCACTACTACCTACGCGGGCTCTTTGTAGCTGCTCACTGTAGATTCTAATCCTTAACACTTCCTGTCAAGGACAAAAACGGACCTGTTCCTCCCTACTTATCGGCTCTGATCAAGCAATGTGTCACTTCACATCCCGTCAAAGCATCAAATCCTGCCTTGAATCTCTCCTAGTCAAAAGAGGAGGAAGACCCTCAAGACTCTTTTTAATCCTGGCACTACAGTGGTGGAACAAACTTTTCCTTGCCATCAGACCTGCTGAGTCTCTTACCGTTTACAGACGACGTCTGAAGACCCACCTGTTGACGGAATACCTGTGGGACTGCCCGTATCATTATTTACCCGTTTAAAACCGGTTTAAAATCTCCCTATTTTTGGCACTTACCCACTATATGCATGTATGTATTTTGTAAACTGTGCAGACAATACGTTTTGACTTATACTGTCACAGGGTTTTTAAAGTTTGCACTAACTTGGCTGAACAGCAATCTAGCTTTACAGGTATGAAGAACACATTATCTCGGTGGACTACAAAGCACGTCACTCAAGATAAGAGTGCATAATAAATAATGTAAATGTAAATGTGAACTAGGGCTGGGCGATATGGCTGAAAAATAATATCGAGATATGTTTAAGGTATATTGCAATACACAACATATATCTCGATATATTGCGGGAGAGAATTACATTTCCCAGAATTCCCTGCGCTGCGTCTTGGAGCCTTGTCACAATAATGTGATGGATGTGCATCCGGAATAATATCAAAAAATAAGTAATATCAAGATTTGACTGAACTGGAGTGTTTTTGTTAATGAGGGCATTCCATATCACGAGTGCCCACATCAAGACCGAGCAACCACTCACAGCATGTTTACATCGCGAAGAATGTCATTTATGCATATTTAAACATTTACTTTGTTTTTGTGCACTGAATAACAAAGGACGGTCACCTAAAAGCTCCATGCACCTTGCAGCTCCGGTATGTAGATAAATGCTAAGCACCGCCCCCGTCCGACAGCTGATTTGCCGATGCCACCGTCAATCTTAATTTTCGCCGGCGAAAAACAAAAACACACACGTGCCTTCTACACGTACGTAACAATGCGCTAGGAGAGGTTTCTGGATGGGCGGGGGAGTGAGCTGTCTGCTTGAGAGGGCGGAGAAGCAAAACTCGAAAGTTACAGACATGCTGTCTGTTTAACATTAATGTGAGGATTTGTACTCAATATTCACGATATAGTCATGATATCGGATGTGGAACAAGCTGGGATACATAGAGTATATTAGATAAATCGCCCACCCCTAATGTGAACCCACTGACTGACAATCATGGCTTCCAGTGCACAGGCTGTGCCACGAAGCATCTACTCTGAGAGCAGCAATGATCTTTGACTTCATTTTTGACTATGCAGGTTTCCAGTTCAGTAGCTGGTAAACATATGCTCTATGTACCAGTAAGGGAAGAACAAATCAACAAATGTTAGAAAGTTGCCAGCAACGTTATGTTTTATGTTACGCTCTAAGCACACAACTTTAGAATTGAAATTTGTGTTTCTAAGTGTACAGAAATAAACTCAAGTTCACCGACAGCCCTCAATAGGTTTTAGGGGGATGATGGAGCATGGCGTTCCGCTGCGCTCGTCACAGAACCACGTGCCGCTCTGCAGGCGCTAGTCAGGGCGATAATTAAAACGTGTTGATTAGGAGGAAGGCGATCGCTGCAGAGGTGTGAGAAGAAAGACGCAATGTAATTACAGCCCGTTCCTCAACTGCTTCAAACCACACAGGCAGCAGAAAGAGAGAGAGGAAGAGGAAGAGACAGACGAGGAGTAATAAACTTGTCAAAGTTGGCATTCAGAATTTT
The DNA here is from genome assembly GCA_032718565.1 of Distichodus sexfasciatus. Taxonomy (NCBI): domain Eukaryota; kingdom Metazoa; phylum Chordata; class Actinopteri; order Characiformes; family Distichodontidae; genus Distichodus; species Distichodus sexfasciatus. The sequence goes on along the minus strand of JAVGVS010000002.1, from coordinate 6,314,696 downwards.
TTAACTAGAGGAGACGGAGAGGGAGTGGTCGCTGTAATGAGTTCAGTCCTAAAGTTGCACGCAGTTTCAATGCCACAGTGTTGGATCATGAGTTACAAATACACAGAGACCATCAGATGGAGTTTTTCAATGCCAGTTTCTTCTGCTGACTTGGTGTCTAGCTAGTGCAGCCTTGGTCTAATTAGCTAGCTTCATGAGTCATTGGTAAGTCAATTCTGACTTTCAACGCTCCTATTAAAAATGTGAAAAGTCAAAATGTGCAAGAAAAAAAGTTTTGTAAGTAAAGTAGAAGTGTAGAGCAATGGTCTACATTTCTATAAAATGATCAAACTCAGGATTTTATCATTAACCACAGCCTATATCTCATCAGTACATTAACATTGGTGTATGTATGGAGTTGAGCAGTGACTCGTCACCCTGGAGCAACCTCATCCTTAAACATAAAGACGTTAACAATACATTTTTCCCCTCTGTTTTGATGAGACACTTTTTCTGCCTTTGACCCATCAGTAAATTGAGATGTAATGATGGGCTGTTAGCAACAACAAAGCCGCCAAGTGCTAGAGTCCAATCAATCTCGGCCGGGGCTTAGCAGCCTCTCTTGTTCATTGATCAGAACATAAATAGTATGTGGTTTTTACGACGGTGCACAGACTCCACTACAACTGTTATTAGTTGAGGCTCTCAAAGCAAGCGTAATCGTAATTCTATCTGGAGCCAGAGGTGGACGTTTTAAAAACACACAGAAACACAGGAAAAGACAGTAAAGCCGCAGAGATGTGGAAGAAAGAAAAATCAAGTCAGAAAGTTTTGGATGTAAAGTTACCGATACACTGCAGTTTTTAAAGCCATAAATAGTTATTGTAGGCTAAATTGTATAAAGTTTGTCAGTCTGTCAGTGCAATAAATTACTGGATATTGACCGCATATACAAAACCGCATAACAGCATTTTAGAATTTATTTACAGTAAAGGCATTTAGCAGACACTCTTATCCAAAGTCTCCCTGACAGCAACTTGGGGTTAAGGGTCTTGCTCAGGCACCCAATGACAGGATTCAACCACACAACCTCTTGGTCCAGAGACAAGGGTCCTAACCACTAGACCACCACCACCACCCTCTCTGATAAGTAATTTACATTGCACTTCTTATTACGTGATCCCCTTTCCGAGATTAATCTAAAGCTGTAATTTAGATACCCTTTGACCTTTTTGCACCAACCTTAACTTGAAATTACCTCATCCACCTTGTAAATACATGAGAAGCAGATTTTATTGGTCAAAATGGCTTCAGAAATGAGGATCAAATGTGCTCATCATCCCTGTACTTGAGTCAACTTTAGGACTATCAAAGGTCAACAGCAGAGATGAATCCATCCATTCATTCATACTTCGGATGGGGTGCATTCTCTTGAATTGCAGTCACAAACCTGGATTTAAACTAACCCTTGCCAAGACTCTCCACTACAGAACCTCAACAATGCCCCAAAGACCAGGTAAAAATAGTTCCATAAATTAAAAAAAACCTTGACGGAATTTTTGAGACTAAAGATCTCACAGATGAACACTAACTTCCCAAAAGTCTCTCAGTCTGTGCAATACTCACGTAATCTATCGCAAGAAAACATGAAAAACTGAAGCACGCCAAGGGAGCTCAGTGGAAATCATGGTGGCGTGGAAAACTAGAGGTCCTGCGTCAGAAACAAACATGTTTTCATCATAAGACTTTGGCTGAGTGTTAAAAGGAGGGTGTATCTGTGTATATTCAAAACTCAGGACTATAGAGTTGTAGACACTATACGGTAGGACCACTGGAACAGCATCTGCTAAATGTTTAATGGTGGCCAGAAAAGGTTATTTACAGCTAATCTCTGGAGACTGAGACAAGCTGGAAGATCTTTCATGCACTGGTGGAACAGCACAGGCCAGGACAATGAAGCACACAAGGAACAAGACTCCAGTTTTTATTGGATAGTGTTACTACAAAACAGTTCACAGTTTGAGGACTGGCCATGACATAAGCAGAAGTCAGAGTCAATGTGACATGTTTATAACAAAAGGGTTTAGTCATTGGATCTCCAACAAAGGTCCATGAGGTCACTTCCCTCCTTAAAGACGAAGAATAACTTTGTGTTGGAAGGACTTTTACAAGGAGCAATAGCAAAACAACCTTTATATCAGTCAGCTTTCGTGCATGAAATGAAAGGTGTGGAGAATTTCTCAGTTTCTTTTCTCAGATTTAGTGGTTACATAACTATACATAACTGCTCTCAAAAATTCTGTCCTCTGCATCCTGCTTCTGTGGATACTGGTTTAGGTTGCAAATCATTTGTGGAGCCGTGATAGAACACTGTTCAGATTGGGCAACAGTTTGCAGAAAACACATACATACGCACATACAACTAGATAATACTGAACAATATTACAATCCGAAAGAATAAAATCCACATGGCTAAAGCAGACCTTATCAATGAATGGTAAGTCTGATTTAAGTCCCTGTCTGAGGCCCATCTTTACGATGACATCGTGGCACTTATCCCTCAAAGCCGAGAGCAGTACAGAGCTGACATTGAGGCCCAGCACAACTCATTTCCTATGCTTTAAATATTCAAGAAGGTCACCTATGAGCAGAAATGTGTCTCCTACAGCAGCCAGTCTCCTCTTCCCCTATGCTGTGGAGACCCAACACTTAAATAAATAAAACTGATGAGATTTCATGCACATTTTCTTGCTCAATTTAATGGTGTCATTATGTTTTGAACACTTAAAACATAATTAGGATTTTCCTGCATTAAATAACTTTCCTAAAAGAGTGTCGCAAATAACTGATTTCTAACAAAGAATATCTGAAATAACATTTGAAAACTACAATTAACTCATAGTCTCCTTCTCTCTCTCTCGACCTATTCCTTATTTTTCCTTATATCTGTCTCTCTTCTTCTCACTTGCCTCCTTGCACCATCTCTCTCACCGCTGGGACATCAGCTACTCCACAACCCCCTTAATAAATCCACCATCAGGCCTATGTCTTTTGAGTTCCCCAGCACTGGACCTGTGTTCCGGCAGGAGTTTCATGATTTACTCTCACCTTTGACCCACACACTGAGAGGGGTCACCATCACCTCTACAATACCCCCCTGAGGAGCTACAAATTAATCGTGAAAGAAGAGAATGAGAGAATAACAAATTGCAGGCCCAGATTTCACTACCTACCCAGTGTTATACAGCCCATTCTGCCCTGCTCAATCACCCACACTATCCCAGATGCTCTCTCTCTTCTGGTCCATGGAGACCCGGAGTCTATCCATGTTTTTGCCCTGTTCCTACCACACCTGAGCCAGCAAATCAGCCTTCGCCACTCCAGATTTTAACATGGGTGGACTGCATATGGAACCCCTGTGTAAGGTCTCAGCCCAGACCAAGGGAGGCCATCTGACCAGGACTCCACTTCACAATTACCCCAGACTACCAGATCAGTGTCACCATAATTTTAACCAATCACATCCACATCACCTGTATTTAAGGACCTTCATTTACAACCATTCCCCACGAAGTACTGTTATGCCTAGTGCTACTTACCGAGCATTCTTTGTATTTGCCTGCCTCCTTTTTGATCCTTGCTTTCTGTTTTTGGATTACCCCTATGCTTCTGGCGATTTGGATTTGTTTGCTCCGTGGACTGTGTTTTTTGGTTCTGACCTCTGCCTGAATAAACTCTTGGTTTTTCGTCAATCTATCCCTGTGCCTGCGACCTGGTTCTGTCGACTCTGCGTTTGGGTTCAACTGCCGGTTGTTACACAGAAAAGTCAGGGATGAAACCAGTGGAGAGGAAGCAGAATTTCAATCTGCTGCTATGTATCAAAAGTAATCATGACTTTATAAAGAAATTGGTGATATTTTCTGAAATAGAAATTTGAAAAAGCATACAATTTGAACAAAGAGTAATTTTCTGTTCGTGTCGTATTGATGTTATCTTTTACTGTCACGATGCAACTGTACTTCCTGCAACTGTAAGCTGTATTTAATTAGAAAGTAGGCATTCGGTAAACCAAAGGCACATCACAATCTCAAATGAACTGCACAAACTCTGACAATAATAATAAACTCATTGTAATTATTAGGATAAATAGCTTTTAGTGCATAAGCTATTGTGACCATAAGGGATCTATAAATGGAATGCGGAGAGGAGACGAGAAAAGGAGAAGGGTGAGGAGAGTGAAGAGGGTAAATAGGAAATAGTACGAGAAAAGACTGATGAGCGCTGGGGCATATATATCAAATATACACTCATATTTATTCTCTCTGTTTTTAATGAAATATTATGAAAATATATTTACCTTAGACATAGAGTAATTCAGACCTAAGATTATGCTGAGGGGAGGAGAACAGTAGAGACAGGTAAAAAAATGGAAGAAAAGTGGACAAAAGAAGAAAAGATAAAGGAAGAAAAGAGAATACAAAAGGAGAGGAGAAAGGAAAAGATTTGGAGACAAGAAGTGAGGGAAGGGAGAAGTAGACACCAGAAGAAAAATGGTCTTAGTCAAGAGTTAGGTAACAGTGCATCACAAACCAGCATAAAGGTCATATTTACACATCCAGGACAGTTTGCTTTAGGCTGAACTTTTAGCTTGTCAAACTGCATTTAGAACTGTTCATCTCTAAAGCTTCTGCTGTGCTGCTTATAGAAATTTTCGGTCAGGCTTCAGTTTGCGTATATATCCTTGTATTTTAACCATGTAAAGTCATTAATTGGAAATGTTACAGACAAAACAGTGAAGTTCTGTGCAAAACCGAAGTGTTTCATCCATTTTTAAATGATGTATTGTGCAAACCTCAGCGTTACCTTCAAATCCAAAACACAACTGTGCGCAAGCTCGTAAACACATCTACGACCATGTGATGAGACCCTGACAGGTTTATGCAGCTCTAGGTGGAACTGATAAACAGGTAAAATCAATCACTCCTATCAACCTGTGCCTTCAACAAACCCAGGAAAACTTAGCTGTTGCACAATCATTACCCTGAGCGTTCTTTATCCACGTGTCCGCCAGCATCTTCAGAAAGGAATTAATCAGAGCCAAGAGCAGGACAACTGATTGAGACAGTCTGAAAAAGAGTCCTCTAGTCCTCTTTCAGCTTGCAGTGCTTTACTGAACTGTGCTAAGCTCAAGAGAGTTTCAATTTTACAAATTTACATCTTAAAAGTAGATTATCTCCCTCAACTCTGAGCTACCCTCGAAAACATTGGTAGTCACGCTGTAACAACACTGTAATAGTACATTTATAAATCAGTTATATGGATGTTTTTCACTATCTGCCTAATCAAACAAAGCTGATCAAAATGCATATTATGCCAACAGAACCAATAAAGACAAAGAGATATTATATGCATAATATTATTTTAACAATGAATAAAGAGAAGATTCAAAGTGTCTGTCTCTCTTCAGAGGTTCTCCCAACCTTTGATGGCAAAGCTGCTGGTTGGTATCAGTTTAACCTTGCTCCTCCATCTCCCAGTGAGCTCTTTCGGTGGCCTCCCACATTATTTGGTTCAGGTTCTGGGTGAGTGACCAGACACTTATTGCACTATAATCCAGAAGCAAAGAATAAATTGAAAAAGTAAAGGTGTGTTTTTGAAACAGAAAATTCCCCTTAGGCTGAGCAAGAGCTTCTAGCAAGCTCTACAGCTAGAAACTGCATGAAGGTGGAACGTTACAGACATCAACTGAAAAACAGTTTTTGACAAATTGAAATCTCAATATAAGATGGTTTAAAACTTAAGAGTAAGACTAAAACATGATCTTAGGGTTTGTTAGGTGCTCTGGGATTGGGATTGGATCTAACAAACTGAATTAAGATTTATTTGATCTGCTCATATAGCAAAAAATATAGCAGGGGGAAATTTACTACAGATTGTCATTTTGCAAACGTGACTGCACATTTCTTCCAATAAGTTTTCATTAGTCATACTCGTAATTGTTGGTGTATAAAACATAAACCCTTTTTGCTTTGGTTGTCTCTCTGCTGTGTGCTTCATTGGCTCCAGTTTTTTAGTTAATAAACCCAAGAGACACTGCAAGCACTCCTGTTCTTGTCCTGCAGAATTCTGTAAAGTTTCGGCAGTCGTACATCACTACCCAGCTGACAGTGAAATCTGCTCCAGTAATATCAAAAAACATGCTGCAAGACACCCACCAGAGTCTGTCAAAACCTATTTGTTAGATTTCAACCCTGAGAAAAGTTACCACACACGCTAAAAAGTATTTGAATTGGTGTGGCCGGTCTTATCATCTCTCAGATCTACTTTTAAACTTAACTACCTGGAGTCTGTTTTCCAAAAGCCACTAGCAACTAACACAGTGTACATACAGTACATTAGCACCTAACATAGTGTTGCTAACATAGTTAGCAATACGTTAGCAACTATGCTTTTGAGAAACGGGCCCCTGCTTAGTTCCCAGTGTGTGATTTAACATGTTAAAAAAACAGTGAAGTTCTCTCCTAAACACAAGCAGGGGAAAATAATTTCAAGCTTCAGTTTTCCACTTCTTATTCCCCAAAGTAGATTTGCATGATCCACTATATAGGGTCTAAATCACATTCCCGGACCAAAATGAAAAGAGCTCAATAAAGTTCTTTCCGGCACCTCAGAACGGCATCTTGGTCACTAGTTTTTGTTTGGCATCTGTTTGTCTTTTTTGACTGAATAATGCTGCCACCTTTTATCAAGCAACATTTCAAGTCACTTGGAGATGCCAGATATCATATCTGAGATGAGTGAAAAGATTCGGGTGAGCTCTTTCTCTCTTTCTCCACTTTATCAGGGGATATAACCGTCCCACCAATCCCATGTGACTCTTATCATCATCCCGCAGCCTGTCCTCCCGTCGCCACGCCCTGCCGCTCTGCTAGCCGACGTTACCTGGCTTTTACATAAATTAAAAGCTTGGCGGTGCGGTGCGACAAAGGTTGTGAGCGGAACGATGACCCGTGGAGATGAGCCGACACTCGCTAAGGAACGTCTGTAAATAAAGGCGTCATGTTCAGCGGATCATCATGCTCTCGGTTGTGTTTAAAGGTCAGCATGAAAATGGCCTCACCACCTAGAGTTGGGCCTGTTATTTAGTGTTGTAGTGAGATCAGAGAAATGAGCACAGACAAACCTGGATTGAATGGACACACATATACACACACAATGACACACAGACACATACTTGATTAGCCATCAGGCAGAGTTTGGCCAACAGCAATGTTCAGATTGAATTAGGGTAAGGACCTTGTATCTTTGGCATCTTTCTAAAGGTCCTTCAGATCAGCACAAAGCAAAATGAGAGCAAAAAGCAACGCTCACACTTACACACAAATATACTCCCACTGGACATGCAGGCATAAGGGGTTACCTGTTCGTGGCGTAACAGTAAGGTGTTCGCCCCGTGATCAGAAGGTTGCAGGTTCGAACCCAGGAGCGGTAAAGTTGCCACTGAGGTACTCATGAGCAAGGTACCATCCCTAAGCACTTGTTACCTGCCCACTGCTCCTTCATGGATGGGTCAAATGCAGAGGTCACATTTTGTTGTGGTGCACTGTGTGCTGTGCTGTGGTGTGTTCACAATGACAAGTAATCACTTGCTTTCACTAAGGTCCAATATGAACAATATATACTACTAATTTGCCATTACACACAACCATGGTTATAAGAAAAGTCCACTAAAACCATTAATACCCTTAATAAGATAACGCCCTAACACCCTCCCACCCTCCCACCCTCCTTTTTTTTCTCTCCCTCTCTCTCTCTTTCATTGGACAGTCTTGTTTTATGACCACAGTTTAGTCAGCTGTTAACACACAAATGTTTAGTGTCTGATCTTTATAACAACATCTACTCATAAATCTCCCTCTACCTGTAACCAAAGCTCTCTTTCTGCAGTAACTCATCCAGCATGAGACAGGGTGTGACCCCATAACACACACTCCACCTGCAGAACACACTCGTGGACACTACTCATAGCTGGTCAATACATTAAGCACTTTTCACTAGAGTCACTATGCAAGAATGAATGCAGGCATGAACTCTGCATGAGGTGGCATTCAATAGCTGTTCTATACCTCCAATCTGCTTCCCATAGTAAATGCAGAGGCAATTAAACCTCCATCAATGTGTGATCACAGGGCGAACTGCCTAACCGTTACGCTACCAACTTTCCCAGTTGGTCTCCCATCAGTACTGACCGACAACAAATCAGCAAATATCCAGAGGTTTTACCGCTTCTGTTATGCAGAGAGCATTGTGGGTTGTGAGAAGAATCTTTTCTAGTGGGCTACTTTACAAAAAATCTTTACAAAAAAGTACCACAAGGTGTGTGTGCAGGTCAGTGGCTTATCCTAACCTCTCTGCCTTACACTTACACGCCTTACTACTTGCAGTCCATCGCAAAACCCATCACAATAGTCTACCACAAAACTTGCTATTTGCAGCCACTGTGAAACCTGTTTAGAATGTGTAGTCCACCTTGAATCCTGAATGTGGGTGTGTATTGGATGTAATTGTTGTTCATTATAGACTCTTCCCCCTTAGCATCAATGCTAAATGAATTAATACCTCATTAAATATAACGCTGGCACAATTTAAGCTGTCCAGGTTTATGAAAACTATAAGGTAATGCTGTGTCCTGAGGCAGAGTTAATGTTAGATACTAACATATCACACCACAGACATATCAACCCATCACAGTATTCATAGTTCACCACACAATTATTATTTGTACACACTCAGGCAACCTACGTACTACACTGTAAAATCTTATTATAAACCTTATTAGTAATGTTTTATTAGTTGTTTCCCATCACAATCTCAGGTGTACTTTTCATTGCCCTCCATATCCCCTTTTTGCTATGCATTGGTCACCATAACACGCAACCAGAGACTTCTATCACCTGGATGTGTAGGAATGCTCTTTAAAAAAAGTACGTAGGAAGCAACAGATGATCACAAACAAGGACTCTGCCTCTCTACACTCAGTGTAGTACGTTTACCCCGGTCCCTGCGGAGGAGAGCGAGAAAAAGAAGTGGGTCATCTTCCCTTTTTCAGCTGTGTCTCTCTCGGAGAACATGCATGAATCATTTATGTGAAGCAATATGCAGAGGCCACTGAGATGGGGTAGAGGATAGAGACATTTACCCCCCTCACACGCTCCTGGATATGCATTTTCTCTATCCTTGAAATACACACATACACAAAGACACACAAACTCAGCTGACTAATGATGCTATTGGGAACCACCAATCGATTCTCTCAGTCGCTGATAAAGATCCCTGTTGTAAACAGTGAGATGCTCATAATTATTTTTTTATGGCAGAAAATGTGATGTCATGACTTTAATGGGCTGAGGCATCAATTACACTTGTCTCAAGTGATCTGTGTATTGCACAGCAATAAGATGATTTCATACGGTATCCCCCAAGCCTAATAAACACAAACACGCACATACCACGCCAATCCCACGCAGCTATTATCCCGTCTCCACATGTGGGAGCTGCTCCAAAAAGTGTAGACGCTCTTATAGAGCCGAGGTTAAGCGTTGAGTCACACAGCAGCATGTTAGGCTACTGAATGGAGGGTGAACTTAAGACACCAAACAAACACTGACAAAGTCTTTGACTCGTCTTGCTAAACTAAAACGAAACTATTTAGTCTTTACTCAAAAGCAAACAAAAGCAGACAGTAAGGTCTGCTCAATAGTCAGCAATCATTACATACTGTTCTTAAGAAGAAATTTGTTCTTGAAATCTGCAGTTTTAATAAAGATTCTGACAGTCACCAAAATGTTTTTATTTAAGATATGTTCTTAGGTAAGCGCAGGATCTACAACTGCTGAAGAGCACTCTTCACAAATTTTACTGCAAGTGTTTACTGCAAACCGTGCGCACAGAAATCTCACTCGAGCAAAAAAGCTGCTCATCGGTAATCTACTTTGCGTGGGAGGACATTTAACACATCGAGAGGAAAAAGGCATTCGAGAGAGGAAAAATACAGCTTGCGCGTAATATTATCACAACCGCGCATTCGATTCTTAATTTTGTGCTCTCAAGTTTGACATTTGCGTTCATGACTTTGAAATTTACGCCCGCGAAATTTTTGCGGCAAGCCATTTAGCACGCTCTAGTTTCGGCATTGATGTGACGCCATAGATGGGGGAGCAAGCAGAGAAGTGAAACACGAAAGCGGTACAAAATGCGCATGCGCTAGGAGTTTTCTGGATGGACGGGGGAGCGAGCTGTCTGCTTTGACAGGGCAGAAAAGCAAAACTCGAAAGCGAAGTACATGCTGTCTGTTTAACAATAACGTTGAGTTATTAAATTTGTGTTCAAACTGGTCTCAAGTCAGAAATCTGATCACTGTAATCCGAGTATGTTCAGTCAAACTATAGCAAAAAATAATTTACTGTTCTGATTATTAAGTGCAGTTCAAAAATATTACAGGACACAATGAAAAGACTCAAGAATGCAACATGACTTAAGCATTTATAAGACACCAAGCACATGTGAACATCTCAGTTTACATAAGTCTAATGAGCAACTGAAAAGACTTAGAGCAATGTGTAGGATCTATAAGCCCTTACTCAGTCCTCATCTCTAATACTGGTAATTCTCAAATACTACAAATAGGTCACCGGCTTCCTGTGAATTCTAACAAATAAGATATAAATTATTCATTAATTCATTATCTGAACTGCTTAATCCAAACCGAGGTAACCAAACACATCAAATGAGTGGTAGCTCATGACTAAAGCTGTCTCTCGGTTCATTCAAACTAAATGGGAATATGGTTATCCACCATGCAAATCTTTAAAATGAGCTTTAAATTACTTTAAAAAATGTACACATGTGCAAATCCTTTTTAAAAGCCCCCACGTCAGAATCCAGAGCAATAAGTGAATTTCAGGTTGAGTCAGCGAAGTCCTTCTTGTACCAATTAGATAACGTTAAAGTTCTTTGACAAAAGCTGTCCAGAAAGTTTTCTTAACTGAATACTCAGCTCCGGGTCCTGTTGGTCTTCTTCACAAGAAGAGAATTCAAAATATCTGCAACTATGGGCTCAAATAAAGACAAGATTTTGTGTTCCTTGCACTCTGTCTTTGCCAGGACAACAGCATTACCTGGAAAACCTTGGAGAATTCCACATTTTACTTAGCCACTGTGATAAAATTAATGCTTCAGATATGAAGCAATCATTTAACATGTTTTCCAGCAGTTGTTTAAATGCTTTCAGCACCCAAAACCACTAATAGCCATGTTGGCTTACTTTATAACAAAGACACAAGCGCAACAGTGCATCCGGGGTCTCACATTTAACAGAAAGTTTATTAGACTAGACTGATTACAACAAACATAGTGAAAGCAACTGGTTAAACCAAGTCAAGCACATGAGCCTAATTTATCAATTATGGCAAAAGTTCATCAGGTTTTTCTTAGTGGTTTTCTTCATTTTCTTTTCCTGAGTGGCAGTTAATTAGGTTGACAGCAAAAGTTAATTCTAATTCGAAGGCAGACATGCATCCATCCATTTATTCAGGCTGTGATGGTGCTATGCTCTTAACACACTTGAAAACACACATTGCTATAAAGACACAGATCCAAACTTCCTGTGTATTCCCTAAATCCCCCTTCATTATAATCCCATTTTGTTTAGTTCAAAGTCAAAGTCAAGTCAAAGTAAAATTTATTTTCATCTCTGCTATATACTGTACAGATATACAGAGACGAGACGACGTGGCTCTAGTTTTCACAGTGCAACAAGAAACGGAACGAAAAACAAATAGGGCATATATAATAAACAATATATAAATATAAAACAAAATATACATTTTAAACTAGAAATGGAGTATTAAATATAAACTTTAAAGTAGAAATAGAAGTAGAAAGAGAGACAATTTGGATGCAGTATTAACCTACAAAAGTGGAAATTGACTTTTACACTGAATGTGCATGAGGTTAGTAACAATAGGTTAGTTTCAGTATGAAAAAAATTCTATATCCAGTCTATTAATAAAACAGTATCTCTTAAAAAGTATGACTAACATTTAAGTTGGATTAAGTTTGTGCAGATATTATAACAACAGTGGAGAACTAGAGTCTGTGCAATACTTTTCAATAATTTGTGCAGATACAGTCAGTTAGAAGGTGACCAGTGATAAATACATTCAATGTTCAATGTTCTGACTTTACCATGTCATCTTGCTCCAATACATTTAGTTCCTAACTTTTCCAACTTTCTACTTTTAATAAAACCATATTAGACACAAAAGAGCATCATATTAACAATTAAGGCTGTCTAATCTCTTAAAAGCTTTTGCTAGCATTCATCTATAGACTCATCAGTCTGGATGAATGGACTTGAATTCATCTAACTGTTGGTCAGCTAAAAAAAAATCCCATTAAGAATGGTTAATGGAAGATTTCTAACGGCTTTCAATTTTCTCTCTCTGGATTTCAACAACGAAACATTTAATCATAGAGGTCTTTCCCTCTCATGTATAAGCCAGCGAGAGAAAAGCTGCACGTCTGCACTAATCAAATCAAGCTTCAGTGTGTTGCAGTCGTGTTTACTCCCAAGGTAAACAGGACATTTTAAATCAACTGTACAACTTGGAGCATTTGAAACAATCATTTTATCATATACCGTCCACCGCCTGGAGGATAAACTCAACCGTAACAAGCTATTGCTCAGCTGCAAATAGAAAAAAGTGCCAAGTTTGAACTGGAGAGATTCTACCCCTTGCCATATCAGTAAAGCTATAATAAATTTTTAATTAACAACAAAAACTATGCAAGTAGCACAGAATATTAACGACTCCCTAATGGAAAGTACAATTGAGCAGAAAGGCTTGGGGACACTTGCAAAGATTTGACCACTGTCGGGCTATGCATATCTTTAAAATGAACTATTAAATTACAAAACTGCAAATCATTTTTAAAAAGCCCACTTCTGATTCTAGAGAACTAATTGAATTTCAGATTGAGTCAGCAAGTGTTGTACCAGTGAGATAACCTTTAAGTTCTGAAAAGCTGTCTGGAAAGTTTTCTTAGCTTGCTACGCAGCTCCAGTTCCCCTTAAATAAGACAATTCAGGACACTTGGAATGACGGATGACAACAATGTGACTCCCATTGATATGTCTCAGAAAAACAACATTACCTTGGAAAACCTTGGAGAATTCCATACAGTATTTCTCTATTTTTCGCAAAAATTAACACTGCCGCAGTGTAAATCGGCAACAGATTAATCTTTTATTTTTATATATATACACACACACACACACACACACACAGTATATTCTCTCTTTCTGGGAGAGAACTACATTTCCCGCAATGCCCTGCTTATGACTCATCACAATAATATGATGGATGTGCATCTGGAATAAATACTGAAAATATCAAGTAAATAGCTGTATTGTGAGTAGGACGCTGGTTGTTGTTATTTATCAACCAAAATATGTGTTTTGTCTGTAACAAAGGGAAGGATTTGACTGAACTGGTGTTTTTGTGAGTGATGGCAATCCACATGAGAATCATAAGGGCTCACACACACTGCGTTTACATGGCGAAGAATGTCATTTTGTCATTCAATGATGCATTGAACTCCAATCAACTGTCCAATCGTGTAGTGCAATGTCTTATATTTCTCATCAGCTCAGAATCTCTTTTATTTCGTTATTTCAGTGCATCACAACTGTCCCTGTGTAACCCCTCCACGAACCTTCAGCTTTCCTTTGTGCTAACCGGTGTGGAATGTTGGATTGCCTCCTGTCTGGTCTTCCAATGACATCTGTTGACTTTAATTCTTACGGAAACCTCAAAGGTCTTCTGCATAGGAATGAATGAGGCTTTCCATCTTCAACACAAATAAAGTCTAAATCAAACTTTTTGTTTCCACATTTGTTCTGGGTTCACTTGGGTTTACTTGTATCTGGGCCTTGCAGAACCTAATTAAATTGGACTGCATGGTCACCAGGGTCCTACGGAGAGCCTGTCATCTGAGACTTGCAGTGACCTCTAACCTTAATTGATCATCTTAAAAGTAAAACCTTTTTCTCTACTAATGCACACACAGTTAACTGCACACTGCAAATGCACAAGCTCAACCGGGCATCACCCAGGGGACAAAGACTTGGCTCGATTCAAGGTTTTTCACATTTACCAAAGACAGAGTTTTTCCTTGCCTTTGGGGGCTTTAGGAACTTGAACACTGGAGAAATGTAAACCTGCTTTGTAACAGTGTCTGTGGTAAAAAGCGCTGTACAAATAAAACTGAGCTTAATCTTCTCTAGTCATTATAAAACTCTACACTTTCACTACTCCTGTTCCTGTATGTTTTCCCCTTCAGGGTAAAAAGGAAGGTGTGATTGTTGAATTTCTATGGCAGGCCCAGAGCATCACGCACCCCATCAACATCCTCCTCCCGGTCACACAAATGCCACAGAAACACACACACCCTACAGCTCTACGCACCTCCAACTAATTACTCAACTTCAAGCATCAAATTAGCTTGTTTCCATGGAGACTGTTTTTATTAGCCTCCCACAAACAGTGCAATATAAATTTTTCCTCCCTCCTTTCCCTTTCTTTTTTGTTGCTGAAAACTAAAATATAAAACAACTAGTTCAACATGAGGAGCAGTCTACTGGGATCAAGAAAAATGTATTAGTTAAAGCACTCTTAACATTCTGGAACTAATGATGCTTACCGGCCATTTAACTTCTCTCAGAGGAAAATTGCTAAGCACAAATATTTGGCAAACAAGTAACTAAACATAGACTCACATAAGTTTGGAATGCCACTGGTTAAGTAGCACAAATGAGAACATATTTGACACTATTTGTCTTTAGCAAAATGAACAGCTTGTTTAGCAATATGTTAAAATTCAATGGCCAGATACGGAACAGTTGGCAGAGGAATGGTTATTGAGTTGGCCCCGTGATCAGAGGGTCGGCAGTTCAATTCCCTAACTGGTAAAGGTACCACTGAGGTACTCATGAGCAAGGTACCGTCCCCAAGCACTGCTCTCCAGACCCTGACCATGTCAGGTGCCCACTGCTCCTTTACGGATGAGTCAAATGTAGAGTTCACATTTCGTTGTGGTGTACTGTGTTCACAATGAAAATTATTACTCACTCACTCCCCCCAACAGCTGATAAAGGACTGTGTCCCGTGTCCCTTTCCCTTACATTTTATACATTAGGATTTCTGTTTTGATGTTGAAATTTAACATCACACTATGACATCCATCTTTATAAAAAAGATAATGAGGGAAAGTCAGACTAGTCCCATCAATCATTTGTTAAACAGTATGTTTTACTCTTCAGGAAATCTACATTACTTTTCAGCTTTTCTTGTAGCAAAAACCTGCTCAATTTGCATATAATGCATTTCTCCCCATCATGAGCTATATGCTATAACAATGGCAATGCCAACACAAACACTACCGTTTTCTTTGGATGCATCCCAAATAAACAGTATAATTTGCATGTTTCACGCCTTTGTGCAGAAATTAATTGCACTAGTAGGTGTTCTGAGACTTTATCCGGACTTGTCTGCAGACGGTGGCAGAAGCACAGGAAAGAAGCAGTACTGAAGGCTGCTGCAGCTGCAGTAAAGAAAACCAAGGCACAATGCCCAGAAACGGTTTGGAATATGACCAAAGAAAGGAACACAAGTGAAATATATTGTACTGTTTCAAAAAGGACTTTGATGTTCATTTAAGTCAAACTTAAAGTTACAGTAACTTCCATAAACATTAGGGCTGTTCCATAAAGATTAGCTTGTCCACGGGGATGTTTTATAGCTTAGTTCTGGAAAGTTTCAACGGAAAACAGACTATATCAGTGAGCAAAACAAAATGGTTTTGACTTTTACTGAGTTTGTTAAGGAAGAAAGCGTGCAGTAAAATGTTAGGGTCTGATCGGGTAAACAGATGTGGGCACCAATGCCTTGTTTATTCCTCAGGGTGAGATTGATCGAGTTGGAAAAACAAGCCAGGTTCGATCAATGGCATCCACACATGCACAAACACACATGCCCACACACAGACACACATACACACACATGCACATACACTGCTGCAGGCCAGGGCTTCCAGAGTGATGCACACACTCTGAACCCAGATGCAGCTCACAGAATCATTAGGTCACAGCAGGAATTGCGGGTGATGTGATTAATTGTGACTAAAAGGTATAAACTACATGCAGGTCAGAGACTCACATGTGAGCAATTGAACGGGGAGGGAAAACGTTTGCCTTCAGAAAGTGAAAAGTTTTGCTGTTCTTCCCCTGCCAGTATGCTTGGGGGAACCAGTGTAAATAATAATAAGGCTCAAAATGAAGGAAAGTTCCCATCTGCTTCTTTTGATTGTTATCCATTAATATTTTCCACATAAGTATTAGTTTTACAGTTTTAGTTTGACTCAAGCAGCAAAAGTCTATAGTTGCAGCAAATCTCTAGCAAGGTGTTTACATTCCATTTTACGGTACCTTGCATGTGACATTAAAATGAAAAGCCATTTAAGTACATGGGTACACTCCCTCCACCCACCTCTCCTCTCTGGACTAAGGTCATGCTTGGTCAAATGGAGATTTTACACTTCAAACTTGAACAGAAATCACTCTGACCCTCTGGAACTACTGACCCGAGTCCCAGTTAACAGTGACACGTGACAGCACACAAGTGACCATCAAATGGAGGCTACAACATAAAATCAAGAAGTACTTAAGGTTTTCAGATGTGGCATGCAACAAATTTGTTTCAAAACATTGGCCACAGGACATTTGCATTCTCCTTTTTAAAAACTCTGCCTTGAAACAAACAACGTTCACCATCAAACATCCACATTTTAATGATGGAAGACCATGATACTGTATAAATAACTAGTAATTACAAACACATGCAAAGGTCAAAGAATTATGGAAGTTTAGACAATAGTCTATCAGTTCTGTTATTAAATGTGAAGACTTGATGTGGGGTTGGCAGTTTTTATTAGTGTGCCTAATATTACTGTATTATTTTACATATTTTATTCATAGCATTTGAACAAATTTCAATTCATTAAATTAGTGAGCAGCCTGAACCGTATTACGACACTTTTTAAAACTTAAGGGAACATAAGAGCAAACTTGGTTCCTTCTTTCACAAAATCACACCCATTCCAGCCAGGAGCACAACGAGAATAAAAGTAGGAGAGAAGAGGTTCAGAGAGCTATAATATGAAGACGAGTTACTTTTATCAAAGAAAACAAATTAATCTGTCATATTAATTGAAAAATGCTCTCAAATTCTGCATGCTTTGATGTTTGAAGGAGCTTTTAATTTTTTACCCCTTACCATTTTACTTTTTGGCATGATTTTTTTCAATGTAGAGAAATATGAATGCTATCAGACTGTATCTGCTATTAGTCTAATTGGTGAGGTCCTCATCCACCACGCTACAGCTCATTTGAGTGTGTCTTGCTGGAAGTGAAAGGGCGAATAATTCATGCTGAACTATTTACGCCGTGCTCCTTAAAATTAAATGATCAGTAGGTAAAGAGAGATTCCAAACCACAAGCACCACAGTAAAGAATATTCACATCAGCAACAAGACAGAAATGAAACAGGTGACCAGAATTCTTATAACATGACCTCAGAAAATAATATAAACTGTAAACCCTGGAAAAGATTTTCCAAATGCAATTAATTTCCAGAAAATACTCCACACACACACACACACACACACACACCACAAAGTGAGTTGATCAGGGTTAGCTAAGTTTTCTTATTAAAGAATTCTACAATCATTCCATGAGGCACCACAGATTAAAAGAAGTGAAATCTCATGCCACAGGTGTGCAAACTGAAAAATATCTCTTCAACACAAATACAAATATTATTAAGATTAAACTTAGATTAAGATCAAATTAAGGTTAAATTTGGATTTTAGACTGCCTTAATTAACACTAATATTCTGAATCACAATGACACAACAATCTTCATCACAGACTAACATTCTCCATTATATGTCAACATTCCTATGCCAGATAGTTTCAGAACACTCTGTAAAAGAGCCGATGAGCAAAATTAACCAGGGTGAAAAAGGAAGACCATTTTCAATGTCCAGAAAATCAGTCCACCAATCCTGCATGTGCTGGATAATCCTGGCCTGTTGAGGCTCCAAATTGGTGTTCTGCTTTTAAATCTGGATAATTCATGACCAAATATCTCATTGATCAACTATGACAACATTGATCCTTATTCAGTGTCACACTTCGTGTGTTTACTGAGCTGCACTAGACTCTCCGCTACGCACACCACTACACTGCACATCCTACAGAGGAGAGAGTCATCTTCTTTGAGAAAGCAGAAACTATTTACATTACTCACAATAAAATGAAGTTTATTAGCAGTTACTGTTTAGTGATGAGGTTAGTGAATAAGCACGTTCCTCAACACAACATAAACAAGATTTAAAAACATGAACGTGAGTCATTATTTGTCATTGTGAACGCAGCACAGCATAGAACAGAGTGCACCATAACGAAATGTGCCCTCTGCATCTGACCAATCTGTGAAGGAGCAGTAGGCAGCTGACATGGGCAGCACTCGGAGAGCAGTGCTTCGGGACGGTATATTGCTCATGAGTACCTCAGTGGTACCTTTACTGGTCTGGGTTATGAACTGGCGACCTTCTGATCAAGGAGCAAGGTTCCTAACCATTAAGATGCCAACTAACCCTTCTTACCAACTGATTTACATTTATATTTTGTGACTCCACACGCCTGGCACACGCCCACACCGCCGCTCCGGCACCAGGAGAAGCGCCGTTTCAGCACCAGGGACAACGACCGCTTGTCATCACCAGGGCCAGCTCCTGTTTACAAACATCGCCGACCGTGTGGAAACGGAGCCCCGCCCCTAACGTCGCAGGGCTGGAGTGACATTGCCGCCTCACGGCGGCTCGCTACGAGGAGAACAAAAGACGACGCCGAAGAGCCACACGGGGTCGGCGAGTGGAACGCACCAGATAGGCCTGCACCCCGACCTCTAACGATCAGTGTATTGTCTCCCAATCTCCCTCTCTCTCCACTCTTCCTCACCAGACTCTCCCACGGAGCGGCCCTGACGACACCTGCACCACCCCACGACGGACTCCCAAAGCACAACGACCGACTTCACCTTCGTGGACTTCCCCCTCACTAGTCTTTACAATAAAAAGGAGCCCCTCCGGCTCTTGTTAAACTTGCTCCTTGGCGTTTTGCGCATTTATTCCACGGGATCCCGCTACAATTTACATTTACAGCAATGGGCAGAGCAACTTACTTTCCTAAGTACAGTCTTCCTGGAGCAACGTGGGTTTAAGGGCCTTGATCAGGGGCTCATCAGTGGTTCCCGAGATTCGAACCCTAATGTTATTATCACCAACACCTAACTTAGACCAACACTTAGACCAACACATGTGCCAACACCTCCCATTTGTATTCACAAGAATACTAAGAGGCACCCAGTAATAACAGGAGCTTTATCTCTATCTCTGTCAAACACACACACACACACACCTCTCTCTTATCACTGTAGGGCAAAGTAGGTTGAGATGCACATATATAGATAGTCTCCCACTCAAACCTGTAAGATCACTCAGTTCTAGTATGTCATTTCCTGGACAATACATCCTCTCCTTCCTCACTCTTTCCCTGTCCTTCACGTCCTCTTGCCTGCCCACTGTTATCTCACATCACTACAAACACGGAAGCTTCTAATAAGAAAACCTCAGTATACAAACACACAAGAACATCTCCCTTTCTCTCTCTCACACACAGTCCCAGCTGACGCTGTAGTTCTACTGCAAAAGCTGAATGAGTTAAGCAGAGCTGGTGATGTTATTGTGTGATTGGCGCAGCAGAAACGATGCCCACATCATGACCTTAAACAGTAGGGCGGATGCTGTGCCAGAGCCACTGCAGGCCAACACAATCACAGCTAAATTATACCTTGCGCGCTCTCACACGCAAGCATTAGCACAGATTAGCACACACACACATATACAGTGTCGATCAACACCTTTCAGTATATAAACAAATTCAGTGTGCAACCTGAAATATCTCCTGGTATCTTCTTCTCACAAACACACACAAATACAGTCATAATGTCTAGTAAACTGCATTAGGGAATGACAAACAGTTGCTGTCATTTTCTCAGGGTCAAAATTTCACGTTATTCTTCAGTGAAAAAAAAATACATGGCACCAAACTAACATAGCTTCTCCAAAGCTACAGTAAGATTAATTTTCAATACAGGAAAAATATGTCCAATGCCAGAACAACCAAAGCACACTTTTAGGAGGGCTTTTTCTGTTGTTTCGTCTACTATTGATTCATTCTTTTGATTTTTATTTGCACACAAAAAAAGAAAAATATTTCAATTGTCTGGATTACATTGTTCTTGAATAATACTTTGTAATGTAAACTATCGTGAAAATAAAACATCCTCTCCAGCAGATTCACACTGTACCTACAATACATGTAGAATCTGTGCTTCCACATTACAGCAGACAGAAAATATGCTGATGAATAATGCAGACGCTCAAAGAAAGGGAGGAAAATGGAAATGGAGGAAAATTAACCCCAAGGATTGGAAGCATGCAAGTGTGCTCAAGCACGCATACACACACACTCAACAAGATTGGAATTCGACCGAATGCTCCAGCTAAACATGCCCTTCAATAATTTGACCTTAACGTCTATTGGATACAGCAGGACACTCGGCAATGGCGAAGATCCCTGAATTGAACCCAATGCTTCTTCCACAGAGCAGGCGGTGGATCCATTATCCAGGCTGCGTTCAGGCTCTATTCAGGGCCTAACGCCGCTATCAGAGCCTCTCTCCTCCCCGCTGTTATTCTGCTGTGATGTCAGTATTGAACACTGTCACAGCAGAGGGAATTTCCTCACACAGAGAGGCTGAACGCTTCAATGGCATTATTGATGTCACCGCGTCCCTTGGCACATCTGCCCTCTCCCTCAAAAACACCCAATGCTGTATTTAATAGAGAGTTCCGACATGGGTTAAAAAAAAATGACACCAAATTTGATAATTGATGGACTTCACATTATTTTTTTTACTTTTAAATCTTTTCTTAATATTTGTTATCTTCTGTTTATGCATTTCTTAAGCTTATTAGCCTAATATTGTCATGACTTTATTGGGGCTCTACAATTCACATTTTTCTGGAGACTTCATAAGACACAAATTCATCATAGAGGAGTAAACTTTTATATTAAGTAACAGTGCCATAAAATGTAGACTAAATGTAACACTTTGCTGACACTTATGTCTATTTGCTATGATTTTTTATTTAGTTGCTACATTAACCAGTTCATGTGTGTATGTCTCGCTTTCTCTCTCCCCAACACACTCACACACAAATCTACAAATCTACCTAATCTCCTACTCTCTTTCACTGGGAACCTGGCTTATATTAAATGAGAAATAAAAACTGAATCAACACAGAAAACGAAATCATGTCAAATGTTCACCCTACCACTGCATTTTTAACCTCCTACTCAGTGTTTAATATGTTTATGAGGAGCATCTTCTTTCACACCAGTTCCACTCCAGGTTTTATTGGCTGTATGCATCAATGAGAAGCCATCTATTTTCCAAGGCAACCAAATGAGTACAGGGTTGCCTTGGTAGCAAGAGTCTGCCTTAGGTGAGTGGAGATGCTATTCTGTAATCTGGCAGCAGTCCTGCCTTCATAAATAACAAACCATGTAACGAACTAATCCCTCCTGTAGTAATTTCTAGCCTTAGGATTTGACGTGGTGTTTATCTGATTTTGTTTATTTTTGGAGCTGGGGGACACTGGCGCAACGTTATGCAATTTGGTAAATTATGGTAAAAATAGATAACTTAAATGAGATAAAATATCCCGCAATCTAAAGCGAACGAGCAAGAGCGCGCATGCACAACAGAGAGAGAGAGAGAGAGAGAGAGGGAGGGAGGCGGTACTCAAATAGAAAGGGCTGTCCTTGCTTCTCATTGGTTTTTGATCCATGTGCAATGCTTTGTGGGTTTGGAACTGCAATTACTAAAAGCGAGCAAAGATGAAAAGGGGAATCAACGGTTTTATTTTTAAAAATATTTGGTGCACCTAAATTTTAGTCTGGAGCCCTGCCTAAAATAACAATACTTTATATAAACTAATATTTCATGTCACTAATGTTTCATGTACAATATGCATTCAAAATAAGATTTACAAGCAGGAAAAGGGGTGCCTCCAAGGCTAGCCAACCTGCCTCCACAACACATCAATAAATTCTGCCTCCATCACCAAATCAAATTATCACACCACGGCATTCAGCATTCGTTCTAGGGAGCATTTTAAACACCAGTCCCTGAGCAAAAATCTAATAACTTCAGGTAAAGTAGTGAAACTTCCTTCCTTCTTCCTTTCTTTTAGAGCTGTGTTGCTCATCTCTGGTCCTCATGGCCCCAAAGCTGTGAAAAGGTTGGATTTTCCTGCACCAGCATTTTTCCATCCCACACTGCTAATTAGCTAATAGGCTGCACCAAGTACCAGGTGTGTTGTGGCTGGGAAAATCTAAATTTTACAGAGCAGGGGAGGGGGATCAAAGTTGAGAAATGCTGTTTTAGAGAACACCACCCAATGTGAACGTGAAGTTGCTCTAAATCTCGATGTCACTGAAGCCATACCATAGCAAATCCATGAAATGTGGCTGTGTGTGTGTACACTAATTAAACATCTCTCTGGTTAACCGGCCTGAGCGAGGCGAGTGCTGGCGAAGCGGGGCGGATTATCCACGCTGGATTACTCCCTGGCTGGGAAGGATACAGTTACACCCACTCAGGTCCTGTTATATTGTTTTGCTTCAGTAAACTCCAGTAAATAGATTACACCCAAATTGCCCTGCTGTCTGTGGCACCATGGAGGCTACTCCCACCTCTACCGCCTCTGGTGCATAATTACTGTAATAAAGACAACCACCGGACAGAATGCACCAGACACAATGTTATACAAGTACACAACCCTTTTCTTCTAACGGATTATTAATGCTGCCTTAAGGCTACATTCTGCTAATAAGACTAATGTAACACACATTCCTAATGCTAACTTTCATTAGTTAATGATAATAATAATAACTGATGCTAACAAAACATGGTGTCCTGTTGCTAATTTCCAATAGCTAATATTAATTTCCGCTAGCATGTAGTGTTAATATCATGCTATTTCAAAAGGCAATCGCTGAGTAAAAGCTAGCTAGAAATTTGCATTAGCTTACAGAAGCATTATGCTAATTCATGGTAACTAATGCAAATTTCCACTAGCGTGTGACGTTAACAAGATAAATCAGTAATAGCAAATATGACTAATGTCATGTAAAACTAATGTAAATTTATAAATGTATGCTAGTGAGTGATGCTAACATCAGATGATTTCACATGCCAACTGCCACCAGGTAAGGCAAATTTCCACAAGTGGGTAATGCTAACAAAACACAAAATAATACTGGTAATTACTGCTACACAATGCACAAAGTTCTCATGAGGTACTGTTCCCAAGAATTCCTCCAGGGCACTGGCAAAAAAAGGTTTACACTGCTTCTTTGCAGATGGGTCAAATGCAGAAGTCACATTTCATTGTGGCGCACAGTGTGCTGTGCTGTGTTCCAAATGAAAAATGCTCATTCACTGGATTTCTAAATTGAATTGATTGGTAATGACAAATTCCAATGGTGTTTAAATTGTAATTGCTGATATTTAAATCATAACAGCTTCTCAACCAACATGCTTTGGTTAAGAAACCTTATTGTCTGAGGATAGAAGCTTCTCCTGAGTCTTCTGTTTTGGCCATGAAACTCCTGAAACATTAGCTTTAGTTCAGCAGGTCAAACATTTTCTGGGGTGAGATGAGTCTCCTGGTGTCAACGTCCTGCAGAGACATTAAAGCCGATCTGGTGCAGCAATCGTACCTGATGGTTTCCATTGTTCATCTGATGAACTACACTGTGAGCTACTAATTTACTGTGCTTCTCAATTTGATGTTGCATTTCCCATTTAACACTAAAAAATCTGAAAGGACAACCTACACTTCATCAGCATTATTTCACAACCTTTCAACTCTTGCTGTTTGAAAACTGCACCTTTAATATACTACTGTTCCATTTATATGGAGGATATATCCTCCAGACTAATTTCAGCATTGACCGGCAGAACTTTTTTCCAAGCTGCCTGGAGAGAGAGAAATGCTAGCCAAGCCTGGGCCTCACGCCACATTATTATAGTTTGACATTGTCATCCTCAGCATCAATATCCCCTCTGTTTCTCTAAGATCCAGAGTATATGTCACTTCATAAACACTTTCACTGGCACAGCCAATTTCAGTCACTGACACTGGGAAATCTTCCAGAATTTGTAACATTTCACTAAGCCCCACTTTACCCCAGAGACAAACAAAGAACACGCTTATATGAAGATATCTACCAACACTATCTCTGTAAAGCCAATGTGCTAAACTGGGAACTTCTTTTAGAACAAAAGTACACAGTTCAAGTAACAGACGTCTGTGCACTTCTTGACCATAGAAATCTCCATAAAATATGACAGAATCCTTTGACAAGCCTCAAGTCCCAGAATCCCAACAACATGCTTTCCGCTGGGAGCCATCCTTCAACAATCATCTCCAATTTCACCTTGTGTGATAATTTCAGCGCTGGCAGGCACTAAAGGGTGGAGAGGACGGTCACAAAGCATGCTCAAAGACAGAACTCTCTAAAGAGTGTTAATCCAGTCTCTCTCTATGTTAATTGCTTTTTCCTGCAGCGTGCCAGCACAGACAGTCCCCTGTGCCCTATAGAAAAGACAACCAGCACCGCCTCTTCACGGTCCCATCCTAAAAAACTGTTTTCTCATAATCTGCAAACACCACCATGATCCGTCAATGCTCTGCTGGATACTTATAGGTTTCCGCAATTTACTTATAGGTTTCTTCCTTCATCTGTGTAGTTTTCTTTGAAGATGTAAATTTGTCTTGTTCAGTAGGGATCTGGACCTGGATGACTCTGGATGAAGATTAATCAGAAAAGTCCTAGTATGATGCTGCTCTACTGAAAATTTTACATACCGTTCCTTACTAGTTCATACTCATTGTTGCTCCCAGTAGATCTGAACTATTGATCCATATACCTTGGTATTGCTTGGTTCAGGTTTGCTCAGGAAAGTTAGGATTGAGAAAAAATCTGGTGGGCCAAGAAGACTGGGAGGTGAAACAAAGGATAATTTACCATTCCGGAAGTTGAACCGGAGACCTTCCGATCACAGGGCCAACTCCCTAACCGTTAATGCTAACAACTGCCCCCAAACACGTTACAAGCCGAAACAATTTAACAAGGGCAAATTCATAACCATGTATGGCATACACAATTCTGTTCACTATGCCACTACACAGTAGCGTACCCTATCCAACAACTCCTTCTGCTACATACCCCGTGGTAGTCAACACTCGACACCTGTTGCTTACAACACATGTATACTGTACAACTACACACTTCTAAGGTAGTGTACAAAAATATTTTATTCTACTGCAAGCCACCATGAAAGATTCACCTAAAAGCTTCTTCCCCTACATGCCTCCACTGTAATGAATCCTATATGTCCTAAATGTCTCCGTTCTTGTGTATCCTACAGAACCCTACACACTTCCATTCTAGTGTACCCTACACAAACATTTTACACCATTCCATTTATCCTTCCATTCTAGTGTACCCTTCTCAAAGTTCCCTTCCACTAAGCCTCCAGTATTGTGTAACCTACGTAAAGCACCCTTCTTCCACATGCCTCCGAGTCTGATCATTTTCTCTGTTAACGGAGAGCTCAGATCCTCTAGACATATCTGATGTAACAGCAGGGTCAGTGCTGTGCAGAGATGGTTGGAGGGCACCAGAGGCATTTAAAACAGCTTCACAGCCTGAGTTTTATTGATTTGCGCACAGACATTCGAATGAATGTCAGGCTGCCCTGATGCGATTCCATTAACGGCCAGGTTTTTATCAGGGCTAGTGAGTGGCAGCCTTCTATTTGGACTCTCATCACACAACTCAGATCAGATTCACCACACAATGATTCCAAATGGAACATGTACATACAAATGCAAATCAGGTTGCCCTTTTTTGTAAGGTTATGAATTCCAAATCATCTTTCAACCTGGTGAGCTTCAGGTCGGCATGTGTGTCAGCAGGTTCAACTTGAGGATTTGTGTATGTGAAAAAGATAAGACCAGTACTGCCTCCTGTCATTTGGTTCTTCTCAAGATACTCACAGAAACACAGAAACTCTGAACACTGTGTGAATCCACTCTAATTGTAAACATCTTACCTGCACGTACAGCACACACTGGCCTCTTTATTAGGTTTAACTACTTATGTACACTATCCACTATATATAGTATAGTAGGTTATTAATGTGACTATTAATACATTTCCTTATTATTAGCACACCTGAAAAGTATCAATACTGATAGATATCATTCTGGGATGTTAATAGTGAAAAATCATTACTAAAACCCAGACTTGACTTTTCTTCTATTTTTTCAAACATGCACCAATGAGACACAGCATACATTAGAATAAAACAGGATTAAGTCTCATGCTTCATGTGATCTAACAAGATTTTATGTGACCTGACTTAACAAATGCATGAAGGAAATAGATTTGGACCTAGGTTGAGTTACTGGACGATTAAAATAACAGTTCATGTTTTCTACACTGAGGTATGCAATGCATCCAAAAGAATATTTATAATACTTTCCTTATTGTGTGTGTATAAGAAATGACACCTTAAAAAAATGCTATGTTGTGTTCAGTTTCTTTCCTGCACTCCATACACCAATTAACTGTAATCAAGTGAAGTTTGAAATAATCATGAGTATTTCTCATCTTTATTTTAAAAAAAATAAAAAAATAAAGATGAGAAATATTTTAAAGTAATAAAGAGGAAATAAGTAATGTTTTAAAATCTTAAACCTTAAAATTTTACACCTTAAAATTTTTTAAACCATTAAAAGACTAAAACAGGTGCAGTACTCCAGACTGTAGGCCATCTGCTGCAATGCCCTATTTGTCAGCCTCCTTTACCTCATTCATCACTGGTCAGTTTTTTAGATCGCCCCACAGATGACCACAGTATCATTTTGATGATGATAGCCGGACAGGTGCAGATATGTGGCACTGTGAGCCTTACAAAGGTAAAGGTCATGACACAACTCAAGACAAACCTGACTGAAGCGATAATATTGTGTTTGTATTGTGATAAAAGGCTGATATACATACTGTGTGTCTGTGATGGGAAGCTAACGTAAGAGTTGTGTCCAGAACATGTGACTGAGATGCAGTTGCAAGTCCGCAGACGGTATAGAACACACCACTGATATTCAACTGCAAAATTATGTTGATAAAAACTATATTGCAGTATTGAAAAAAGAAATGGGACAGCTATATATTTGCTGACACACACACACATGCCTCAGCCCGCAGCAATAGGGCTAGTTATAATGAACCTGTAGAGCTACTGTGAAAAGGGGACAAGAAAAAGAGAGAGTGTGTGTATCTGTCCTCAGAGACCTCTTCCACACCATATTCACACCTCTCTCTTTCCCTCCTGCATTAAGCTGGTCAGATATAAGCTTCTATAGAGTGGTATACAGGTTTGTCTCTATACTGATACACCACGTCTTACACACTCTCACTGCCTGATATGCCCTCAGTTATTTACAAACCATCCGTCTGACTGCAGCTCTGTCTTCACCGGTAAACATACAGTTATTTCTAGGGATGCACGATGTCGGAATTATTGGCCGATGCCGATATCTGACGTTTTTCATGTGTATATCTGCCGATGCCGATACTAATAAATGAGGAAGGCAGAGTTGAGCGTGTGAAGACATGACATTTTGCTCGCCAAAGTTACACTGCGCACTTTTGGCACAAAACACTACAGTTCTGACATTTTTAACACAGCACCAAGTCAAGCAAGCATGAAAGCAGAGTCGGGTGAGGGTGGGGCATTTCAGGCATAGTCCACAACATTTTAAGAAAAAGTCACTTCCCGCCCTATGTGGTGTACCAAGTCAAATAGGATGCATGTGACACTCCATGTGCACTACCTAGTGAGAGCCCGTAGAGCGCCTTTAAGCTACAACCACGGCTATTTCCTGAGATGCATACTACCGCATTGAAAAGTATAATAACAGCGCCTTACCTACTGTACTATTAAGCGCGGTTCGGGACACAGCCCATGTGCACGTGAGGCAAACAGGCAATTTGGTTAGTAAAAAAAAAATTGTGTGTGTGTTTTGTTAAGCACGTAAAGGTGAGATTTTTCTTGAGAACCTTCCACTGCATGCACAGAATTTTGGCTCAGAATAACATCATACATTTTAAGACAACATAAAATTCCATTACAGACTCTGAACAAGCCTGGCACAAGCGCCACCTTTCCGACGTACAATAAAAGTGTCATAAAATATTGTCTGAAAGTATCAGGTAAATCTAAGCATCGGTCCAATGCTGATGACCTTTTTTTTTCAAATGATTCTGATATTATTGTGCATCCCTAGTTATTTCCTTCTTCTTTTCATCAGCATATTACATGATGTTTAAGGATGCAAGGAGGATTATTATTAAGTGGAAAGTAGAAAGTAAAAAAACATTTAGAGATGCATGTTTTGTGCATGTATGTATGAATAAAAACACGCTGTGACCACAATGTGAAATACAAACACCTTGTGTTTGTGTATTAGAGAGGGGTGGAATCGGTGTGTCCTATGTGTAATGGGTGTCCTCTGTCTGTCCTTCCTCAGGGTGGAGCAACAGAGCGGCTCTGGAGGAAAAGTAAAGTGTTCCACACTGTAAGACCATTGGGAGAATAAAGAAGGCTTAAAGCAACACACACACAAACTCACATTGAAAGTCCACTGGTTTCTGAAAGCTCTCTCATCCTTTTAATCAGTGTGGAATCCATCAAAGTGGGTCAAAATTCGCTGCCATCTGCCCCGCTGAGATTTTAATGCATGAAGCCTGATTAAAGCACATACACAAACACACACACACACACACACACGAAAATAGGGCAAACACTACTGGGCTCAGGAGGCTGGTGTGGAGGTATCCTCTCATGGTTTCGCAAGGGACAATAGTGGAAGTTACACCACACACTAACTAGCATCAGATTAGGGCTTCAACTAACGATTATTTTGTTGTTCGATTAATCTGCCGATTATTTTTCCGATTAATCAATTATTATTTTCTGGAGAGATCATTTTTGCGCACGATGGTGTTACTCATGAAAGTCACGCCACAATAACGCCGTGGATACGCGCCAAAATAATCACTGAAAAAATCAAGTAAATGGCTGTTTTGTGAGTAGAACGCTGGTTGTTTTTGTTATTTATCAGCTAAAAAAGAGTTTTGTCTGTAATAAATGGGAAGATTTGACTGAACTGGAACACGTCAGTAAGTGACTTCCCTGAGAGAGTCGTGTGCCCTAACAAACGCAGCACGTGTGTTTTTGTGCAGCAAGGCACGGCACTGGTTCTCGCCACCTTCTTATTCTTCTTTTATGGTGGTCGGCATCCAACTTAATGGTGCTTTACTGCCACTGCGGCTTTGGTTAGCTTACTGCCCCCACATTCGCGGGTAGCCACTGTACATATGTGTATAATAACGTAGACCCAACTAATCGATTATTAAATTAGTTGCCAACTATCTTAATAATAGATTTTAATTGATTTAACTGATTAGTTGTTGCAGCCTTATATTGGATTAACACACACATACACACACACAGACACCTTTTGTTATTTTACTGACCACAACAGTCTAATTTAAGACTATAAATGTGCTGTATAATGTCGGACCAAAAAGACATATCTTTGATCTTCAGATAAACACGTATCATATCTGTGTGTGTGTACTATGCTAAAAGTCCAATTAGTGTGTATTATTTGCTATCCACATTATCATCATTAGCCAGAGGATGTTGTGTGGAGGAAGAGTCTCTATGGATAGATCACTCACACTCGTTCCAATAAAAATCTGTTTATTGCTGCTCTTAGTCAAACTGATTACTGATACACACACTCTCACACATAAACATACTGTCCCAACAGAGTGAACAAACATGCGTCAGCACTTGCACTAAAACTTTGTGTGCTTGTAGCTAAAATGCTTTGTGTGTGTGTGTGTGTGTGTGCGCGACCAATCTGGCCCTCTCAATGCTGCACTGTACAGGCCGGATGGTGTGTGTAACTCACATTATAACTTACACAATGCACTCTGTGCTGCCTGAATCTGCACAGCAAGACAAGCTGTCAGAACTGCATTCTGTAGGAACAAACACTGCCAGACCATCAGTCTTGTCTGACACGTTCCATCTGGAGCAGTGCATTAAGGCCTTGTCATAGAACTCAAGATTTTAAAGGAGAGTGAGAGAGAGCGAGTATAAAGTTTTACACCCTGCTCCAGGAAGGCTGAAATATAAATACTGTGTGTCTGTGCTGGGAAGCTAAGTTTAGATCTGTGTCTAGAAGACGTGACAGAGATGCAGTTGGTACTCGGCCCCAGAACTGTAAGTTTTAAACTTCAAACAGCTAAAATTTCTTGCAAATATTTCTTTATTCTCACCTTAAAACAATTCTGCAATACTTTATAACACACCCTTTTACAAGGTACTGAGAGAGCAACATAATACACATTCGAGATTCTTTATTTGTCACATGCATAATTATACAAGTACAATATGCAGTGAAATGTATCCTAAACTGCTCTTTTTTGACTGCAACCACAGTTTAAAAATAGAACAAGGAATACAGTTTAAAAGAAAAAATATATAAATGTGAGAAACATGAGAAAAATATTTCTTGACAGTCAACTGTCCTAAAATGTGGGACCAACCATTGCACTGACTTCTCAATATAGAACATTATGTTTGGTGTTCTTTCCTTTTCTCAAACCCAGGCACTGATTCTGATATTTCAGTTCACTGCAAATGAAGAATCAACTGATGTCAGCTGACCAATCCAGAACAATGTGACATAAGAGAT